>JADMNL010000036.1:11270000-11585000 GCA_016271365.2 Neoceratodus forsteri
CATGGCGCCATGCAGCCACGTGCACGCTCATGCATTGGTCTTCATGAAATGTTACCGACCTCATGATCCAGCCGTGCCTAACTAGGGAGTTATTACACCTTGAAGAGATTTTATTTATTCTTTTTAAGACAGCATCATTTGGGTTTTTTTCATGGCCCCACCGGAGGTGGGAAGTTTGAGTTCAGCACAGCCAGGCTCTGCCACAGGGTAACCCTGTGATGTTGGGAGGAAGAGGGGTAGGGGCCAGAAAGGCAGAGATGAGCCTGCCCAGGGTGATGGGGACCGCATCAGTGAGAAGCATAATTAATGAATTAATAAACAATAAAGCCACCTCTGTGATGGGTACAGTTAATTGCATTAAGTTTTCAAAAAGTGCCTTCTTTATTGTGGTGTTCAGGATTAGAAAAGTTGAAAGACTCCCCCTCCCCCCACAAGAGGTTGCCTGATATGTTTTACTCAGAGACTGAGCTTTATCAGAGATGGGAGCTATATCTGTTACCATTAACTACCTCAAATATTGAACCAAGTGTATTATTGTTTAAATAATGCACATCCTGTTGCGTCTAGTGGGTTAACTTATTTATATATTTATTACAATAATCGGAAATACACCTTTGCATCAAAGGCTTATGACATCACAGTGCTCTTCATAACATCAGGCTGTGATGTCACAGGCACAGCAATTGTGAGCGAAGTTGCTGAAAAATGATGTTTTGAAACTCACAGTACTAGCTGATGCAAAAGGATTCAAGAGCCACATAATTAGACGTCAAAAACACTCAAGACATTAAAGTTAAATAATTTAAAAATATTCTTTATTTCTGAGACAACTAATGTGTATCAAGCATCCCTAATTCTGCAGTCCCCCATGCACACATCTGAGATTCTGCACTCCCCATGCACATATCTGAGGTTCTGCAGTCCCCCACGCATATATCCGTGCTTCTGCATTTCCTCATGCATGCATCCATGGTTCTGCATTCCCACATGCATGTATCCATGGTTCTGCATTCCCCATGCATGTATCTGTGGTTCTGCATTCCCCAATGCACACATCCATGATTCTGCACTCCCCCATGCACACATCCGTAGTTCTTCAGTCCCCCCACATACACATCTGTTGTTCTGCAGTCCCCCATGCATGCATCTGTGGTTCTGCACTCCCCACTGCACACATCCATGATTCTGTACTCACCCATGCATGCATCTGTGGTTCTGCATTCCCCATGCATGCATTCATGGTTCTGCATTCCCCCATACATGTATTTGTGGTTCTGCATTCTTCCATGCATGCATCCATGGTTCTGCATTCCCCATGCATGCAGCCATGGTTCTGCATTCCCCCGAGTATGCATCCATGGTTCTGCATTCCCCCATGCATGCATTCCTGGTTCCACATTCCCCCATGCATGCATCCCTGGTTCCACATTCCCCCATGTATGCATTTGTAGCTCTGCCTTCTACCATAAATACATCCAAGGTTCCGCATTCCCTCATGTATGCATCCATGGTTCTGTATTCCCCATGCATGCATCCATGGTTCTGCATTCCCCCTTGTATGCATCCATGGTTCTACATT
This sequence comes from Neoceratodus forsteri, assembly GCA_016271365.2. NCBI lineage: Eukaryota > Metazoa > Chordata > Ceratodontiformes > Ceratodontidae > Neoceratodus > Neoceratodus forsteri. Next base: position 11,271,580 of record JADMNL010000036.1, read on the forward strand.
CTCCATGCATGCATGCATGCATTTGTGGGTCTGTATTCCTCCATGCATACATATGTGGTTCCACATTCCCTCATACATGCAAGCATCCCTTGTTCTGCATTCCCCCATGCACCCATCCTTGGTTCTGCATTCCCCTGTGTATGCATTTGTAGCTCTGCCTTCTCCCATGCACACATCCATGGTTCTGCATTCTCTCATGCATGCATCTGTAGTTCTGCATTCACCCATGCATGCCATCTGTGGTTCTGCATCCTCCCATGCAAACATCCATGGTTCTGCAGCCCCCAATGCATGCACCTGTGGTTCTGAATTCTCCCATGCGCACATCCATGTTCTGCATTTCCCCCATGCATGCATCCATGGTTCTGCTTCCCCATGCATGTATTTGTGGCTCTGCAGTCCCCCATGCATACAATTGTGGTTCTGCATTCCCCCGTGCACAAATTCGTGGTTCTGCACTCCCCCATGCATGCTTCCATTGTTCTGCATTCCCCCATGCATGCATTTGTGGTTCTGCAGCCCCCCCATGCAGACATCTGTGGTTCTGCATTCCCCCATGCCTGCATCTGTGGTTCTGCAGTCCCCTGTGCACACATTTTTGGTTCTGCACTCCCCATGCAGGCTTCCCTTGTTCTGCATTCCCCCATGCATGCATTTTTGGTTCTGCAGCCCCGCATGCACATATCTGTGGTTTTGCATTCCCCCATGCACAGATCTGTGGTTCTGCATTCCCCATGCATGCATCTATGGTGATATTTATTGTTTTTATACAATGGAATGCAAGCCATTGCATCTAGGATAAATCACACTATAAAAATGTTACATTCGGTGATAGGCTCTAATATATACTGTACCCAGATTTTGCTACTTCATATGGGGAGGTTTTACTTAATCATGTATATACAGATATTATAAAGAATTGTCAATTCTGCTAAGAACAAGAACAGTTTCATGTAACCTGAACATCCACCAGGATATGTAAAAATTCCCATTTAACTTGGATTTGTGTTCTCCAAACTCAGATCTGCGAGGTGTATTGTGACTGCCAGGCATGGCTCCCAAACACAATTGATCAAAAAGTGCATTTCAAGAAATGTTCACACTTTTGCAACAGGTTGAAGACATGTAAGCAATAAGACCTGACAATGTGTGGGACATTGTTGGAGACCCGCATGCCTGGGGTGTGATGAGGCCCAATGTTGCAGGTAGACAGCATTACAGTCCCTGGAAATGTGTGTATCCAATAATACCTCACACTCTGAAGGGGCTTTCTTTTCACACTTAGAAAATGGGTTAGACAAATTAAAACAAATCTGGGACAGGGTTAACAGCAAAGATTTTTCTGGCAGGCTGGTTAGGATATGAGGGTGATTTTTCATGGTCATCAAAGAAACACCAGAAATGAAAACTCTAAATAGTGCTCGATTTTTCAAACATATTTATGTGTGCAAGGATGGAATCATTGGTGGAAAGAATGATTATTTATGTATTTTAATTTTAGGAAGTTTTATTTTTAGGCCCTAGTTGAAGGTTTGTAAGCGTAAAGGTGGCAGCCATGCTTGTGGGGAAATGAGGAATGAATGAAGTGGCACATGAATTCTGTGTGTGATCCATCTGAATTGTGGGTCATGTTCATATAGTATTTCACTTACCCATTTTCTAAATTAATTTCTAAAATGGCAACCAAAAAGGTTGAAATTTCATTGGTGGAGAGATGTCACCTGACCAGGCATTAAATCTCTATAATGCGCACTCTGTCATGTCTTATTACTTATATTTAAAACAGGAGTTGGGATAAAATGATAAGATAAAATAATATCTTAGCTACTGACATCAGTAACAGCAGTATATCAAAACAATTTTGTCACAACAGATATTTTTAAGGTTACTGTCATGACAGTGGACTACGGAACCAATCAGATAGCAGCTTTCACAATGCTTAATGCAGCACTGAATCCAGCTGTTAAAATCAAAGAAAAATTGCAAAATCTTCAAACTGCAGATTTAAAAGCTATAACTTGTGAACTGTTGTTGTGTATGCGTGTATATGTGTATGTATATATATATATATATATTTATTATTGTGTGTGTATATATATATATATATATATATATATGTATAGGATAGGATACACAATGGCCAAATTCAGAATATGCCATTTATCATGATGAGTGAGAGGGCAGGACCATAACTCACGAGTGGCAGAGGCATGCGTGCATTATGAAAGTCCTGTCCACTCCCCCCCCACAAGTGTTGATAAATATCATATTCTGAGCAAGGTGATTTTCTACCCACTTTTGTATTTTAAGTCATAAAGATTTCTGATTAGTTCTTTTAATGAACCTAGATGGAGGGAAGCAGGGAAAGCAGTTAGGAGCACACAGACATAAATCGAAGAAAGATCAGCACAGACGATAAAGAAAGGGGACAAGACATTCTATAAATACATCAGTAAAAGAAGGAAGGCCAAGGCTGGGATTGTAAGGCTCAGATGGGAGGAAGGGGTGTGTGTGAAGGGAGATCTAGAAAAAGCTACATTACTGAATAAATGTTTCTGTTCAGTATTCACTGAAGAGGGGGAGAGACAGGGACCACAGCTGGGCATCAGAAACAACATAGGGAGGGAAGGAGGTGAACACCAGTCTATTTACAGAAGGGAGAGTCTAAGAAGAACTCACAAAACTGAGGGTGGACAAAGCAATGGGACCAGATAGCATACACTCTGAAATAATAAATGAACTATGGATGGTGCTAGCGGCATCTCTGGCAGCCTGTTTAGTACAGGAGTGGCTACAGAGGACTGGCAGAGGGCACATGTAGTCCCTCTTCACAAGAGACAGGGAGGAGGCAGGAAACTATAGACTGGTCAGCCCACTCACTTCAGTAGTGGGTAAGATTATGGAGGTACTGCTTAAGGAAAGGATTGTGCAACACTTGGAATCCAGCAGAGCAAAGGATACGAAGCAGCATGGATTCACCGCAGGAAGGTCATGTCAAACAAATGTGACAGACTTTTTTGACTGGGTGTCGAAGGAGGTGGACAAGGGGGTGGGGTGGATAGCACCTACCTTAATTTCAGTGAGGCCTTCGACACCGTTCTACACAGAAGACTTGTTAACAAGTTGGGTAGCCTAGGGGTGGGCCACAAAGTGAAGAACTGGTTTAGAAATTGGTTGGGGGACAGAAAGCAGAGGGTGGTGGTTAATGGGATCCAATCGGAGGAAAGGGGAGTAACCAGTGCAGTGCCTCAAGGATCAGTCCTGGGGCCAGTCCTTTTTAATGTCTATATTAATGACATTGCTGAAGGGTTGGAGGGGAAGATTTACCTGTTTGCAGATGACACCAAGATCTGCAACAGGGTAGGTGGGGGGTCAAGAAAATGAGGAGGGACCTAGGAAAACTGGAAAATTGGTCCAATGTGTGGCAATTAAAATGTAATGCAAAGAAGTGCAAAATCATGTACCTGGGGTGCAGAAATCCTTTGGAGAGTTACGAGGGGGGAGTTGCTGAGTTACTAGGGAAGAGAGGGATTTAAGGATAATCATCTCAGAAGACCTAAAGGTGTCCAAACAGTGTACTAAGGCTGTGGGGAAGGCCAGTACATGTTGGGGTGCATAGGAAGAGGCATCACTCGCAGAAAAAGGGAGGTGGTGATGCCACTGTACAAAGTGTTGGTGAGGCCTCGTATGAACATACAAAGTTGCCAGCAGAAACAGGCAATAGCGGTCTATCAAGTCTGCTCGAGTATGCAGCTGGAAGCTAACCCCCTACCCTCATCTGGAGCATGGTGTACAGTTCTGGAGGCCACATCTTCATAAGGACATGGACAGGGTAGATGCAGTTCAGAGAAGGGCACCAAAGATGGTGCAGGGCTTGCACCAAGAGACATATGAGTAGAGACTAAAATACCTCAATATGTATACACTGGAAGAGAGGTTGGATCGGGGTGATATGATAGAAACCCTCAAGTATCTTAAGGGCATAAACAAAGTGCAAGTGGGTGACATCTTTTAGTATAGGAAGTGTACAAGGAGGAGGGGGCGTGATATGAGATTGGAGGGAAACAGGCTGAAGGAGAATGTGAGGAAGTTTTTCTTTACTGAAAGGGTGGTAGATGCATGGAATAGCCTACCCCAGGAAGTAGTGGGAGCTGGCACAGTGGGGGGATTCAAACATGCATGGGCTAGGCACAAGGGAACCCTAGAGGTGGGTAGGAAAGGCGAAACCCAATGACCAAGTTGGGTCAGTGACCACTGATGCAGGCAGGGAATACGGACAGACTGGGTGGGCCTACCGGTCCTTATCTGCTGTCTAATACTTTGTTACTATGTTACTATATAATGAAGATTAGAAAATGGGTTTAACAATAAAAGAACTTTCATTGGCTGGCAGGGGTAAATTAACTTACAGTGAGAGCCCCGTGAGTTAAAAGTACCAGCCATGCCAACCTTGCCAGCCTCATATGTGGTATCCTACTGCCCAGCCTCTTTCATCATTGGCTAAAACACTGGACAAAAACGTTTCAAATGACGCCATTTTTTTGCCCTCACTAAGCGAGTGATACATCTTCAATACCTAACATGTCATACACCACCTCCCCCCCACCTGCCATGCCACTGTACGGCTTCAAAATAAATTGTAAACAGTTCTTACTTGAACCGTCTGTCCCTTGCTCTCCCCTGCAGTTTTTTTTTCTCGCTTAAACTCCCATGACTTTCACCCTCGCTCGCTCATTTTCCTACTGTCATCTTGTGTCTTTGTGTGCACTCGTGCTGCGGGAGAATAGTGAGTCGCATCATTCAGATTTTAACATGCAGGACATCGAAAAAAATTGCATCAGTGGAGTGTAGAAAGAAGGGATTAAAAAAAAATGACAACACAGAAAGCTGCATTTTTTTTTTTTTAAACAAATGCAATATCTTCTCGCAGATCTGGTGGAGCAGGTGGAGGGTGGGATAAGATTAAAAGAGCTCTGTGGTGGGGTAGCAACAAGACATAGAACAGCACAGAAAAGTAGGGACTACTTTACAGCAGAACAACTTTAACTTCATGTAGCTAAAGTTTTAACATTATTTTTTCATTTTTTTAAATCCCACATATAAATGACACAAGTATGCCATTTTCTAAGAGCAATAATACCCTCCAGGGTGGGCGGTACAGGCAATACTGGACCTTCCAGGGGCTATAAGGCCCTCCACCTGTGGCATTGGGCTTTATTATGCCCCTGGGCAGTCCAGTATTGCCCAATACCGTTCACCCTGTTGGGTATTATTGTTTGCATAAACTGTGCTCTGTTGGATTTCACTGCTCTGTTTCTGGTGCAGCAGAGGTCACTGTGATGTCATCAGGCATTGTTCAAGCTGCTTCCCCATTGGTTAAGAGTTCCTTTGTGACCTACCTCAAGAGATGATAAATAGTTTAATCACTCCAGGTCCTACTTCCATGTAAATATTGTATTTTGCTGTACATTTTTGTCCCACATCCATTGTATAAATCAAATACACAACAGGCTGACTCAAAAGAGGCAATTTATCACGTGGGAGTGGGCAGGACTTGCATAACTCACTTGTGGCTCTACCACTTGCTGCCCCCTCATACCTGAAGATAAACTGCATATTATGACTCAGCCCATTGCATGTCACCTATTCAGTCTCTGAACTGTAATATGTTATGAGAAATTCTAACTTTGTTCCATGGATTATGGCTTACATTCAGTGTTATTCTCTCGTGACAGTCTAAAAAGCACAAGTCTGTTTTCTCAACCATGTGTGATTTTTTTTTGGTATGGTTTGAGTTTTACAGTGCTCACGATCTGAGAGGACTGTAGTGCACGTGCAAAGTTAGTCTATGGTGGTGGCAGGAAACAGACGACTTCTCAACTGTAGGGAAGAAGAAGGCTGTCGGGAACCACCCTTGCTTCTACACCATCTTATCTAGAGAAAAAACATGAAACCCTGGACCTTGCATAGTATAATGTAACTGTCAAACATTGCAATAAACTTTCATATACCAGTGCAACAGACACTTAACAGTAGAGCAGATTTATATAACACAAACACTGTATAGCAAGGTACCGATTTAATTAAATATATTGTCTATGGTGGCATTCTCTCAGAGGCTTAACCCCACACCTTATTCCATGTAGACAATATACGAAGTACCGTAACTGTCCTCAGAGTCTGACCCATTCTCTTCATTATGGGCAGCAAGTTCTTTGTGGATACGGGTCACCAGAGTTTGTGTGTCTTGGGGATCAGTATGGAGGAAAACCTCCCCCCCATAACAAATTTTAATTCTAGCTGGCAGCATGAGTGTGTGTGTGGGATCCCCAGCACCCTCAGTTGTGGTTTTATGTCATTGAATGATTCTCTCCCTCCTCATAAGCACTGCATACCTACAGTCCAGGAATATTCTGGCCTGCCACCCGGGTAATCAAGTCTGGCTGCATGACTTGTGGCATGCACAGCCTCGCCACTGACATTAGCCAGTAGAGCCATGATAGTCCCACCACAGTGCAGCAGGGGGTCTTTAAGTGTCTTTTAACTGTACTTGAGTCTAAATGATGATGTTCTTCCATCCAGTTTTGCATACATTTTTTTTTAATTTCCCCCCTCCTCTGCACCCTCCAGCATGCCTACCACATGGCTCTGACCAGATTTTCTATATTTTCAAGTTGGTGTCTTAATACCACGTTCTCCTTTACAAGCCCCAATGTGGCGGCAAGAGATTTTGTGGCAGTTTCTGCAGTATCCTTCAGCCTGGACTCTGGTTACTTTGCATCGAGGACGTTACTTTGCCAACAAGTGACTAGCTTTGTATGCATGGCCTGCACGGCCTTTAGAAAGGCCACATTTGTGGGCTGTGCAGCATCCACTGTCGAGGTTGTGGTTGGTGGCTCGCCACTTCCTGCTGGCTGGGTTGGTTTAGGTTGTGCTCCTTCATGCACATTTCCCCCCTTGTATTTCTGCACATGCCAAAAGATTTTAGATAGATAAGTCTTTATTTTTCAACAGGATAGAACTGTTAGGACTTTGCAGCCCTGTTTAGAAAGTTGTCCTGCTTGGATACAAAGTTTCTTTTACACAAAGGTGGAATAAAAGATTTCAGACTGACAGTGTAATATACATGCTAGATACAAAGTTTCCTGGGATACGTTTAGATACGAAGTTTCTTACATTCAAGGAGGGATATATTTAGATACAAAGTTTCTTATATACAAAGGAAAGATAAATTTAACCTAACAACATTCAAGAGGGGGTGAGACAGAGACAGTGGAGGGGTTCTGGAAGCAAAGTCCTGCACAGCGAGAATATCCGGGGCTGGGAAGGGAGAAGCCAGAGAGGGCGAGGGGGGCAGTAAGGTCGGCTCCTAGGGTGGGGGCTGATGAAATGAGCAGACACGAAAGACCGTTAGGCCTATCCTGCTGCCATTTTAGTATGTTAGTAACATGTATCAGTGCAGCTGATGTTCGTGACATTTCTGTACAATGACAGGTGCAGATATCATGTAAATGTTTATTTAACAAGGTTTTGAATGCTTTCACAATAGGTGCCTTCCTAACCTTTGAGGTGGTTTATTCCATAGCTTTGCAGCCCACTAGTATGAATTAATTTCCCCATAGGAATCGGATATTCTAGGTAAGAGAACTCCTCTGTTTTTAACTTCCCTTAGATTGTGTGCTTATGTCCTGGTTACATCCTTTTTGTTTTCAGATGGTATAGTGGGATCCTTGTACAATTTGTAAGTGGTTAGTGCTCTTGATTTGTCCCGTCTGAGTTCTAGCTAGTCATACTGTAGGTCTGTATACATCGAGCAGTGGTGTGTGTTGTATTTGTGTCCTAGTACAAATCGTGCTAGTCTATTGTATGTTCTGTCAAGCTTTTTCATTGTGGAGCTGGTAGCATGCTGATATGCTAGGTTACCATATTCTAGTACTGGGCTGGCAGTATAGCCTAGAGGTTAGAGTACCGAGCTGTGAATGAGCTTGGTACATCCAGCAAACCTGGGTTTGATTTCCACAACCTCCACTTACATACTGTGTGACTCTGAGCAAGTCACAACCCTCCAGTGCTCCCAGGTCGCCCCTGAAAACAGGCACTTGTGCCTAGTGGGCCTTACCCAGTTACCAAAGACTTAAATAAATAAGAGTTGTGTCGCTATTGTTTTCCTAGTGTCTTTGGGAATGAAGTAAGTCTTCCTTCTTAGACTCCCAGACATTTGTTTACGTTTATGATGGTGGTGTTTATGTGCGTGAAACTTTAGTGCATCATCTATTGTAACCCTTAGTCTTAATAGCAATTTATTGTTCATCCAGAAAAAGTAATGGACATTACAACATATAAAATATTAACAATGAAATAGAATAAAATCTTCCACACCAGAATATTTAAACATCATACACCATCATAACCCCAATATATTTGTATTCCTTCACATGTGTTAATGTTTGCCCATCTAGCGACCTAATGTTTATGTTCAGATCTGGTTTATTTCTCACCCTATTGTTCCTGAATAGCATTGCCTGGGTCTTCTTGGTACTTAGGACCGTGTTTAAATTAGTGAACCATTCCTGTAAGCTATTGAAGTCTGATTGAAGGGTGAGTTCTAGGTCATTTATGGAGGCTGCTTTACCTGTTAGGATGGTATTATATGCGTACAACTTTATGTTTGCCTTGTTGATGGGGGGGGGCAAATTGTTTATGTAGATCAGGAATAACAGGGGGACCTAGAGTAGATCCCTGTGGTACCCCTCACTGCAAAGGTAGTGGAACTGAAAGTGCACCCCTTACAGAGACCTGTTGCTGTCTGTTACGTAGGTATGATTTGAACCATGTCATAACTTCCTGGGAGAATCCTATAGGATTTAACCTTTCCAGTAGTATCTTGTGGTAGTATTTTGGTATCAGTCTGCTCCCCAAACATTCTACTTTCCATTTCCATAGTTGAAATTAAGACATACACATATATACATTCAGGGGTTAGATATTTTGTACTTATCTTATCCCTAGCACCTGTGTCTTTCATGCACATTAGTGTTTTTTGTCTCTGTATATTTCCCCACCTCTATGCTTTGTTATAATGTTTTTTATTATATTATGACCACATCTGTAATTGCAATAACCTGTACAACTGGACGTTTGTGAAAATGAGCATTTTTGCTGACATACTCTCTAGTATAAAATAAATAGATTGATTGATTCAAATTCATTTTTGCTAAGTTAAAATATAAAATTATTATATTTTTTGACCACTGTAGACCCAGAGTCTCACCTGCATGTCTTTACAGTTTGGCAGTTGGCCACACACCCCTGCATCCGTGGTTCTACATTCCACTATGTACACATTTCTGGTTCTGCATTCTCCCATGCATGCATGAGTGGTTCTATGTTCCTCCATGCATGCATCCATGGTTCTGCATTCCCCCATGCACTCATCCATGGTTCTTCGGTTCCCCATGCATGCATCCGTGATTCTGAATTTCCCCATGCACACATCTGTGGTTCTGCATTCCACCATGCATGCATCCATGGTTCTGCATTTCCCCATGTGCACTTACTTACTCAGGGGTGCTCCAATCCAAATCTTTCCCTCTTCCTGATGCCTCCATGACTTGCCCACCATGGCAAGGCCCCAGCTACCAGCCAGCAGCAAGGAGAGAGCTGTAGTCTGTGTTGGAGGAGCAGAGGGTGCCCCAGTGTTTAAGGGTGTCTGGGGTAGGCGAGTATCAGGTGCTTTCACTCGGCTGGATGAGGGTCTCCCCCCCCCGTAAGTCCTTTTACCTTCCTTATTTCCTTCTATGAGCAACTGTAGCACTATCTTTTTTTTTTTCCCCCTCTGGTCACAGCCTGTGGGGCCTCTCTCGGGCATCCTGATCTGTTCCTGCCCCCCTGAGGTCCTCCCATCCTGAGCCTCCTCTCTCCCCAACTTGACCCCTCCAGGGTGAGGCCACCCCTCCTCTTTGGGCGCTCTTAGAAGCGGGCCAAGCTGCAGGTGAGGGCCCAGGCGGAGGAACTGGAAGGCTGGTTGGGTGGGATCTGACAGTGGGCATGAAGATCAGGTGCTGTCACCTGCCCCGCAGAGCTGGTGTCTTCCTTGTTCTGGAGAATGCCTTCCCTCCCTGAGCATGGCGTGCAATGATGCCATGGTGTACGGCAACCCTGTCAAGTTCTTGCTGGTACTACATCCTGCAGTGCCCCCCAATCTCCATCAGGGGCCACTGGGACACCGAACATCCCATAGCCCTCCCCCCCAGGAGAGGAGAGCAGTCCAAAGGATGCTCAACTCTCCCTCCCTCACACCCCTAGCACCCAAGCTCGCTTCCCGAACTCAGGCTCACTAGCGTGGCGCAAGGTGTGGCGCTCCTAGTGCCTCAACCCTCAGCACTACCGGGCCAGTCATGTAGCACCATCTTGTAGGCAAATGTCAGCCAATGCTGCATGGTTACCCACAGTGTCAGTGCTGCCATTGCTTCCCACTACAGGAAGCTCACATACAGTAGGACACTTGGCACTTTCCCTCTAGGGTCAGTGGATCCAACTGGTCCAGGCAGAAGAAATTTAGATTTGGAGCCGGGCATGGGTCTCCCATGTGGTGGTGCAGTGTGCCACCAGTCATTGACACTGGGCTGGGTTTAAAGTTAAGTAATTTAAAAGCCCCCACACACATACATACATACATACATACATCTCTCTCTCTCTCTCTGTCCCCCCCCCCCAACAGAGCACAGAGAAATTAAGTGATCTGCTCAAGCTCAGATAGCAAGCACGTGGTGGTCCAGAGGGTTAATGTTCACCTACCTAAATCTTCCCTTAACCTCCCTATGCTTACCTTATGACTATTACTCTCACTGTTCATGGGCTGTAAAGTGCTTTGGGATAGGATGTTTATATGAAAGGCAATACAGAAAAAAAATTTCTTTTCTTGCCTGTCCTATCTGTCCTAAGTACAGAATTGCTTATTCCATCCCTCTGATTGCTTCCCAGCAGCCATGGGCATTTTCCTCAGGGTGTTACAGGCGTTTCCTAGTGACTGGCAATTCAAGCTGTTCACTTGTTTGTAAGCTTGCTACAGTTAGAGAACCTGACATCCAGAGTATCACTTTATCAGCCCTGAGGTATCTGGGTAGGTCCTCACTAGGAAGAGAAAAGCAAACTTATTTCAACTGCTCGAGGCAGAGATAAGTGATTTGCAAACAAAGCAGGCACAAAGTCCGAGCCTCCCGAGAAAAAACAGACACACTCAGACAAAGAAAGGCCGGGATTTGAAAGATAAGATATGTTGATTTTTCTTTAACATATAATTCCAAAGTTATTACAAAATCAGTAAGAGGAATTATAACTGATTGTATTTCCCCATGACTGAAAGCTGTATTTCACCAAATCTTATTAACATTCTTCAACTGCACAGCACCACCCTAAACACTTTCTTTATATTTGACAATACTGGGTCCTCATGACATAAGAGTTTTAACATTGCTCCCCCCCCACCACCAAAAAAAAGAGAGGCGTTTAGTGAAATAGCCCCCTCTTACTTTGCTCAGGAACACTGCAGTTCGGTGTGACGGGTGGTTCAGTGCTAAAATGCCAGCAGCAATACCCATCCACGTTGTGAGGAAGCAGAGTACTTTTAAGCAGAGGAACAGTGTCTGATCTGAATGATTTCTTCAGCTGGGTGACCAGAGAAATAGATCTGGGGATGGCTGTAGCATGGCCTTTCTGGACTTAAGCAAGGCCTTTGATGCTGCCACAGAGGAGCCTGATAAAGAAATTGAGCAGCGTGTGGTAAATCCTCATTGTAATGGACAGGCGACAGAGGGTGGTGGGTAATGGCACTCACTCTAATGCGGTAAGAGTGACCAGTGGGGTGCCACAGGGCTCAGTAGAGGGACCAGCCACTTCCAGGGCTTGCATCAGCACTAGTAAAGTGGGGCCCCGTTTAGGTTTTGGGGGTCAGACCAAAAGATCTTGGGGTCAGAAGTGGCTTTGTACAACATTATCCGATACTTTTTCTGCTAATGATATCAGTGCAAATCCTCCAATCTACACGGTCAGTACTGAAGCACTGCTTTTATTTTTGTGCTTAAAAATCATCAAAAATCCCAGTTGAGGACTTTAGTAAGGGGTTAATGCAAACTCTGCACTTCAATGCCTTCATAAGAGACATTGCTGAAGAACTAGAAGAGAAGGTATGCATTTTCGCAGATGGCACCAAAATCTAATAGGGTAGACACTCAGGAGGGGCTGGAGAGAATGCGTAAGGACCTTTGGAAACTCAAGGAGTGTTCAAGAGCATTGCAGTTGGGGTTCAATGGCAAACAAAAAGTGCAAAATCATGCATCTTGGGTATTGGAACCCAGGAACTGAGTATAGGATGGGGGGAGGTACTGATAGTCTCCAAGCAGGAAAGGGACCTTGAGGTTATCATAGCTGATGACCTCTAAGTAGCAGAGCAGTGTGACAAAGCAGTGGGTAGGGTCACTGGGATGCCTAAGGAGAGGTATCTCCAGCAGGAGGAGGGAGGTAGTCGTTGTATCACTTGTTTGTGACACCCCACCTGGAGTATTGTGTACAGTTCTGGAGGCCACACCTCAGAAAATACATAGGGTGGTGGCAGTCTTGAGGAGGGTAACTAAACTGGTGCATGGGTTGCATCAAAAGCCCTACAAAGACAGACTGAGGGATCTCAACACTTACTTATTTACATCCTGGAAGAAAGGGGAATGAGAGGGTACACGATAATTTATTTTTTATTTTTATTTTTTTTTTATTTATTGAGTTCTAGGATTACAAATACCTTTGAGCCAGGGCTCTTCTACAAAGGTTCCACATCATAAGTTACAGATTAGACAGAGCGTTACTGACAACACAATTAAATCGTTGTACAAGAAAAATTGCAGACTAGGAACATAAATTGATGCACACATTAAATGTAGGGAGGAGGAGAGGTGTGAAAAAGAAGAGAGCAGGATAGAGGGAGGAAGAGCAGGGGGAAGGGTGTGGGGGACAGCAAGGGAGATAAGGAGAGGTAGAGGGAGGAAAAGGAGGGGTGGTGGTGGTGGAGGGAGGGGGATGCAGCGGGGGACTTTGTCAGAGAACAAAGTAAAGTGCAGAATTTGGGCAGGGTAGTGTCAGAAAGTGCTAGGAGGCTGAGGCTCTTGTGATTGTAGGCAGAGCAAGGGGAGCCATAAATGAAGTCATCTGTTCATAATCCGGGGGACCACCCAGTGGTGCATTCATAGCTAGACATTACAGTCACAGGTGCTGGCGGCAATGAGAGAGTGGTGGAGCCTGGTTTTGAAGACACCAATTGTGGGGGCAGCGGTGATATCACTAGAGAGTCCATTTAGCCAGTTGGCGGCCCAGTAGGCAAAAACTCTTTGACCTTGGGTTGTGCGGCAGTAAGGGATTTGGAACTGCTGCAGTTTGGTCCCCGGGGTGCATCAGCTGCTTTTCTTAGCTTGTAAGAGAGTAGCAACACCAGGTGGGGCAAGGCCCATCTGAATTTTCATAGCCACTATGCAGGTTTGGCATTTAATAAGCCTGTCAAGTTGCAGCCAGCTGGTTTGGGAGTAGAGGTCACAGGTGTGTGTATAACATTGAGTGCCGGTGATTTGCTGACAAGCCTTGTTGAGGGAGGTGGTTACCCGTTTGAGCGCAGTAACCGTAGCTGAGCCGTAGATGATGAGGCCATAGTCAGTGGTGGTAATGATGGTGCACTGGACGGCAGCAGCCAGGGCTGCAGGGGGAAGGTGTCTCCTGAGGCGGAACAGCGGCCTAGTCTGGAGTTGGCAGCTCTGGCAACGTTGCTGATGTGGTCAGTGTAGGAGAGGTACGGGTCAAGGGTGATCCCAAGGTATTTAAAAGTTTGGACTTGTTCTAGTAGGCTGCTTTGGCTGGTCGATATGGAGAGGTGATGAAGTTTATGTTTATATGGGCGCTGCTGAAAATCATGGTCTTAGATTTTTTCTGATTGAGGATCAGTTTGTGTTGAATGAACCAGTTCTCAATAGTGTTGAAGCAATGCTCGAGGTTGCTTTGCAGCTGGTTTGGGTCCTGGTGTGAGGCTAGAATTACCGCTTCATCAGCATAGAGTACGATTTGTTGGGAGCAGGAGGCTGGCAGTGTATTTAGAAACAGGCTGAAGAGGAGTGTCCCAGGATGGATCCGTGAGGGACACCGGAGCAGACAGGTTTGGCTTCAGAGAGCACATCTGCAATTTTTACACATTGTGTCCTATTTGCAAGGTAGCTTTTGAACCAAGATATAGAGCTGGGGGAGATCCCAGCTTTTAGAAGCTGGGCAAGAAGAAAGCAGTGGTAGACAGTATCAAAAGCCTTGGTTAGGGCAATGAAAATTGCGCCAGTGAGATGACCTTTGTCCAGTGAGCTGTGGATTGCCCCAGTGACTTCAAGTAATGTGGAGGCAGTGCTATGGCCTTTCCGGAAACCATGTTGTTGCCTGCAGAGAATGTTGTGCTTGTCCAGGTTTTCGGTTAGCTGGTCCGATACTATGCACTCCAGGGTCTTTGAGAGGGGTGGCAGGATTGAGATCGGACGGTAGTTCCCATGGTCAGTCTTGTCACCACTTTTGTGGATTGGAGTGACAGTGGCTGACTTCCATTTTTCTGGGAATTGGTTGAGTGAGAGGGAGAGGTTAAAAATCTTGGTAAGGGGCCCCAGCACCTCTTCTAGGGTGAGGGCCAGGAGTTTGAGGTCGAGTGTATCATTGCTGGCTCTGGATTTGCTGATGGCTTTGGTGATGTACTTACGAACATCATTCTTATGGACTGCTTTAAAGTAGAAGGGAGGGTGATTGTTGAGAGTTGAGGAGTTGGAGGTTACGGAAGCGTCATCATCATTAAAGAAGTTAGGGGGAAGGACACTGCTAAGATCAGTGAAAGCAGTGTTGAAAGTATCAGCGATGGTTTTAGGGTCGAGTGTGGTATTCCCATTTACCTTTAGCATGGCTGGTGCAGATTTAGGTTTCTTCCCAAAGATTTCATTTAGATTGTTCCAAAAGTCTCTCCCTTTACTCCTGGGGTCAGTGAGTACTTTCTTGTAGTAGTCAGACTTCTGGGACTGGATGTTTTTTGTGCAGTCGTTGCATGCTTGTTTATAATTTTGGATGTCGCCTTGTTTCCCGGTGGATCTAGCCAGCTCCCAGATGTAGTCCCTGGATTTTGGCTTTTTAAGGAGGCCTCTGGTTATCCACGGGTTGGAGAGGGTTTTAGTTTTGCGCTTCTTTTGGGGTGCAAATAGGTTACAGGCTTTATTGAAGATGTGGATGAAGTGGTCTAGTGCCAGGTTTGTATCTGACGCCAGGAAGATAGGAGTCCAGTCTTGTTGGAGGAGGTGGGCTTTGAGGTGAGTTAACTGGCCATGAGGGAGGACTCTGCTGTAGATGATTTTGGGGGAAGGAGTGGAATTTGTTTGACCAGGTACAGCTGATGGGAAAGTGATCACTGAGTGAATCAGGAAGGATGGCAGAGTTTGAGATCCTAGAGGGGTGGCTAGTCAGAATCCAGTCGAGCAGGGTGCTGGTCCCTGTTTTATCGTCTTTTCTGGTTGGGGAGTCCAGCATCTGTGTTAGGTTGGCTGATAGGACAGAGTCTTTGAAAATATCCGCCTCAGCCGAGAGCCAGTTGATGATGAAGTCTCCCAGCAGGATGGTTTCAAAGTCAGGTGGTTGTGACCTGACAAGGTCCAAGATGGCACTTAGGCCTGGGACCTGCTCCTTTGGAGGAATATATACCATAACGACTGCGAGTGCCTTGTTATGGACGCCTAGTAGGATCCTGACGGGGAGAATCTGCGCAGGGCAGATTGCAAGGGCTGGTTCAGTTTGGTAGCCCAGGATAGTGTCTTTCAAGTACATGGCACAACCTCCCCCTCTTTTAGATTTGCGATCAAGCCTAAAGACATTGCATCTTGAGATGGCAATTGCCTGATCGGGACCCAGGAGGGGTGAGCCAGGTTTCAGTAACTGCCAGTATGTCCGGGTTATGTTGGCTGGCAAAGGCTTGCAGGGAGTCGATCTTGTGGAGTAGGCTGCAGATATTCAGGCACATGATAGAAAGAGTGCCGGACGAACTGTGTTTGGGTGAGACCTTGCTGGTGAACGGGCCAGAGTTCGAGTGGACATTTCCTGATAACAGCAGGAGCAGCAGCAGAAGCTTCAGGGTGCAGAGACGTAGTTCCCTGAGCGAGAGCTTATGTTTTCTTTTGTGACGGGGGCATGCCATGGTGTGGAGGCGGTAGTTCAACACGGAGGTAGCAAGGTATGCCAGTGCTGGCGACCAGTCTGCAAGTGGCAATTTTTTTATTGGAGGTTGCTGCCTGTGGTCCGGGCTTGAGATCCCTGGAGAGGTGCCAAGGTAGCGATAAGCAGGGCTCAGTTAGAAGGTTTGTGGAGCGGAGGGGAAATGAGCTCTGGGAGGGCACAAGAGTGGGAGGAGGGCAGAGAGGGAGAGGAGGAGGGTGGTAGTAGACAAGAGGGAAAGCATGGTAGGCAGGTAGTGTACACTATAGAAGAACAAGATTAGAATAGGAAAGGCCTAGGTAGGCAGCGATCAGGGTGGTACAAGCTAAAGGCGGGGAGGGGTCTAGAGCTGGACCAGTGAAGAGCTAGCAAGGGAGGGACCAAAAGGGGTGAGCTGTGAAGGTCTATATTTAATTAAGGACCGGGGCGGCTAAAATTTTGGCCGCTTTCAATGCTAGTCAATGGGCGCATGGCCCTGGTGCACAGAAAATCAGAAGCAGAAAGCACAGTCCAATAAGGAGTCAGGGAGGGGAGCAGTGGTCCAATCACAGCCGACCGCTGAGAGCAATTGTTCAATGGCAGCAACTTACTGCTTCCCCGGTCAGTCTATAGTCCTTACCCAGCTTCGTGGAGCTCTAGGTCGGGCTGGAGAGAGGCATCCAGGCAGCTGGTTCTGTGGCCGCGGCCGTGCCGGTAGTGGGCAGAGAGTAGCCCGGTCAGGGGCAGGCCCACGTCTGCAGAGGGAAGGAGAGAGTAGAGGTAGTTAGCATGAGGACAAAAGGACAGTAACGTAGGGGCTAAATCGGGGGGCATGGAGCTAAAAGCAGGTAGAGAGAAAAGAAAGCAGGCGTGGGGGGGGTCAGCAACCAGAGCAGGCGAGGTGGGTACTTAGTCTGGGGCCGGGAGGGGGCAAGACAGTGAGAGCAGGGAAAAGGTTTTCACAGGGCGGATGGCACAGGGGGAGAAAGAAAAAGCAGGGATAAGGAGCGAGGGAGGCGGGCGGTTTGAGCCCAGTAGAGAGGAGAAAAGGGCCAAGGTAAAGGAGGGCAATAAGGTTACAGAGCAGAGAGAGTTTAAACAATCAGTCACAGTGCAGTCTTTTTTTTAATGGAATCAGCGCTAAGACTTCAGAAATAAAACCCTACACAAGTATCCCACACAGTAATTAAACCAGTGAAAAGTGCTGGCAGAAGCAACACATAGAGGGCGGGCCAAAATTTCGTCCACTTTCAATGCAAGTCAATGGGTGCATGGCCCTGGTGCACAGAAAATCAGAAGCAGAAAGCACAGTCCAATAAGGAGTCAGGGAGGGGAGCAGTGGTCCAATCACAGCCGACCGCTGAGAGCGATTGTCCAATAGTGACAACTCGCTGCATCTCCGGTCGGTCTGTAGTTCTTACCCGGCTTCATGGAGCTCTAGGTCGGGCTGGAGAGAGGCACCCAGGCGGCTAGTTCCATGGCCGGGGCCACTCCGGCAGTGGGCAGAGAGTAGCCCAGTCAGGGGCAGGCCCATGTCTGCAGAGGGAAGGAGAGAGTAGAGGTAGTTGAGCGTGAGGACAAATGGACAGTGGTGCGGGGTAATTCGTGGAGGCATGGAGCTAAAAGCAGGAGAGAGAAAGAAAGCAGGCGTGGGGGTCAGCAACCAGAGCAGGTATAGCATGGGTACTTAGTCTGGTGTCGGGGAAGGGGAGACAGTGAGAGAAAAGGTTTCACAGGAGGGTTGATGGCGAGGAAGAAAGAAAGCAGGGATAAGGGAGCGGGAGGGGCGGTTTGAGCCAGTAGAGAGGAGAAAAGGGCCAAGGTAAAGGAGGGCAATAAGGTTACAGAGCAGAGAGAGTTTAAACAATCAATTACAGTGCAGTCTTTTTTCAATTGGAATCGGCGCTAACACTTCAGATATAAAACCCCACACAAGTATCCCACACAGTAATTAAACCAGTGAAAAGTGCTGGCAGAAGCAACACATAGAGAGCAGGCCAAAATTTCGGCCGCTTTCGCAACTCAACGGGCCAAGAGCCCTGTA
Organism: Neoceratodus forsteri; assembly: GCA_016271365.2. Classification (NCBI taxonomy): domain Eukaryota; kingdom Metazoa; phylum Chordata; order Ceratodontiformes; family Ceratodontidae; genus Neoceratodus; species Neoceratodus forsteri. Next base: position 11,289,860 of record JADMNL010000036.1, read on the forward strand.
CAAAAATCAGAAGCATAAAGCACAGTCCAATAAGGAGTCAGGAGGGGAGCAGTGGTCCAATCACAGCCGACCGCTGAGAGCGATTGTCAAATAGCGGCAACTTGCTGCATCCTCGGTCAGTCTGTAGTCCTTACCCGGCTTCGTGGAGCTCTAGGTTGGGCTGGAGAGAGACGCCCAGGCGGTTGGTTCTGTGGCCATGGCCACGCCAGTGGTGGGCAGAGAGTAGCCCGGTCAGGGGCAGGTCCGAGTCCAGCTTTGTGGAGCTCTAGGTCAGGCTGGAGAGAGGTGCCCAGGTGGCTAGTTCTGTGGCCGCGCCAATAGTGGGCAGAGAGTAGCCCGGTATGGGGCAGGTCCGAGTCCAGCTTCGTGGAGCTCTAGGCTGGGCTGGAGAGAGGCACCCAGGTGGCTGGTTCCGTGGCCACGGCCGCGCCAGTGGTGGGCAGAGAGTAGGCTGGTTAGGGGCAGGTCCAAGTCTGATAAGAGACCTGAAAGTACCTAATGGGGTTTAACAGGGTGCAGGAGGGCCTGTGTTCAAATAAGAAAGAGCATCAGTACCTGGGGGCATGTGATGAAGCTGGGAGGGGGCAGTTATGAGGGATGTGAGGAAGTACTATTTCACTGAAAGAGTGGTTGACACCTGGAACTGACTGCCAGTGGAAGTGGTAGAGGTGAAAACAGTAGGGGGCTTCAAACGTGCTTGGGATAGATATAGGGGAATATTAGTAAATAGGCAGGGAGAAGGGAGGGTCACTGGAAACCAGTTAGCGTCTGCAGAGAAAGACTAGGCGGGGACCACCTGGGCAGACTGGAAGGGTCAAGTGGTCTTTTTCTGCCAACAAACTCTATGTCGTCAGCAAAGGACCGCCAGCCCTTGAAAACCATCAAGCAGATCTCAAAGGAGGTCTTTAAGGAAGGAAGGTTTGAAGTGGTCAATTTCACTGCTTCCCCTCATTCTTTGTCTGATAAGTACTGAAGTGCTCAAGGAAGCATTTGAGGCTTGTAGCTCTCCCAATGGTAGGGTGGGGGGTCATGGAACAAACTCTGGAAGGTACAAGGGTGCACAATATACGGTCACTCCAAAACAAAACTGGGGATGAGTAGTGTTGTCAGAACTCAGAATCCGAGCCCTCCCACACCCTAACCCCCTGTAAACCTCCTTAGTAAAGATCACCCCCCCATAACAGTGTGACTCATTGATGCCCTTTCTCCACAACAAGGCGCTTTTGAGATTAGGACACAGAAGAGCTCCCTGAGGTGGTGTCAGTGTGCAGGAGTCAGTGGCAGAAGCTTGATTATTTATTACTGGACTCCGAATGCTGGCCTAGGGTGGGCTCTTCCTGCTCCGAAACCTTTTTTATTAGAACTCTTTAACCCTCTCTGTCAGGAAACGGAGTCGTCTCTTTATTCTCTCTCGGAATGACTCCAACTTTCCTTCCACAGTGTGATTTATCTCGGCTTTTGCCAAGAAAATAAAGCAGAGTGCATCTATAATGAAGGAACGAGGTCAGTGACTTTGTACGAAACAGCTCACTGCTTATCATGTGATATGTGGCAGCAGTGTCATTAGCATCTGCTCCTTATGCAGAGAGGCTCATAATATTTATTTTGAGTTAGTTATTTACCCAGGACAGCCCAGCCAAGAAACAGCATCTCATTTTCAGTGGGGGTCTTGTGTAACCCCCCTCAAATGGGGGTTCCCAAAAGTCTTCCTTGAGCTTGCCTAAATGCCCACTGCCAGGCTGGTGTTCTATGTCCTAGTGATTTAAAAGTGTTTGCATGCGAGTGCCCTGTTAGCCTCCGTGCCTGTCTCTTTAAGAGCTGCCTATCTTGTGGCTAAAATTAATCATGGTAGGGACTGAGTAGTCTCAGGCTCGAGTCCCGCCCAGGCTGCAGTGTTATTGCTCCATTCTGCCATTGCTATTTGCACAGAGGGAGCCCTGCTAGAAACTGTGCCTGTTTACTGTTTATCTGTTTTAATAATAATATTGCAGTTTGTCTGACCTGCCTTCCTTTGCAGCATGGTCATTTCAGTATTGCCCCACCATCTTGGTTCTGGACTGCCTATTGGGACCAATCAGTATATTTGGGGACTCGAAAATGGTGTCTGTCCCCAGGGGTCTTGTGGGAGCAAATTTCTGTAGGAATTGTAATTTTTGCACTTTGGTGCCTAAATGGACCTGGAGGGGGAGCCCTTGCTTTGACAGACTGATGGATCAACCATCCAGAACCTTTTGGACCGAAGGGAAATTCCCAAGCTGCCTGCTGCAGTGTGTCAGTCTGGAGGGAGAGTTGGAGAGTGAACAGCTTGAGTGATTCAAGCAGCTTCCCCTGCATAGTTTGCACGGGAGATTAGCGGAAAGGCTGAGTTAGGCCTGTCTGCCTGCTGTCCCTCGAGAGCGAGTGTGAATTTATCGGACTGCATCCGAGTTTTAGTGTGTTAAAGCCACTGAAGAGTGGCCAGATTTAAACCTGAGGAAGACTGAAGATTTGCTGAATGCGATCAGCCTGTCAGGACATCCATTTACCACAGAATTCCCGGTTTTGCTCAGAGACACTGATATTGCATCCAGACTGCTACCCACATTGTGGTATGGTGAATGCTTTACTATAAATGTGCTGTTGGTTAGTGGCTTACGATTTGGTTTGCCACTATGTAAATGTGCCACGCTTGCTGGAAGCTGCATCCAGCACTACTGGACTCAAATCCGAACTGTTCTATCCAGCCTGGGACTTGCCACACTGGCCCAGCCAGCTACTTCGACACAGAAACCATCATCGACGACTCACCCGGGGATCAGCCCTCTGCGCAACACACGTTAGTCATTTTATGCATTATTGTAATTGTGTCTGACTTGCTTGTGCTACTGTTTCTGTATTTGCACTGTACTGTTCTCCTACTTTGTGTACCTATACTGATGTGGAACCTTTGAAAAAGAGTCATTGACTCAAAGGTGTTTTCCGAATCCTCAATAAATAAATATAAAAAAATAAAAAACAAAAAACAGGAATGACCGCTTGGTGATTCGTGTGGGCCCTGCTTCTCCTGGCAAACCAGTCATCAACCTGCAGTCTCCATTTCATCCATCCTGTGTCCTGTACTGGGTAGCGTGAATAAACACCAGGGTAGCTCCCTGCAACAACAGCTCAATCAAGGTGTGTCATCTGATTTAATTGTTTTGTCTAATCATCACGAACTGAGCCTCCTGGCTCCGGATTACAAATTGTGTGTGGTTGTGCATGCCTTTTGTTTTCATCACAGGACCCCAACCAGCTGCGACGCTGGCCTACCCCGGGCAATGTTCCAGGCTAGCCCACCTTACTTCCAACTGGGTACCTAGAGCATGTGACTGTGCAGGGACTAAAAGTGCATACATAGTTGCTTGACTAAATCAGTTTTAGAATCAATCAACCTGATTACACCCTTCCCTTGTTCAAGTCCCCTGAATAAACCAGATCTAACTCTTTTTGCATCTAATTTGACTGTGGTTTTAATCTGTACCAAAAGCACTGTACTGTTGTTATTTGCTGTGCCTAATCTTGTTTTACAGGCGGTCTCCAGGGTCGAATTGGAGGGACCAGCCCTGCTGGTAAGTGCAAACAGTGTGGGGATTTGTATGCTGAATAGGGGCTACTGTGAAAGTGTTTGTTGCATATTGTCTAGGCCACTAGAGGGGAAAGAGGGGGGTTACAGTGTCCTAGAGGGCTGTACCCAGGTTAGCCTTGCTACTAACAACCCTGTCCTCTGGGTGGAGGCACCCGTTTCAGTACCCAGGCCCCTTAACCTGCAACTAGCCAAGCAGGCAGGGGTAGTAGCCCTTGGGATAGCACCACCTAGGAGTTACACTTGCTTTTGCCCAGCTGTGGATGTACTGAAAAGAGGAATTGTAAGAGACTTGCTCAAGGCCACGCAGTGAACCAATGGGATCATTGTTTTCATTTAACCATTGTTTGGCCACCGGGTCAGTACAATGTAACATACAACACCTTTAGTAAGTATTTTATAATGCACTAAGCATCAGTTAGGGATCAGGATTAAGTGAGAAAAGTAGGGAAATGTGATATTAGGGTTTCCAACCCTAACGCCCCTGCCCCACTCCTGTAGCGAATGAGGGGTGAAGTCTTCCTTGGGGTTATCAACCTCAAAGCTCACCCCATTGCAGTAACAGAAAAGCTGAGTTGTGATGGAGACAGGTGTGTATGTTTCATGAATGCATAGAATGGGGTGAGTGTTAGGGTTGACAATCCCAAGGAAGACTCCACCCCTCAGTCGCATCAGGGGTTGGGCAGGAGTGTTAGTCTTGGAAACCCTAACATCACATTTCCCTACTTTTGTTGCTTTATCCTGAACCCTAACTGATGCATTAATGCAGTTTTTTGAAAATAATTCCCTTACTTTTTGAGATAGTCTAATTGTATCCTTATTTGCCTGTGGGAGCACTGGGCCCAGAAGGCCCTGCACTCCCATCCCTCCAAAGATGTATATATGTATGTTGTTGTGTAAACACAGGGCCCAGAGGGCCCTACCCTTCTGTCTGTACAACAAAAGCAACCAAACTGTCAGCATAGCCTTCTTATTACCCTACCTCATGTACCTGGTACTGAAAAATTTAAAATCCCCGCCAAAACATGATTCCACGCAACAGCAATGTCATTCTGTGCCACAGGTGTGAAAACACATTTTGGCCAGGATTTGAAAATTTACAGTTATTATGTTCATATTCATGAGGTGGTCATAAGAAGGCTATGTTGAAACTTTGGGGTCAAAATATTTAAAATTTCCAAAGTTATGAGCGTGCATAGCAAAATTTCAACGGATGCTAATAACGTTGCCATTTTTACATATTTTTACCCAAAATTTTCAGCGTAGTCTTCTTATGACCCCACCACATGAACAAGAGCAATGAAATTTTCAAATCCAGACTGAAAGGTGATTTCACCAAGTGACCCTGAAATCATCTTTTGGGTGTAATTTACCTAATTCCCTCACAATTGTTCATGAGGTGGTGTCCCAAAAAGGCCATGTTGAAAATGTTGGCTCAAAATGTACAAAAATGACAAAGCTATGCATCAACGTTAAAACCACCATTGAACTACATTGAACCGCACTTACCTTAGTTTCTCATATTGCAGTTGGCAGTTCCAGCTGCAAGATGTGTCTTTGACCAGAGAGTGAATTTTCACAATGGGACCTGTTCAGGTGAGTGAGGGTGTGTGTGTGGGGGGTGTAGGGTACTTAGTGGGAGGTCTGGGTGGGAGGGTCGGATCGGCGAGGGACTTTTTTTATTACAGGTTTAAAAGACATAGAGGGATGGTTTTCTTTATTTCAAGGTACTAAAATATGGGAAAGGTGATTGGGAGGCACTAGACACCAGGGAAACTGAATGAAATATGGGGACTGCAGTCCGGCCTGGTGGCACTGAAGGTTGAGGCACTGGGCACCACACCTTGAACCACGCCGGCGGCCCGAGTTTGGGAATGGATTCGGGTAGTTCGGGGGCCGGCGTGGGAGGTAAGGATTGAGCATCACAGCTCTCCTTCCTCGGGGTGGGGGGTTTGTGCTGTGAATGGCAACACAGCTAGAGGAGCTCACCCGTGCCCAGGGTGCTTGGCTGCCTCCACAGAGGTGGAGACAGCTGCACTCATTGCACAGTGTACGGGCGCAAAGGGAGAAACTGGAGGAAAATACTGGGACCTGGCAGGACCCATGATGACTCTGTTTGGGTCGGAGGATGTACTCCCTCTGAAGGGGGGGTCATAGCCCCTGCTGGGTCCACAGCAGTGTAAAACACAATATTGTGATAAAAAAAAATATGGGGACTGCAATCGGAGAGGGAGGAGGTGGATTACCACTAGACACCAGACATATTTAATAAAATACGGGGATGGCGATTTGAGGGGGGGTGCCACTAGACACCAGGGATAATTAACAAAATTCGGGGACGCTGATCGGAGGGGGTGTCACTAAACACCAAAAATACTTTAAAAAATGTGGGGTCAGCGATCAGAGAGGGCCACTAGACACCAGGGAAATGGAAAGAAATACAGATACAGTGATCGGAGGGGTGGGGGTTGCCACTATGTATAGAGCAATGAAATGGGGGGGGCATACAGCAATACTCATGCATGTATGTATATCCTAGAAGGCCTGGATGTATAGCCTAGAGATTAGAATAACGAGCTGTGAATGAGCCTGGTACATTCCAAAGACCTGGGTTTGATTCCCACAACCACCATGTGCATACGGTGTGACTCTGAGCAAGTCATTTAACCTCCCCAGATCTGAATGAAAATCACGGTGCTGTCTGGTGGAAACATGTCATGATCTGTGCACCATAGGAATACAATGCAATTAGGTTCCTGCTTCATTTAATATCTAATTAGATTATTGCATATGCTCACAATAACACAAACATTTATTTACCAGTGATACAACTAATGAAAAGTAGCATCTTGCTTCTGAATAAGTTCATTAAATGGTATGCAGCTTGTGCCGATCTCGATGAATGTATGGTAGATTCAAAAGTACCTACTGAGCATGTTCAGAACTGCAATTTTTAAACCTAAATAACTCTGGAACGGTTAAATAATTTTTCACCAAACCAGCAAAAGGCACATCTGCCAGCCAACCACTTTCTACACTGAAAATCTCAGACCAAGATTCCAAACTATCCGAACACTAAGGGTGGTCAAAGAAACAACAAAGAAGCAAAATCCTTCTCCTGTCATTTTTGTGGATTTTGAATTTGTTGTTTTAAAAAACAGAAAACAAGATGGCGGCAAACGAAAAAGGAGTTTTTCACATGAAAGAGGATTAACCAATATAAAAAAGATCCTTTTTTGTGTGACCCAATTCTTGTTTCATTCTCTGTAGCTAACCTAAAAGTACCTACTGAGCATGCTCAGAATTGGAACTTTAAAAATCAATAACTCTGGAACAGATTAATATTTTTTCACCAAACTAGCAAAAGGCATATCTGTGGGCCAAGCCCTTTCTGCCCTGAAAATTTCAGACCAAATTTCCAAATCATCTGGGTGCTAGAGGTGTACAAAGAAAACAGAACCCCCCCCCCGAAAAATCACTTTTTTCCCCACTATCTGGATCTCAGAATGCGCACTTTCAATCAGAACGAAAGTTGGCACATCAAGAGATCTACCCCACAGCACCATGCATGCAAAATTTTGTGCAATTCTATTGAATGGGGGCAAACCTATTAAGGTGCACAATTTGGGGTTTAACATTTAACACCCTACTCAATCCTACTTTTAGTGGCGTGACCGCACCACTGTAATATACAAGGGCTGAAGCAATGTAGGGGTATACGTTTATTTATATACATATGTCTGTCCGTCTGTCTATACATCTATATGGGATGTGAGATGAACTAATATAAGATATCAAAAATACCTTCTTGAGTTGTATTTGACCTCTGTCCTCATGAGTGGCAAAGCCACGACGGAGGTTCCAAGAGTCCCAAGAGGTTGAGTACAATGAAAGAAAACATTTCTGATAAGTACATTAGCTCATCTCATATTGATGCATACAAGAGGATGTGACATTTCCATAAATAAAGCTGTAAACAAGTGATTTGCTGTTTCATTCACTGTTTTTATACTCGTTTCTTTGTTTTTATGATCCATATTTTATTGAAAGTTTTTTCAGAATACATGCATCAGAATTACCAACAAAACAATGCACAGTCCTTTTACATAACGCAATATCATTATAAAGTACATGTTTCTATGAGCGGAATGTTTCTGAAGAATGTGTGAAGAAATGGTTGTCACCTTGAATACTGCATGCAGTTTTGGCCTTAAAGAGGGACTTTGCTCTTCTGGAGAGAGTCCAGAGGAGGGCGACCAGGATCACTGGGGGGGGGGGCCCTATGAGGAGAGACTGGAGAAGCTCATCCTGTACTCACTGGAGGAGAGAAGGAACAGGGGGATATGATAGCAGTCTTCAAATATCTCAAAGGAATAAATAAGGTAAGCCTTGAAGGGGTGCTTCAGCTGAGGGAGGTGGGGGCCACCATGGGTCACTCAATGAAGCTGGAAAGGGGGAGGCTGAGGAGGGGAAACAAGATGCTACTTCACTGACAGGGTGGTGGAGCCCTGGAATGCACTGCCCAGGGACTTGCTGGCTGCAGCAGCTGTGGAGGGGTTCAAGAAAGGCTGGGATATGTATAGGGGGAGGGTGCATCCCAGAGCCCCACTGGGGTTCCTGGGGTGGAAAGAAGAGAGGACAGTAGCAGGAGTCAGGGTCTGAGTGCAACAGGGATAGGGTGTATCCGAGATCATCTTGTGTTAGACAGTGTGAGTCCAGGATCATCCTGCATGAGTCCTGCATGAGACAACGTGTGTCCGGGATCATACTGTGTGAGTCCTCTGCGAGACAAAGTGTTACCAGGATCATCCTGCATGAGACAGGGTATGACCGGGATCATCCTGCATGAGACAGGGTATGACCGGGATCATCCTGCATGAGACAGGGTATGACTGCAATCATCCTGCATGAAAGTCAGGATGTGTCCAGGATCATCCTGTGTGAGACAGGGTTTGTCCAGGATCATCCTGCATGAGAGAGTATGTCTGGGATAATCCTGCACAAGACAGAGTGTGACTGGGATTATCCTGTACAAGTCAAGGTGTGTCCAGGATCATCCTGTGCAAGTCCTGCATGAGACAGGGTGTATCCGGAATCATTATCCTGCACGAGACAGCTTGTGACCAGGATCATCCTGCATGAGACAGGGTGTATCTGGAATCATCCTCCGTGAGACAGAGTGCAACTTGGAATATCCTGCACGAGACAGCATGTGACCAGGATCATCCTGCATGAGACAGGGTGTGACCCTGTTGCTGGTCCCTGCCCCAGGGACACCAGCAGGCAAGGAGCTCAATTTTCATTCACAAAGAGTACACAGAGCAGAGCTCGGCCACCATCTTCCCTCCATGCTGTACTGGTAAGGCTGCCACCATCTCCCCTCCATGCTGTACTGGTGAGGCTGCCATCTCCCCTCCATGCTGTACTGGTGAGGCTGCCATCTCCCCTCCATGCTGTACTGGTGAGGCCGCCATCTCCCCTCCATGCTGTACTGGTGAGGCCGCCATCTCCCCTCCATGCTGTACTGGTGAGGCCACCATCTCCCCTCCATGCTGTACTGGTGAAGCTGCCACCCCCCCTCCATGCTGTACTGGTGAGGCCGCCACCCCTCCATGCTGTACTGGTGAGGCCACCATCTCCCCCATGCTGTACTGGTGAGGCCACCATCTCCCTCCATGCTGTACTGGTGAGGCTGCCACCATCTCCCCCATGCTGTACTGGTGAGGCTGCCATCCCCACGCCATGCTGTACTGGTGAGGCTGCCACCCCTCCATGCTGTACTGGTGAGGCTGCCATCTCCCCTCCATGCTGTACTGGTGAGGCTGCCACCCTCCATGCTGTACTGGTGAGGCTGCCACCCCCCCTCCATGCTGTACTGGTGAGGCCATCATCTCCCTCCATGCTGTACTGGTGAGGCTGCCACCATCTCCCCCATGCTGTACTGGTGAGGCTGCCACCATCTCCCTCCATGCTGTACTGGTGAGGCTGCCATCCGCCACGCCATGCTGTACTGGTGAGGCTGCCACCCCTCCATACTGTACTGGTGAGGCTGCCACCCTCCATACTGTACTGGTGAGGCTGCCACCCTCCATGCTGTACTGGTGAGGCTGCCACCCCCCCTCCATGCTGTACTGGTGAGGCTGCCACCCCCCCTCCATGCTGTACTGGTGAGGCCACCATCTCCCCACCATGCTGTACTGGTGAGGCCACCATCCCCGCTCCATGCTGTACTGGTGAGGCCGCCACCCCCCTCCATGCTGTACTGGTGTGGCTGCCATCTCCCCTCCATGCTGTACTGGTGAGGCCGCCATCTCCCCTCCATGCTGTACTGGTGAGGCCGCCATTTCCCCTCCATGCTGTACTGGTGAGGCCGCCATCTCCCCTCCATGCTGTACTGGTGAGGCCGCCATCTCCCCTCCATGCTGTACTGGCGAGGCCGCCATCTCCCCTCCATGCTGTACTGGTGAGGCCGCCATCTCCCCTCCATGCTGTACTGGTGAGGCCGCCACCTCCCCTCCATGCTGTACTGGTGAGGCCGCCACCCCCCCTCCATGCTGTACTGGTGAGGCCGCCACCCTCCATGCTGTACTGGTGAGGCTGCCGCCTCCATGCTGTACTGGTGAGGCTGCCACCCTCCATGCTGTACTGGTACTGTACACAGAGCAGAGCTCGGCCACCATCTCCTCCATACTGTACTGGTGAGGCCACCATCTCCTCCATGCTGTACTGGTACTGTACACAAAGCAGAGCTCGCCACCATCTCCCCTCCATGCTGTACTGGTACTGTACACAAAGCAGAGCTCGGCCACCATCTCCCCCCCCTCCATGCTGTACTGGTGAGGCCACCATCTCCCCTCCATGCTGTACTGGTGAGGCTGCCACCCCCCTCCATGCTGTACTGGTGAAGCCACCATCTCCCCTCCATGCTGTACTGGTGAGGCTGCCATCTCCCCTCCATGCTGTACTGGTGAGGCTGCCATCTCCCCTCCATGCTGTACTGGTGAAGCTGCCACCCCCTCCATGCTATACTGGTGAGGTTGCCACCCCCTCTCCATGCTGTACTGGTGAGGCCACCATCTCCCCTCCATGCTGTACTGGTGAGGCCGCCACCCCCCCTCCATGCTGTACTGGTGAGGCTGCCACCCCCCTTCCATGCTGTACTGGTGAAGCCACCATCTCCCCTCCATGCTGTACTGGTGAAGCTGCCACCCCCCCATGCTGTACTGGTGAGGCTGCCATCTCCCCTCCATGCTGTACTGGTGAGGCTGCCACCCCCTCTCCATGCTGTACTGGTGAGGCTGCCACCCCCCTCCATGCTGTACTGGTGAGGCTGCCATCTCCCCTCCATGCTGTACTGGTGAGGCTGCCACCCCTCCATGCTGTACTGGTGAGGCTGCCACCCCCATGCTGTACTGGTGAGGCTGCCACCCCCCCTCCATGCTGTACTGGTGAGGCTGCCACCATCTCCTCCATGCTGTACTGGTGAGGCTGCCACCATCTCCCCTCCATGCTGTACTGGTGAGGCTGCCATCTCCCCTCCATGCTGTACTGGTGAGGCTGCCATCTCCCCTCCATGCTGTACTGGTGAGGCTGCCACCCCCCCTCCATGCTGTACTGGTGAGGCTGCCACCTCCCCTCCATGCTGTACTGGTGAAGCTGCCACCTCCCCTCCATGCTGTACTGGTCAGGCTGCCACCATCTCCCCTCCATGCTGTACTGGTGAGGCCACCATCTCCCCTCCATGCTGTACTGGTGAGGCTGCCATCTCCCCTCCATGCTGTACTGGTGAGGCTGCCACCCCCCATGCTGTACTGGTGAGGCTGCCACCCCCCATGCTGTACTGGTGAGGCTGCCACCCCCCTCCATGCTGTACTGGTGAGGCTGCCACCCCCCCTCCATGCTGTACTGGTACTGTACACAGAGCAGAGCTCGGCCACCATCTCCCCCCCCTCCATGCTGTACTGGTGAGGCCACCATCTCCCCTCCATGCTGTACTGGTGAGGCTGCCACCCCCCTCCATGCTGTACTGGTGAAGCCACCATCTCCCCTCCATGCTGTACTGGTGAGGCTGTCATCTCCCCTCCATGCTGTACTGGTGAGGCTGCCATCTCCCCTCCATGCTGTACTGGTGAAGCTGCCACCCCCCCATGCTGTACTGGTGAGGCTGCCATCTCCCCTCCATGCTGTACTGGTGAGGCTGCCACCCCCTCTCCATGCTGTACTGGTGAGGCCACCATCTCCCCTCCATGCTGTACTGGTGAGGCCACCATCTCCCCTCCATGCTGTACTGGTGAGGCTGCCATCTCCCCTCCATGCTGTACTGGTGAGGCTGCCACCCCCCCTCCATGCTGTACTGGTGAGGCTGCCACCCCCATGCTGTACTGGTGAGGCTGCCACCCCTCCATGCTGTACTGGTGAGGCTGCCACCCTCCATGCTGTACTGGTACTGTACACAGAGCAGAGCTCGCCACCATCCCCCTCCATGCTGTACTGGTGAGGCCACCATCTCCTCCATGCTGTACTGGTGAGGCTGCCACCCTCCATGCTGTACTGGTGAAGCCACCATCCCCTCCATGCTGTACTGGTGAGGCTGTCATCTCCTCCATGCTGTACTGGTGAGGCTGCCATCTCCTCCATGCTGTACTGGTGAAGCTGCCACCCCATGCTGTACTGGTGAGGCTGCCACTCCTCCATGCTGTACTGGTGAGGCTGCCACCCCCTCTCCATGCTGTACTGGTGAGGCCACCATCTCCCCTCCATGCTGTACTGGTGAGGCTGCCACCCCCCCTCCATGCTGTACTGGTGAAGCCACCATCTCCCCTCCATGCTGTACTGGTGAAGCTGCCACCCCCCCATGCTGTACTGGTGAGGCTGCCATCTCCCCTCCATGCTGTACTGGTGAGGCTGCCACCCCCTCTCCATGCTGTACTGGTGAGGCTGCCACCCCCTCTCCATGCTGTACTGGTGAGGCTGCCACCCTCCATGCTGTACTGGTGAGGCTGCCACCCCCATGCTGTACTGGTGAGGCTGCCACCCCTCCATGCTGTACTGGTGAGGCTGCCACCCTCCATGCTGTACTGGTGAGGCTGCCACCATCTCCTCTCCATGCTGTACTGGTGAGGCTGCCATCTCCTCCATGCTGACTGGTGAGGCTGCCATCTCCCTCCATGCTGTACTGGTGAGGCTGCCACCCCCCCTCCATGCTGTACTGGTGAGGCTGCCACCTCCCCTCCATGCTGTACTGGTGAAGCTGCCACCTCCCCTCCATGCTGTACTGGTCAGGCTGCCACCATCTCCCCTCCATGCTGTACTGGTGAGGCCACCATCTCCCCTCCATGCTGTACTGGTGAGGCTGCCATCTCCCTCCATGCTGTACTGGTGGAGGCTGCCACCCCTCCATGCTGTACTGGTGAGGCTGCCACCCCCATCGCTGTACTGGTGAGGCTGCCACCCTCCATGCTGTACTGGTGAGGCTGCCATCTCCCCTCCATGCTGTACTGGTGAGGCCACCATCTCCCCTCCATGCTGTACTGGTGAGGCTGCCATCTCCCCTCCATGCTGTACTGGTGAGGCTGCCACCCCCCATGCTGTACTGGTGAGGCTGCCACCCCCATGCTGTACTGGTGAGGCTGCCACCCCCCCTCCATGCTGTACTGGTGAGGCCACCATCTCCTCCCATGCTGTACTGGTGAGGCTGCCACTCCCCCTCCATGCTGTACTGGTGAAGCCACCATCTCCCCTCCATGCTGTACTGGTGAGGCTGCCATCTCCCCTCCATGCTGTACTGGTGAGGCTGCCATCTCCCCTCCATGCTGTACTGGTGAGGCTGCCATCCCCCATGCTGTACTGGTGAGGCTGCCATCCCCCCCAATGCTGTACTGGTGAGGCTGCCATCCCCCACGCCATGCTGTACTGGTACTGTACACAGAGCATAGCTCAACCACTCCCCCCCCCCATGCTGTACTGGTGCTGCACACATGGAGTGTGCAGAATGGAGTTCAACCACCGCCCCCCTCCATGCTGTACTGGTACTGCTCACAGAGCCTGCAGAGTGGAGCTCAGCTACCATTCACCCCCTACATGCTGTACTGGTGCTCCCCCCCACCAGGTGGCAGTGTTGTAGCAGCAGCAGTTACCCTCCCTCCCTGGAGGAAGAGATACTCAGTTTCCTCCCCTGATGACCTGAGCTTGTTTTCAAACTTGAGGCATTGCTGTTGCAAGTGGTAGTATTACTGCTGTGCTTATGGGCTGGTTTGGCAGGTGTATTTATTATTCTGATCCACATCAGTTCCTAATATCACTTCTCCCTGGTTTCTGAAACACTTTATTGCATATCTGTGAAGTCCTGATTCCCAGTTCTGTGCTCTCACCCATGGAACTTATAAAAGACTGGTAAAAAGACAAACTGTAACTTATATCTTCCTATCAGAAGGAGCCATAAGGGAATGTTTGCATTTCCTAACTTTTGGGCAGGCTCCCTCCCTCCCTCCTTCCCCTCTGTCCCTGTCCCTGTGGGGCTGCCTGTAGCAGGGCCCTTCTAGTAGCTGAGAGTCGGCTGGGACCAGGTCACCCAGCACCACTGTCACAGATGAGGCACCAGCACAGGACTAAACACAAGATGCCTTTGTGTCAGACATCCAAGCCAGCCAGTGCAAAGCTGTAACCCTCCCCCCCCACTACAGTCCCAAATTCCCACCCACACAACTGCCATCCTTCCCTTGGGCCACCAAGGGGCAGTCATTTATCAGCAGACGCCCCTCCCATCTCAAGGTAGGAGGTACACGCATCGGATACTCACCCATGCCTCGGCCGTCTAAGGCTCAGTGGCACAGGCTTAGGGCACAAACTGGGGGATTCTGTATGGTTACCATGCTGTTCACCATTAGGCCAATGGATGATCTACTCTTAAGTTATTTAAAATAAAACAGAGAGAAAAAACTACCACAAACAAAGCTAAACATCCTTGTAACATTCCCCGAGCTCTGCCCCAGGACCCATCATTGCTTCCAGCAATTGCCATGCGGGGGCCACATAAGAACAGGCCCAGGTTTGAATGAAACTCACTAGACAGCATATTTCTAACCATGTGATCTCATTCTTTGTGGTGTCTGGCGGTTGGTAGCTGTACCTCGGTCTAAAATGGTGTCATATCCTGTCATATAACATGGCTTCCTGTGTTTCCTGATCGAGGCCTTTAACATAGCACTGAGGCCAGGGGCATGGTGTGGGGTGGGGCTTTTTATTTCTACAAATCAAAATAAAACAGCCAGCACGAGTCACATGTCGGACAATTAACAATCCATAAAGTCGCTCCCCTTTCCTGAGATCTGGGCAGCTGTCGATAGCAGCCTGAACGTTTTTTTTTCCTTTTTAATTTGGTTTGTTTCAGGATGGGAGTGAAAGGCCCTGAATAGCCCAGCTTCCTCTGCAATCAGTTTTGAAACTAAAAGCCCAGAAAACAGAATAAAGTACATCTGGAGGGTCAGCTCTGTTCCTGCAGAAGCAGCAAAAAGACACAATGTATGAGAACCTTGCAGATTATGAGAAGCCCCAGCAGCACCCTCAGACTCAGAGTTCATAGGGGTGCCGCTGTTTCCCACAAACTGAGAGTTTTTAACATCTGTAAAATTTAGCTTTCTTTCTGGTGTTGGACTGACATAAACAGAGACATTTGCATCTGATTTTGATGTCTATAAAGACCTGGAAGCAAATCTTTCTTTGGAGCTAGGGATATGGCTACCAACATGGATCAATTTTAAAATGATTTTGTCTTTATTGATTACAGTGTAAAAATCTTCTCAGAGTCCATCTCCTCCATAGAGGAACACTTGATTTTAGAGACTGGGACACTGGGCTAGCAAGCATGAAAATTCTGCAATCTTATTGGCCAAAATATGTTACATGACCCCTGATTATTTTTCTGACAACCACACACCTTGCCTGAACAACATTATTATTTTTTTTTAGTTACTGTTTCTTCCTCCATCCCAGTCAGCCCACTATCCTGCCATCCTCCCCGTCCTGTCCCCTGACCTTCAAACATACCTTCCCTTCTTCTCCCATGGCTTACCCTCGTGGTAGGGTGGCAGAGAGCCCCCAGTTCTACCTGCCAAGACCGGATCCAGTTCAGGGAGGTGCCTGCGGAGGACAGCCTTCATCCAGCTTGACCGGGACCAATTTCCATTTTTCTACGGAGGGAAGCATGCAATACTGACAATGGTTGGGCTGCACACACTTCCACGTGCAGCACACTGGTCAGCTGCTCTGCCTCCAAGCCCCACAGTGCAGGACATGGCATGCCGACACCTAGCCTCCGCTAGGTGTCAGGCAGGTGCCAGTCTCTGTTCCCCACCCTCCCTGGGAGAGGAGAGCTGTCTCCTGGATGCTCGATCCTCTCCCTGCCCGGTTGACCCCCGATGACCCGCTCGCACCGTGAACACGTGTTGCTGGCATGGCAGGAGGTAAGGCATGATGCCACAGCCCTCCATGCCACTGGGCCGGCTTTATTATTTGTGTAACAAGTAACAACCCATGTTTTAGTGGGATAAACAGCACACTCCAGGCTGGCTTGTCAGCATAGCAATAGCACTACCGTTCAGACGCCGGCAACCTGGGTTTGAGGGCTGGCTATGCGAGGGTGGCTAAGCATCCCAGGGATGCTCACTGCCTCAGGGGTGGGTGTCTGGACTCTGCTGCAATACTGCCACCTGGATGACCACAGGAGACTGTGCAAGCTACAGCCAAGGATCAAGGGAAGGAGGATGTCAGTGGCACGATGCATGCTGCATCAGCTAATGTCTCCTGACATCCATGGGCTGAAAGTAGAAAGTGAGAAAAACCCCAACCATGCAAAATGCCATCCGCTGCAGGCACTGCGCTGCCGACGAGGCTCCCCACTTCAGGACTGAATCTCTAACTTTGTCGGGGGAGTAGAGCCTGACCACCTGCACCCCTCTCCATGGGGGACGGGGTCATCCATGGGGGAACATGGACTGGAGGCACATCCCAGGGATGGCAGGTGATGGGGCTGGGTGGAACAGCAGGACTGATGTGGGCCAGTCGGTAGACAGGGGTAATAAAACATGCAACATTTTAAAAAAGCACACTCGTGTGTGTCCAGTTATAAGGAAATAATGAATTTCTGAGTGGTTATGACACTCAGCTCCTCCTCATGCCTAACAGACACTCAAGATGTGCAATATTGCTCAATAATTGCACACCCTGGTCATGTCCTAACCCTTACAGCTAAATAGGTTTGTGAAGATGTCACCAGGAATCGTCATGCATGCTGCTGATATGATGACATCACTAACATGTACAGTACAAGCGTTGCATTCCTTCCTCTCCCAAGGTGTATTTAAACATCCTTCCTGGTTCTGGTAAATTCAGATTCAGTGTCAGAACAGGTTTTCACCTGAGCTCGGATAACCAGTTTAAATGTATAAGCAGATCAAGGACAGTTTTGTGGCTGGTTCGTGTCCAACATCAGGATGCCAGCAGGAGAAAGAACAATCATTCACTTTCTCTGGGGAAGATGGACTCTGGATTCCATCTCCTGACTGCCCCTGTTCCGTTGTTCAAGGGGATTGTAGAGTCCATGTGAGGCATAATGCTGTTGGAGCCATTGAGACATGCCCTCATCATTGGTGAGGTACAGGTGTCACCACTCGGCTGGACAGGCTGGGAGGAGCCGGAGGACAGCCTTCAGGTCCTGGGCAGGCAGGTGGTGTCCAGCCACCCTCATTCCAATGGGCTACCCACCAAAATGACTCCCCCTCTGGTCCTACTTCTGTGTCTTATGTTGGCTCTGGTCTCCCAGTTGGGATTGCCGTCACCTTGCTGGGCCTCACTACAAGAGGCAAGCAACAGGGACTGGAGATAGCAGTGGAATCAGGCAGTAGATGAAGGGTACCGATCTTGGATTACTGGGGTGGCGGAGGGGATTAGTAAGGCTGGAGGTTTGGCCCATAACACGGAAGAGACAGGAGCAGAACTAGAGAATCGATTTTAAAAAATGTACAAGTAGATGACCGTCTAACCTTTCACCCCAGGTCAGCCTGTTGTTGTGGCTTCTCCTGTCAGTGCCCTTGTTTGCTTAGGAACTATTGATCCTCTGCTCACTCAGCAATAAAGTCAATTGCAGTGCAGGTATCAAGAGCCAGGAGTTAATGTGTTCCAGTTGGCCCAACTCCCCACACTCTGCCATGGCACTTTATGGCTGTTTAGGGAGGTAGAAGGAGGTGTTAGAGGTGGAAAGGGTCTGATAACAGTTTATGGCTTCAGTCTCACCCTCTCAGCTCGTCCCCTTATCTACACCTTCAGAGTTTAATGTCTCAGAAAGCCGCCTGTCATTCAATCAAGATAAGCTGCAATGCAGTTTGCCTTTAAATACTTTGATAACTCTGTCATTTAATTGCAACAGACGTGTGAAAAGAATTATGACTGTGTGTGTGTGTGTGTGTGTGTGTGTGTGTGTGTGTGTTTAACTCCATTTAGTTGAGTCCCTATTCATCAAACAATCTAAATAATGCTAACTTACCATATCTAAGGGAATAATGTCCACAGCAGAATATCTGGTTGCAGGTCATGTCTCAGCCCCTCTTCTAGCCCAGTAATGAGGTACAACCCTTACTATTGTGGGTATTTGGGCCGGGCCACCCCACTTTTATAGAAAGCCTGGTGCTCTTGCTCTGGGACACTGATGCATTGTGTGTGTGTCTATATATATCTATATATATATATATATATATATATACACACACACACACACACACACACACACACATACATACACATATACACATGCATGGGTTATTGCTTATATATACATATATATAATCTGCTATTCACCATTTTTTCTACACACCTCTATGTCTGCATACTCTCTAAGATCCAACCCAGAAATGTGTACTTTTTGGTGGCCAAAATTAAGATTCACTTTGCTCCTAGCTTAGTCTTCCACTGTAAATTCTTTACACCATCTGAAAATGAAAATGATGTACCTACCATAATTCTTGATCTTCTCTTTTATCTTCACCATTCATTACTGGCTCATGTGATCCCGTGCCACAAGAGTGGTAGCAGTGAGGAGACAGGGAACTACAGACCAGTCAGTCTTACCTCAGTAGTGGGCAAGATTATGGAGACACTCCTTAAGGAAAGGCTAGTGCAACACCTGGAATCCATTGGAGCACAGGATCCAAGACAGCATGGGTTTACAAAAGAAAGGTCCTGTCAAACTAATCTCATAGATTTCTTTGACTGGGTAACCAGAGTGGTGGACCAAGGGGGAGCAGTTGATGTCACCTACCTTGACTTCAGCAAAGCTTTCAATACTGTTCCACACAGAAGATTGATTAATAAGCTGGGTAGGCTCGGGGTGGGTCAGACGTTGGTCAACTGGGTGGCAAACTGGTTGACGGGCAGAAAACACAGAGTGGTGGTAAACAGTATACAGTCAGAAGAGATGCAAGTCACAAATGGGGTACCTCAGGGATCAGTCCTGGGGCCAATCCTCTTCGATATCTTCATCAGTGACATTGCAGATGGACTGGAGGGTAAGGTTTGTCTGTTTGCAGATGACACCAAGATCTGCAACAGAGTAGATGATCCAGACAGGGTGAGCAAAATGAGAAGAGATCTGGATAAACTAGCAAAATGGTCAGAAGAGTGGCAACTGGGGTTTAAGCAAAGAAGTGCAAGATCATGCACATAGGGAAGAGAAACCCTGAAGTCACCTATAGGCTGGGAGGGGAGTTGCTGGCAGTCACAAGGGAAGAAAGAGACTTGGGCGTCATCATCACTGATGACCTGAAATCACCCAAGTAGACCACTAAAGCAGTAGATAAGGCTAGAGGGATGTTGGGGTGTATTAGTAGGGGTATCACAAGTCAGAAGAGGGAAGTAATAATTCCTCTTAACAAGACACTGGTTAGGCCCCATCTGGAGTACTGCATGCAGTACTGGAGGCCACACCTTCACAAGGACATTAACTAAATTGAGGCAGTCCAGAGAAGGGCAACCAAAATGGTGCAGGGACTGCATCAGAAAACATATGAGGACAGATTAACTGAGCTCAATATGTATACCCTAGAGCAAAGGAGGGAGAGAGGTGACAGGATTGAAACATTCAAACGCCTTAAGGGCATTAACAAGGTGAAAGAGTCTAACATGTTTCAATATAAGAAAAATAGCAGGACTAGAGGACACAGCACAAGATTAGAGGGAGGCTGATTAAGGGGTAATGTGAGGAAGTTCTTTTTCACAGAAAGGGTGGTGGATGCATGGAATGGCCTACCTCAGAAAGTGGTGGATATGAATACAGTGCAGGGCTTTAAACAGGCATGGGATAGGCATAAGGGAGCAATACAGATGACTATGAATAGATAGGCCATTGACAGAGCAAAGGCCGATGGCACATTCATAAGGTATAAAAAGAAATGGGCAGACTGGATGGGCCTTGCAGTCCTTATCTGTCATCAACTTCTATGTTTCTATGTAAGTCGGAGGTGCTCACCTGTATGGGAGTTTTTTTTGGGGAGTCGGTGCCAATGGCACCGCCTACAAGGCTGACACATTGCATGGTGCACAAGGGTTGGCTGCTTTTGTGTCAGTAGTTTCTCCTCCTCCACCCTAGTTCTGTCCTGCCACAAAGGGAGACAGGAAAACAAGGGGATAGAGAAAAACAAGGTGAGGCAAGACAGCTGAGAGATAGGAAAAGAAAGGATATAAACTGAAAAGGAACAAAGTCCACCAGAGGACAGAGGGATTGGACTTTTTCCTAAGTGCTATAGGGGCCCCAACCTTGGCTGGTTGAGGGACAGGAGGAGAGAGGGAGAGGGAGAGAGGGGGGAGAGGGAGAGAGGGAGAGGGAGAGGGAGGAGAGGGAGAGGGAGGAGAGAGGAGAGGGAGGGGGGAGAGGGAGGGAGAGGAGAGGGAGAGAGGGAGGGGAGAGAGAGAGAGAGGGAGGGAGGGAGAGGGAGGGAGAGGAGAGGGAGAGGAGAGAGGAGGGAGGGGAGAGAGAGAGAGAGGGAGAGAGAGAGAGGAGGAGGAGGGAGAGGAGGAGAGGAGAGGGAGAGGAGAGGGAGAGGGGAGGGAGAGGGAGGGGGAGAGAGGGGAGAGAGGGAGGGGGAGGGAGAGAGGAGAGAGAGAGAGGGAGGGAGGGAGAGGGGAGGAGAGGGAGAGGGAGAGGGGAGAGAGGGAGGGGGAGAGAGAGAGAGAGGGAGGGGAGAGAGAGAGAGAGAGGAGGGGGAGAGAGAGAGGGAGGGAGGAGAGGAGAGAGGGAGAGGGGAGAGAGAGAGGGGGAGAGAGAGGAGGGGAGGGAGAGAGGGAGAGGGGGGAGAGAGAGAGAGGGAGGGGGAGAGAGAGAGAGAGAGGGAGGGGAGAGAGAGAGAGGGAGGGAGGAGAGGGAGAGAGGGAGAGGGGAGGGAGAGAGGAGAGGGGAGAGAGAGGGGAGAGAGAGAGGGGGGAGGGAGAGAGGAGAGGGGGAGAGAGAGAGAGGGAGAGAGGGAGGGGAGAGAGAGAGAGAGAGGGAGGGAGGAGGAGAGGGGAGGGAGGGAGAGGAGAAGGACAGGGAGAGGGAGAGAGGGAGAGAGAGAGAGAGAGAGGAACGATACAACATATGTGTAGCTCAAAGTGCTTGGGAGGTCCAGATTCAGTGGCAACTCCCTAACCCGGAAACACCTTGCCCTCACCATTAATGAAGTCCTGACCTCGCTCACCAAAATCCTCGACTGATCCCTAATGCTTTCTCAGTTCCCCCAAATATGGAAGTCTGCTGTTGTGATGCCAATTCACAAAAGTGGGGATAAGACCCTAACCTCTAACTACAGACCCATCTCCATTCTTCCCCCTCTCTCGAAAGCACTGGAGAGAATAGTTGCCGATCAACTTACAGAATACTTTACTAACCACAACCTGCAATGTCAGGAGCAGCATGGTTTTCGAAAAGGACCTAGTACCACCACAGCTCTCCTTGAATTCACCACTTACGTCCATAATGCTCTGAATCAGGGACATCTTGTCAGCACCACCTTCATCTATTTGACAAAGGCATTTGACACTGTTAACCACTCCCTGCTATTTGAACAACTATCTTGCCTTGGCCTCTCAGATGACACTGCACATTTGTTCCAAAGCTACCTTACCGACCGAACCCAACAGGTCAGAGTTGGTGAGTCCCTCTCACCCTCCCGTCCGATTTGCTCTGGAGTTCCCCAAGGGTCCATCTTGGGTCCCTTGCTTTTCCGTATTTTTCTGAACAGTCTCCTTGCATCATGGCCTAATAGACCCCTGTTATATGCAGACAATGTAGTTATTTTCACCTCCCACCCTGACCACTCTCTCCTACAACTGCAACTGCAAACAAGCTTTACGCAAGTGGAGACATGGTTTAAATCTCAAAAACTCATACTAAATCACAAAAAAACTAAAACAATAATGTTTCATGGCATCCATAACAAACATAAAAACAAATGTCTATCTATCACAAACAGTGAAGGGATGTTGCTTAAACATTTTCAACTGTTTAAATACCTGGGGGTTACCCTCAACAGCACCTTGTCTTACTCTGAACACATTGAGAGCATTGTCAAGATTGTGAACACCTGCATAGGACTTCTCTTTAGACATAGGAGCTGCCTCACCAATGAAGCCCTAAGCATTGCCATTCAGAACTCTGTTATATCAATAATAGACTATGGGCTTGTGATCTACGGCTCTGCCACTGACACCGCACTTCGACGAATAGCCATTGCCCTTAACAAGGCATGTCATCTACTGACCTCTGCTCCACACCTCTCACATACCTGTGACATCTACAAGCAAGCAAACTGGCTCCAACTCCCTAACAGACTCAAGTACCAGACCTGCATACTAGCAAAAAAGATTACCTTAAATTTCCTCCCCTCAAGGGTTTAGTCCTTACTGGCCCCCACTTAACCAGGAGCTCAGAATATCTTACTTTTTCTGTTCCACGCTGCCACACTACCCAAGGACAACGCTCATTTACATACAGAGCCCCATCCTGGTACAACTCGCTGTTACGAATCACACTGCCCTGGGCGCTTTCAAATGCTACCTGTGTCAGCACCTTATCACAATGGCCTCCTGTGAATGTTTCTCCTAACTAAACTTACTCTCATTCCCCCCCCTCTAAGTCCCTCCCACCTTTACCCACCACGTTCTCCTATCTCCTCCCTTTTTATTTCCCCACTATTATCTACATTCTCGCCCCATAGCTTCTTCTACATGTATCTACCATCTCTCTCCTAGCACTTCTAATTTATTCTAGTGAACCATATTACAACTGTTTTTTTATTGTACGTATGTCCTTGAATAATATTCACAAATTACTGTAACTGAACATACACACTGTGAATCACTGCACATATTACAGTAATTCCATATGAAAGCTTTAATGTGCCCGACAATGTCTATGGCTGCTTGAAACTATTGTACTTGTTATTGTCCTCACTATGTTCTGTATTGTTTCCCTGACGTAGAACCTTTGTAAAAGAGCCTTGGCTCAAAGGTGTCTTCCGAAATAATAATAAAATAAACTAAATATGTAGTGGAAGAAGGACCACCCTCCACCGTGCTGAGCTGGAAGACCATTGGCTTACTTTAGCCTCAAAAACCTGAGAGGTATGAAGACGCAGGTGCAAGGATCCCGCCAACTTCAGGGATCACTGGATGGAGGTCCAGAACAAGAGAATGTAAATGGTCTTGAAGAATATAAAGCATGGCAGAGTCAGCCTCCCCACCCACCCCAAACTCACATTTGGGATGAAAGTCCTGGAACATGGCCCTCTACAGCGTATCACCTGATGACTTAGTCAAGGGGGGAAAAAACCTTTCTATTCCTTAAAAAGTGTGCTATATGTATGTAATAAGACATGCCAGAGTGTGTAAATATGCTTTCATAATTGCACGGCTCGAGGGTGTTGTTCGGCACGAGGCGCTTGCACCGAGTTCTGTTAAACACCCAACAGCCAAGTGCAATTATGAAAGCATATTTACACATCCCTGAAGTGTCTTATGGCACTTATAACACAGTGAGGAAAAAAAACGAGTCACACAATGAAAAAAAAACTAGTCATTCCAGTCAACAAATAAATTAAAAGCAACAAATTTAGAACTGAAAGGAAGCTGAAGTTATTTATGATTAAATAGTCCCTGTAAAGGGAGCGGGAGTAACTAGTAAATGGAGCTCAACGGAGCCACTACAGTAGGTAGGGACTTACTGAAGAGTACAACCGAGCCCTTACACTGTGCAAACAGCGGCAAACATGTCCTGTTAATAACAGTGGAAGGAAACATCGCCAGTGAAGATACAGTTCTGCGGTTCTTTGGATGCCGGATTTTGTTGTCAGGAGTGATCTCGGCTATTTCTGCAGTGGCGCTCATAGCGGGAGGGTTTGCTAGGTTGCGGACTGGAGCTGCTGTATTGAAACTGCAGCTGTGGTTTCCACTGGTTGTTTTCTTTTGGTGTTGATGTCACTTCCTTTGCCCAAATTGCCAAATGAATTCTGCTCAGGTGAAGTAGTCAGTCATTTCATACATTTTCTTTCCAGCGTTGACAGCTACTGTCAGGTTCAGAAGTAGAGTGCAGTGTACTGACTTTCTGTTCTTGCTTGTGCTTAGGCTTTTGGCTATGAAAGAAGCACCGGAGTGTAATTATACTTTCATAATTATACCCCTGTACTTCTCTCTCAGCCAATCAAATTGCTCATTTTTTTCTCACTGTGTTATAAGGAATGACAACCCATGTCTAACATTCTCCATCCAGGCTCTTAAAAAAGGTAATGCTATTATTAATTCTAATAATGTTCCCCTAGAATTTATGCCTCTATGGTTCAACCCTCTTTTAGCCTATGGCGGGAAAACAGTAATTAATAATATATGGAGGAAGGCGGGCATTCTTTGAGTAAGGGACATTACAGATTCCAATACTGGCCTGATACTCTCTTTCACTGAGATACAAGATAAGTTCAAGATTCATAAATCACACTTTTATCAATATCTTCAATTAAGAGACTTACTTAATAGACAAATTCCAGCACATGACTATTGTTGGGGGGAAAAAATGTAGAATGGGCTCAGATCTTTAGGCTTGGGACTCTTAGGGAAAATGTGGGCATCCTGTACAGAGCTCTGATTTCCCCTTCCTTCTCTACAGTCCCTACTTTAAAAGCAAAGGAATCCTGGGAGGAGGAACTTGGCATTTCTATCAGCTCACAAGATTGGGAAGACACCTGGAAACAGGCATGTCTGAGCCATACAGAATTACAAGGTAGGTTAATTCAGTTCAAAATATTACATGGATTTTACTACTCGCCACTCAAGTTATTTAATATGAACCTAGTGATACACTCTAACTGCTGGTGCTGCAATATTCTAGGGCAGGTATTGCTCATATCCCTTTGGTATTGTCCTGCTATTAAATGACTCTGGGGGGAAATTCACAAGATTGTCAACAAAATATTAATATCTCCCATTCCATTTACCCCTGAACTCTGTTTATTGGGAATTTTTCCAGAACCTTGTGGCGTAGATTCACAGGATCTATTTTTTTTTTTGTTGTGTTTAACCAGGATTAGCACACTAAGCTGAAAGTTTTTTTTACAGGCGTGACCCGGGAGCACAGGGAAGTTAAGTGACTTGCTCAGGATCACACAGTAAGTAAGTGGAAACTGTGGGATTCAAACCCAGGTCTGGCCTGCTGAATGTCACCAAATTTGCAGCTCAGAGCCTTAAACCACTGCACTATACTGCCTCCCAACTAGGGTTTTGGTTCTGTCTTGCATCTCTTACAATTAAAAGAATGTTATTTAGGAACTGGAAATCTCCTAAAGTGCCCAATATAGGTGAATGGTATGGAAACATGGCACTTTTAGCGAACAATGAGTGTATTTGCTATAGTATCAGTGATAAACTGGATTTGTTCTATAGAATATGGTCACCGTTCCTTAACGCACTTGCATGAATGTTGACAGAACTGTGCTTTAATAAGCTTATGTAACCTTAATGTTTAAAATATGTTTGACTGTGAATGTCTTTCAAAATTATACTAACTGGTGCACGACTTTAAGTGCTTAGTTAACCTATGTCAATATTTATAATCTGATATATTCATAGTGAGTGACTATAAATTCAGATATTTTTAATATGTATGTTGCTTGATGTTTGAATTTGAAAAACGAATAAAAAATGTATGATAGAAAAAAAAAGGGGGGCCCTTTAAACAGGAGAGGACTCTGTCCAGAATGACCTCTAAAGGTAGAGGGGAAGCAAAAAAGGAGAAAGGAGAGAAAAATCCCTATGGGTTCTCCCAAGAAATGCAATGATGCAGTCCCCACTTCAAGAAAAGGAAAGCAACAGAAAATCCGTGCCAGGATAAGGAGGACACCACAGTGCACCCCACCAAGAATCCCAGGAGGTTCCCCCTGAGGACAGGGCAAAGACCGTACTCACCACGCTCCTAGGATGAGCGCTCTGTGACTTTTTTAGAGAAGGAAACAGAGGGTCCTGAGGTACCAGGGGGACTGTGCCCCCAATTGGCATCGAAGAGGGAGAGGGCGAGCAGGGTGGAGGCGGTGCCCAGCAGCTGAGGCCCAAGAGGGGAAGGTGGGCGGGAATCAGTAATGAATGGTGAAAATACAAGAGAAGATCAAGAATGACAGTAGGTATGTAATTTCCATATCTTCCCTTGTCAGTCTTCACCATTCATTACTGCTGGGTGAGTACCAAGCCCCCCAGAGGGGACCTGGCACAGCCCTGAGGGAACAGATTCCCTGAGCCTCCTGTAGGGGAGATGCAGGAGGGGGAGACCCTTCTGCCATACTAGGTCAACATGGCCTAAGGCTAGTCAGGCTGAAGAGTTGTCCCCCATGGCTGGGGGGATGGAAGATGCCCCTGAAGATTCCTCCTTGCCATGCAAAAGAAAAGACAGGACCCCGGAAAGTGGAGGAAATCACCCTACGCCGGGCAATGGGTGACAATCTAGACAGATGAAGCCATGCCATCTGCCTGATGCAGACTGCTGTCCTTGCTAGTCTGGAAGTCACCTCATTGGCATTGTATGATGCCCTTGTTTGGTGCCTTGAAGGCTCCAGACTCTGTGCAGAGAGGGTAATGGCTGCCTAGATTCCTCCAAATCAGGCAAGGATGCTAAAACCTGCACCAGCATCGACCACAGGTGCCTATTTATATTTTCTGCTCCAGCCGCCGGTAGCCCGGTACCATCTGCCGTTCACGCTTCCACCCCCCACATCAGCCTCCCAGACTCTTTCCGATACCCGGCTTACCCCACGGTGGGGCTGCAGCACTGGGGACACATGCCGCAGGCGTCGAACTAGGTCGGAGGGCTGGCCTGAGGGGGCTAATTGAAGCTGTGACCGGCTTCATCAAGGGCCCCGGTGGCATACTCCCATTTTCCTTTTTCTGGGAGGCGGGGACATGCAATGACGTGGAGCGTCCTGCCCTGCCTCTGACGCACACACTGTTGAGGTCGGTAGTCGCGCTACAGCTGGTCTCCACCAGGAGTCGCGCAGACCCCGAGCACTTCCCCATCCCTCCCCCCGGAGAAGGAGAGCAGTCCATAGGACGCCTATCTCTTCTTCCCCGGCCGGCTTCTCCAGTGACCCGAGTCCGCCTCAACCCGGTCGCCGTGTCGCAAGCGGAAATCTCACCGCTGCGCCAGCGGGCCGGCCGCTCGACCACAGGTGCCTGTTGTAGGCAGTGTGGTGACCTGATGTGAGCTGATGCAGAGCAACACACGAGCTGAGGAGAAAACTCTTCTTCCCCACCAGTCAAAATCCGCAGAATCCAGATCCAGTGGTCGGTCGTGTGCTGGGTGTTGAATCCTGAAAGGAGTGTCTAAAGCTGTCAGTCCCAAAGGTGGGTGAGGCAGCGAACCAAGAGACTCCTGGGGCACACAGTACCTCCTTCTGCAGTCCACTGGGGCTGGGGATGAGGTGGCTGGAGACTGCCAGGTGTGGATAGACACTTCCTGGAAGGGAACAGGCCAGGAAGGCACCTCCAGGTGGTTGGCACTGAACTCGCTCAGAAAAGAGCAAGTTTCACACTCGGTATTGTGTCTAACCACATGGGAGATGTGGAGCTCCTGAACTAACCTCGAAAGGAATCACTGATATTTGGTGAAATCAGCATCAGAGGAAAGGTGGACAGAATGTTCCTCTTCCTCAGATAAGGAAGCTGAGGAAGTAGAGGAGTTTGGATGTTCAGAGTCCTCCTGCAGTGGGGGAGACAGGCAAAAGACCTGCTCATCCATAGCTCTAACACGTCTCCCGGGGTAAAGGTCCCATAGAGCCCACATGGCCTGGGAGAGGGGGCGGTGCCTACAGAGAGATTGGAGAAGGACACCTCTCTCTGAAAGTGCCTGACCTCTGCCAGGGGTCCGAGACTCCGCCATAGATCCTCCCATGTGGGGGGGATCTGGTGGTTGAGCCAGTCAGCGGACACTGCAAATGTGAAAACAAATCCTGGCTGAGCCCTGAGGGAGAATCTCTCCTGTGGTGTGACTGAGGTTGCATGGTTCCAGAAGGGCAATCCTCAGCACTGCCCACTAAGGGTGCCCCTGAAGCCTCAGAGGAGGAGAATCAGGGCTCAGCACTGCGGCTCCTCCCCACCCCCCGCAGGGTAGTGGAAGAAAGCCTCCGCACCTCACCCGGCCTCTCAACCCCTCAGATTCTGAGGCCACCCTCTTCCTTGAACCCAGTGCCAAAGAGTTCCCCAATCCCACAGGCCCCCCGAGGGAGGCCGCAGAAGAGGAGGTCCCCGTTCACACCAAGGAGGCCATGGCAGCACCAGAGATGGCATCTGCCCCAGCACCCACAGATGAGACCACCACACCAGGCCCCCTGAGACTGTAATCCATTGCAGGACCCCCAATACCAGCATCGGCATGGGGGGCTTCAGAGACCACAGACTCTGGGGAACCCAGGAAATGAACACTGGACCACCTGGTGTCGCATTCAAGAGGACTCCCTGACTCTGAGGAGTTGGGGCATCAGTCTGGATTTGCCAGGAAGTCATCCACCTCCGAAGAAGAGGAGACCACACAAACCACCAAACTAGCGACCCCAGGAGCTCTCCTACCAATGGCGCCACGAACAGCACCACTGTGGGACACAACACCATCCATTGCGCTGCCTCAATCACCGGCACTGCGAACAGCACTGGGATCAGACAGGTGGCATCAAGGGTCTGCCGGTGCCAGGCCCAGCAGCCATGGGCTGCAACACTAGGGGAGCCTGCACCTCTGAGGAGGGGACTGCCATAGTGGTGCCCTTGACCCAGCTCCGGAATGGAACTGAGACGATCCTCCGGCACCACAAAAGAAGCCTCCTCAATGGCAAGGCTGGAATCCGAGGAGGTTTCCTCCTCACCGGGCAGTATAGACCCAGGAGGGGACCCGGAGGCAGGGTCAACAGATCTTGCCATGGCATCCCTAGAACAACGCCGTCCTCCAAAAGTCGTCGGGACTCTGCTGACTTTAAACGCATGGATCTCAAAAATGTGGTGGTCCATGGAGAAACATGCATAGCAGTTGTCCTGGTTGTCATGGTTGGGACCAGGCAACGCAGATAAACACCATGTCAGTCCATAAATTCCGGCCACAGGTGCACTGACGCATGGGGGCATGGCCCGCTTTGGATTTTCTCTTAGCCCCCGAACCAGACATGATGCGAAATAAATTTAACTAACTTCACAGAAAAAGGACCCAGCACTGTTGGTAGAAATAAAAGGAACGAGCTTACCAGTTTCCAATGGCATTGGGTCAATTCAGAACCAGGACAGAGATGGAGAAGGCAGGAAATGGCGTCAAAATGGTGAAGGTCTAGTGACACAGAGGGAAACTTCTGGTAACTCGCACAGCAGGTGCAACCTCAACGGCAGGAGAAACAGAACTGGGGTGAAGTAGGAGTCTACAGCACCTAATGGCCAACCCTCGTGTGCCACGCAACGCGTCAGCCTTGTGGGCAGTGCCGTCAGTGCTGACCCCCCCAAAAAAGCTCCCATGGTGGATGCGCGCCTCTGGCTTACACCCAGCAGTAATGAATGGTGAAGACTGACAATGGAAGATCTCTCCTTATAGTTCGGTATAGCAAGTGCTTTAAAGGCCCCATGTAGAGCCATGCAGCTCCCTCACAGTAAGGTTTTCTTATTTCTTTTCACTTTATTAATATATTCATACCCAGGAATGGTACATTGAGATGTACAATATTGTTTCCAAATGTGACCTGATTGAGAGACTGACAGACACATGTAAATAGTGTGAGGTGTCACAGGACTGACAGACCCGTGTAAATAGTGTGAGGTGTCACAGGATTGACAGACCCTCACAGGACTGACAGACCCGTGTAAATAGTGTGAGATGTCACAGGACTGACAGACCCGTGTAAATAGTGTGAGGTGTCATAGGACTGACAGGCCCGTGTAAATAGTGTGAGGTGTCCTAGGACTGACAGGCCCGTGTAAATAGTGTGAGGTGTCCTAGGACTGACAGGCCCGTGTAAATAGTGTGAGGTGTCACGTGACTGACAGACCCATGTAAATAGTGTGAGGTGTCACATGACTGACAGGCCCGTGTAAATAGTGTGAGGTGTCACATGACTGATAGGCCTGTGAAAATAGTGTGAGGTGTCACGTGACTGACAGACCCATGTAAATAGTGTGAGGTGTCCTAGGACTGACAGGCCCATGTAAATAGTGTGAGGTGTCCTAGGACTGACAGGCCTGTGCAAATAGTGTGAGATGTCACAGGCCTGACAGACCCGTGTAAATAGTGTGAGGTGTCACATGACTGATAGGCCCGTGTAAATAGTGTGAGGTGTCACATGACTGATAGGCCCGTGTAAATAGTGTGAGGTGTCACATGACTGATAGGCCTGTACTTTGCCCGATTATTTGTATGTTGTTGCAACATTAGACTGTATTTTATCAAAGGTTGTAATGTTTGAACAGTTTTCTTGGTTGGTATGTCTCCCATTGAGTTTTTTCTGTTAAAATAGATTGAAATATAAAAGTTGTTTTTAATGTACAGCCTAGGGAATAGCTCTGCTTTGTTACTCGTTTCTTTTTAAATGAATTTCAGCTATCATATTATCTTTGTTGCCAAATTAGTGTTTTATTTAGCTCACTTTAATCAATAATTCCCTGCTGTTATGCTTGCATTACCTAATTTTATTTGTGAACTGCTTAACTCTTATCTATTTCTTTACTCTGATCTGTTATTGATATGTATATTTATATGGAAAAAATTCAATAAACTATGCATTATTAAAAAAAATATATATATTAGCAGCTAGTGGTACTGCCACCTGTAGCACATTGCACGCTCAAGCAGGCAAGCCGGGTGCAGGAGTCGGGTGGAATCCCTAGTAGTCAAGCAGCCAGGACTGGTGACTTCCAGGACTGGTGCCCCTGCCTGGGAAGGGTGACACTGTTCTTCACTGCTATAGGGGTTCCCTGTGGTGTGTCAAGATGCTAGTTACCATGTGTGAGGCCTCACAAAACTGTGTGTCTGCGTGTGTGTGTGTCCCAAGCTGTGCGCGTGTGTCTGTGTGTCTCCTACAAAGCTGTGCGCACATGTGTGTGAGTCTCCCACAAAGCTGTGCGTGTGTGTGGCACCCCACAAGGTTGTGTGTGATCCCAGCAGGTTGGTGGAAATGGTACGAGAAAACCCCATGTAACTGATGGTTGCTATCACAAGTTGCTCAAGGTGCCCTGGGTGGTGTGATCTGGGACTGACTCGCTTACCCTATCATGCTGCCACCAACCTGGTTACAGCTCTCTCAGGGCTGCTACTTTTGAGTCCCACCATGGAACCATGCTCACACAGAACAAGGCCAGGCCTCTGCTCACATAGAAAAAAGCCTTTTGGACATAGGAACCTCACAGGTAATCACACCTCCTTCTCTGTATCAGATGCAGGTTTTACTCTTTTTTAAGATTGGTAGTTTTAAGAGGATCACAGAATTTCCGGCTAAAATTGATTATCTATGCTTATTAAAACTCAGCAGTCACACATTTATATCAAATGTAAACTGTTTAATATTTAAACTAAATTTACAA
The DNA here is from genome assembly GCA_016271365.2 of Neoceratodus forsteri. NCBI lineage: Eukaryota > Metazoa > Chordata > Ceratodontiformes > Ceratodontidae > Neoceratodus > Neoceratodus forsteri. Next base: position 11,321,559 of record JADMNL010000036.1, read on the forward strand.
GATATGTAAAAAACTAAAGGAAATACAAAAACACTAAAGCATTAAACAAATAAACAATTTGAAACACAAAGAATTACAGACAGAAAAAAACCCTAATTTTCCCTAAAGACAGAATTTTTTACCCCAGGGGTTCTGGCCACCTAGGCCTGAGATTTCAAAAACCAGTGACTTGCGCCAGCCTGGTGGTGTGGAGGGCAGAGGCACCCATGCCTCACCTGCTGATGGATTCAGTTCATCAGGAGTTGGCCGGGGAGAGGACTGAGTGTCCAGAGGATAGTTCTCCTCCTCTGGGGTGGCAGGACTGTAGGGCCCAGCACTCATCTGGCCCCTAGTGGAGGCTTTGGGATAGGCAGCCAGTGCCGATACAGTGGGGCATGGAGGGATGGCGGCCATCTAAGTCCCATGCATAGTAACGTGCATGATGCATCTGGATGGCACTGCACATCTGTACCTCTGGCACAGAACAGGGAAAACGGCTGGGTGCAGCACAGGATAATGCCGACCCCTCGCATGCTCCACACCCGCTATAGGGCCCTCTCACAGAACCGGATCCATTCTGTCAGTGGTAAGGTACCTACCGTCGACCCTTGCCATGCAGGGTAAGCACCAGGGAGAGGTAAGTCCCTAGGATGCTGGGTGATGGGGCTGGGGGATTTGGTGGAGGGCTAAGCCTGCACTGTGGCAGGGGAAAAAAAGATTAACAGCAAAAAAAAGACCAGTAACTCCCTTTTTGGCTCAGTGGGCATTATGTCTGGCTCCAAATCCTCCTGCTATAGTAAAGACGTGGCTATACCCGTTAGGGATGGCCAATCTAGCCACATCACACAACACATTCAGTCTGTTTTCATCTAGAAACTTCTACAGGATTCTAATGGGTTTGGAGCTGCTTGACTTTGCAGCTATCTATGTTAATTAGGGACCTTGCTTCAAATGAACCATCCATTACCTTAACTACCTACTATTGTGAAGAATAGCTTCAGTCACAGTGTGTGTGTGTGTGTGTGTGTGTGTGTGTATGTGGGGGGGTTGCATTGTGCATTGGCCTCTCCATAGTTGGCAAGGCTCCATTCTATTCGCATTATGAGTGCCTATACTCCTAGCCTCTGCTGGGAGTCACACTTTCTCAGGAAGCCACAGCTGAAGCTCCTGAAGGAGGACAGCAGTCCTGCAGATACTCATCCTACCTCCCCTTGGCTGGCCCGCAGACATCCAGGGGCTCGTTCCTGAACCCCAGTCACCAATGTTGTAAGCAGTAGTGCTACTGCTGTGCCGACAGACCGGCACCTGAGTTCATCAATGAGTAAACAATTCCCACTCCATAAGAAAAACACCAAATTAGGTGAGCAGACATTTTCCTATAATGCACTTAAAATGTTGAACAACTTGCCAAGTGGTGTCAACTTGTCATACAGTGTTGCTTGTTATTCTAAGAAACGTTTGTACATCCTCAAATCCAACTTTACCTCTACTTGTTAAAAATATGTTAACACTGACATTTCATTCTTGTGTAATATTTTGTCCATCTGTATTTTATGCCCAGGTGGGCCTGAAAATAGATCACCTGATCCAGACCACCTCCTGGTAAAATGAATAAATGTAACTGTAGAACTGTTAACTCAGCCGGCCCACCTGGGAGACTGGGGTTTGCTTGCAGACTTGAATGTCCTGGCTTGAGACCAGCTGGGGCCCTGTGCTGCACCAGGGAGTGAGGAGCCTGGCTCTCTGGAAGGGCATGCTGCTCACTAGTCAGTCACACCCCCTGCTGGTGGACCAGGGATCAGCATCCACATCCAAAGTGATGAGGAAGAACTTGTATTCATATACCACCTTTCCTATTCCCTTTATCGTAAATGCTGTATGTGCAAGTAGAGAGACTGGAAGCTGTCTGCTCACTCTCCTGCCCACTTGATCAGCTATGATGTAGCCACACTGACCCAAATGTCAAGTGGGCTGGGGGAGAAGAGCAGGGGTGTACTGCAGAATTTGTGCACTCAGCCTGCAGGGGAATGTTTAAGAGCACTTGCTGCATCAGCATCTCCTGTGGTGACTGGCAACACAGCATTGATGTCATGGGTGGCCACACACTGTTAGCCATGCTCTGCCTGCAGGCCGTAGTGCTGGAAGGCACCTCTGAGCCTGGAGTTGGGGGGGAGAGGTTGGGCAGGTACTGTAGGAAAACAGGATAAGTTAGACCTGCACAGTGGGGCCCAGAGGAAGGATTCTGCTGTGGTGACCCAATAATTGGGGTTGGGTGGGAAGAGACAGGAAACTGGGTGTCTGGGGCTGCTCGGATGACCCAGTGGTAGCCCAGCATGCGGACAACCAGAGTTCGGGGGCAGACTCTGGTCACTGCATCACAACCAGAGTTTGGGAGCAGACTCCAGTCACTGCATCAGGAGGCAGGCTATGCTGGCAGAGCACTTTGGTTGGGAGGTCAGCAGGTTCCAGCATGCAGCGTCCCCTACTGGGGGGCCAGGGAGCTTGGACCACCTGTAGGGTCATATTGCAATGTTAAATCTGATGGGCACAGCCTATGCCAGGGCAGAGGGAGAAAACAAGGGGAGAAATTGTGGGAGACAAACTGCGCTGTCTGAATGATGGTGAAATCGCCTGAACAGGGTAGATCTCCCGAACAGGGTATAGTCTGGGTGATACGAGAGGGAGGGACAGAGGTTTAAAAAAAATATATGGAATATAAAAAGCTGGGGATATAAAAAAAAATAAGAACATGGAAAACCTGTCAGGTTGGCCCATCAGATTTATTTATTTATTTAAGTCTTTGGTAACCGGGTAGGTACACTGATCCGGGGGACCGTTTTCAGGCACGACCCAGGCCGCAACGTGGGGCACAAAGTCAATAAAAATATATAGAAGAAATAACAGTAAAAAAATACATTCAGCATCTTACAATCACTGACAAAATGGACAAAGGTACAATTCAATGTACATCAAAATCACACAGCAGACAGTAGCAGTCAATGCAAAGAAGTGCAAGATAATGTATGTGGGGCACAAAAACCCGGCACAATATATCAGTTGGGGGGTAAGGATATAGCATGCACCAAGCAGGAAAGGGATCTTGGGGTTATCATCGCTGATGACCTCAAGGTAGGGAAACAGTGTGACAAGGCAGCAGGTAAAGCAAATAGGATGCTGGGATGTATAGGCAGGGGCATTACTAGCAGGAAAAGGGAGGTCATAATTCCGCTGTACAAGACACTAGTGAGGCCCCACCTGGAGTACAGTGTACAGTTCTGGAGACCATACCTACGTAAGGACATAGACAGGGTAGAGAAGGTTCAGAGGAGCGAAACAAAGATGGCACAGGGATTGCATCACAAGTCCTATGAAGACAGGCTGAATGACTGGAATATGTACTCCCTGGAGGAGAGGAGGGAGAGAGGGAATATGATGGAGACATACAAGTATCTTACAGGGAGGAACCGGGTGCAGGAATACACTATTCTCCAGCGAAAAAGATGTTCCAGGACTAGAGGGCATGGGATGAAGTTGGAGGGAGGATGATTCAGAGGAAACGTGAGGAAGAATTTCTTCACAGAATGTGTGGTGGACAAGTGGAACACCCTGCCTGAGGAAGTGGTGGGGGCTGAAACAATCACGGGATTTAAGAATGCATGGGATAGACATAAAGGAATTCTGGAGGTCAGGAGTAAGGGGCAACAGAGTTCTAGGAACACATAAACTGAAGTTACAAACTCAAATGGGCAGACTAGGTGGGCCATAGGCCCTTATCTGCTGACACTGTCTATGTACCTATGTATTAAATAATTACCCATTGTCAGTTTAAAACAGAGGATAAGTAATGTGTTTACAGAATATACAGGAACAGTAGAACAAACTAGACTAGAGCATACAAGGTATTAGGGTAGGGAGAAACAAGGGCATTGAAGGAGGGATGACATGACGAGGAAGAAAAGTGCTAACAGACAGGGCATGCACGGGGGGGTAAACTGTCCCCTGTAGGAGTGGTAGGAGGACAGGCGAAAAAGAGATTATCCTGGAAAGTAGAGGCACTTGGCTTCATTTAGTAGCCTGGATTTGAATCGTTGCTTGAAGATACTATGAGTGTCAAGAGAGCAGAGGGACACTGGAAGACTGTTTTACAAGCAGGGAGCAGCAACAGATAGTGCTCGACCTCCCATGGCAGTTGAGACTCTGGGGATTTCCATGTGGGGGAGGAGAGAACACATACAAGCATCTTGATGGAACATGGGTAACTAGGAGTGACGCATATGGAGAAGCATCCTCGCATCTAAAGGAGCTGTTGATAATGCAGCCCAAAGAGTAACTGAAGCAAGAGGGGAGTGGGAGCCAGCCCAGCATCTGGTAAAGGAGGCAGTAATGGGTGGAGTAAGGTGCCATGAGAGCGAAATGACAGACATTGTTGTAGGTGGAGATTAGGCGTGAGTGGAGGGCCGAGGACACATGTGAGTAAATTGGACAGCAGTAGTTAATAATAGGTAGTAAGTTCCTTTGGGCAATGGCCAGTTGGGCTTCACTGGTCAGGAACAGTTTTAAACGATAAACTGCCCCACGCTTATCGTTAGTTCGATGTAGGACATCAGAGACATGTTCTGCAAAAGATAAGGAGGGGTCTAGGATAACGCCCAGGTATTTGAAATTGGGCATATTTTGTAGTACAGTGCCATCAGGTGTCAGTACAGAGAGGGTGGGACTTGACGATGCTAACTAGGTAGGGTCTAGACCCAAAAAGCATTGCTTTGTTTTTTTTCTCATTGACAAGGAGTCGATGGGACTGGAACCAGGAGTATGCAGAGCTAAAGTTACAGGACAAGATGGTGGATATGTTATCCAGGTTCTTGTCACTGTGATAAGAGGATAAGGTCATCAGCATACAACAAGGCTTCACAAATTAGGCAGGAAGTTTATGAACAGGGAGAAGAGTAGCAGGCAGAGAATAGAGCCTTGAGGAACACCAGTAGAGACAGAGGGAGGGCAGGGGAGGCGACAGGGCCAATGCATACTGAGTGAGATCTCCCAGAGAGGTAGCTCTTCAACCACAATGAGGTTTCAGATGAGCAGCTCAGTTTATGGAGGATGAAGAGAAGTAAGAGGTGGTCGACCAAGTCAAATGCCTTGGACAGATCCACAAAAACTGCACCGGTAGCCCTCCCCAAGTCCATGTTCCTATGAACGTGGTTTGTGAACAAGGCCAGGGCAAATGGAGTGCAGTGGAGCTTGTGAAAACCGTGTTGTAGGCAAGACATAAGGTTGCATTTATCAATGTGGTCAGTCAGTTGCTGGTGGATAATCCTTTCCATGAATTTGCTAAGGTGGGGAAGCAGGGATACAGGCCTATAATTATCTACCAACAGTGGATCCCCTGCTTTAAAGATAGGTACCACTCTTGCATGCTTCCAGGAGTCAGGTATGGTGGAGGTAGTCAGTGCCAAATTGAAGATGAAGGTGAGGGGTTTTAGGATGGCAGAGGAGATTTGCTTGAGCAGGGCTGGAAAAATGCCATTGCTACCAGGACTGCCATGGCTAGGTAGACTCTTTAGAAGCTTGGCAGTGTCTTTGGAGGAGATAGCCCAAAAATAGAAATGTGAGGTGTGAGAGTTTGCGGGTGGTGAGGCGGTGGACAGGTCAGGAAGGACAGGCCCATGGCTGGTAGGAGGCTGGGCAGCCGGCTTACTAAGGTGGGCTGACAGGTCCGATAAATTTTTATTAAATGGGATGATGGGTAACACCCCAACCCCTGCCCCCTAATCCAAAGGACTCGACACTCAAGGACCTTCCCTTCTCAGCTATCATCAGCTGAACAGTCTTCTCCTACCTGATGGCAGCACAAGGGCCCAATGCCAGGATAAAACAGGTATCTCTGGGGTATCAGTGGGAATCTGGACATAGTTCAGCCCCAAGGGGTAAGCTGCCAAGGGGATATGGACAGAGGGCTGCCTAGCACAGTAATTCCCTCCCTATGCTGGTGAATATGTTCTTGGAGTGGAGTGGAATGGAGTGAGGTGGGGTGGGGTGGGGTGACGAGAAATGTGAGGCTGCCGTGAAACTTCCCAACTACAGCTGTAGCGTGTTAACATTGAAAATAAAGATCAAATAATGAACACACTGCACTCAATCTCTTGATAACTTCCTCCTGACAGAACAATTATTTAATTTCTGCAAGGAGATCAAAATACTAGAATCTGATAAATCACAGCTTCGTGAGAGTCTCTTATCCTGTTACTTAGAATAATCTTCTCTCCCTTCAGTGTTCAGGCTGTATGTGGGTGGAGGAGAGCTGGGCAGAGAAAGGGAAAGCTGCAGTCCTTCCGCTTCAAAGCAGTAGATGGGCAGGAAGGGGCTACTTGTCATCAGGCTCCCTAATTTTCAGATGACGCGTGTGTGAGGAAGCTCTTGCTGAGCCATAGGTTTGCATGCTGCCTGCCACCCCAGCCCTGCTGCTGTTGTGATTCACGAGGTCTGAACTGTGTGATCCAGACATGGGTCAGACATGCAGCCTGCCGCAGGCGAGGACATCCTTGTTTATTTCTGGTCATTTTGCTGCTTTTTTCCTAAAGTTGTTGAAATGATAAGCTGCCACTGTCAGGCACTGTGGGCATTCTGAGTCACAAAGCAGCCACCAGAAGGAAAGTCGGCCATCTCCCATTCAAAGGGCTACTGTGCTTACTCCACATGCTGGGATTTCCTGCCGGGCTCCTGAGCATCACATGTGCCCTGAGAGGGCGCATTCACCAAGACATCATAAACCATTTCCATCTCACAGATATCTGGGACCCCAAATAGTCACAGTTGGTGAAGGTGCAAACACGGGGTTCAAACACTGAGATGAGAGATGAATGCTCTGGCAAAGGACCTGATAAAAGGCCTTGATGTAACACAATGGCTTAGACACTGTTTTGCATTCCCAAATCTAAATGTTTTAGTTACAGATTTCTTTGATTAAATTTAGGCACGACTCATACCTGTTATATTTTTTCCCCTTATTCTTCTTGCACCTCCAGACCTGGGTCTTACAGCCCCGTCACTGACAGCTACCTCCCAGCCCTGGAATGCTCGATCCTCCCCCCCCCCATCCCCCCATGGAAGGAGAGCTGTCCCTAGGATGCTCAATCCTCCCTCCCCTGATCCCCCATGGGAGGAGAGCTGTCCCTGGGATGCTCGATACTCCCTCCCTGATCCCCCCATAGGAGGTAAGCTGTCCTTGGGATCCTTGATCCTCCCTCTCCAATCCCCCCATGGGAGGAGAGCTGTCCCTGAGGTGCTCAATCCTCCCTCCCCGATCCCTCTATGAGAGGAAAGCTGTTCCTGAGTGGCAAGTAATTTCAGCGACTCCAAAACAGCGAGTCCACAAGTTGATGATGGAATTACGGTGAGGACGAAATGGCAACATATGTTTTACCTCCTTCCCGAGATGCTACGACCTCGGAGTTGGTTATTTAAGTAAGGGGGGGAGGGGGCAATGCCCCCTAAAAAAAACAAAGTTGCCATTTGTGTTCTCGACGAATTTCCGTCACAATTCCAGATTTGCCATTCTGGAGTTACTATTATCACATAAAACCCTGTTCCTGGGATGCGCGATCCTCTCTCCCCTGATCCTGCACCCTGAGGGAGGAGAGCTGTCCCTGGGATGCTTGATCTAGCACGGGTTCATAACGTCACCACCAAAAACAACGAGGCAATAAATGCTACAAACAAAATTCCGTATTCTGACATAACGTCAAACAAAATATCGACCCTACAACAAATGAAAATTACGCACCTACCTTAATTCTTGATCTTCTCTTGTATCTTCACCATTCATTACTGCTGGGTGTAAGCCGGTGGTGCACACCGCTGTGGGAGCTTTTTTTTTTTTTTTTTTTTTTTGGAGGGAGGAGTCGGCACCAATGGCACCGCCCACATGGTAGACGCACTGTGTGGGGCATGCAGGTTGGCCGTAAGGTGCCGTAGACTCCTCCATCCCAGTTCTGTGCAACCGGAGAGGCAGAAAAATGGGTCAAGGAAAAGAGAGCGAGGCAAGGAGCCGAGGGATAAACAAAAGAAGAGGATGTAAACTGAAAAAGGTATAAGCCGAAGAGGAGACAGGAGAGAGAGAGAACCCTACCCTAAGTGGCCGCAGGGCCTCAATCCTCGAGCGGTTTGAAGGAAAAGAAGATAAGAGATAGAAGAGAAAAGACAGGAAGAAACAGAAAAAGATAAAGTGGAGGGAAGGATATCTGCCAAGGTGATTTGGAAGACCACTGGCTTGAGATTTTCAAATTCCCAATGGGATTTGAAGACAAGGGAGCTAGGATCCCGCCCATTAAGGGCTAAGAATTCAAGGTTGAAACACCGGTCTTGACCAGATTGGAGAAGACATGCCTCTCTTCCCACCCCTTTATCTGTAACCTTAAGCAACCTACAGCCTATGCCTCACCAACTGTCCCTAGGAGTAAAACCTGACTTAGGTGTAAGGAAAGACATCTCGTACAGCTTTCAATGGAGTATTGGCGTAGTCCCCACTTCAGAAGAAGAGAACCACAGGACAACCATGAGAGAAAAGGAACGGAGGAAACTCCCACTAACTCTTTAGGATTGTTTTGAAGCAGTGACAGTCATGGGGTGGCAAACTAGAGGAGTACTGGAACCCCAAGTGGGGGACACCCCAGAAGTAAGAGAATCAGAGGAAGTTCCCTCAGAGTGATCAGGGCGAAGACCCTACTCGCCCTCCTCCAGAGTGAACCCTCTGTGACTTTTAGAGAAGGAACAGAGAGCTCTGAGATACCAGGGGGACTCAGCCCACAACTTGCCTCAAGGGGAGGAAGGGTGAGCAGGGTGGGGGAGAAGCCCAAGAATTGAGACCCATCAGGGGAAGGTGAGTGAGAATCAGTAATGAATGGTGAAGATACAAGAGAAGATCAAGAATTACGGTAGATACGTAATTTTCATATCTTCCCTTGTCAATCTTCACCATTCATTACTGCTGGGTGAGTACCAAGCCCCCTTGAGGGGACCTGGCTCAGCCCTGAAGGAACAGATCCCTCAGCCTCCTACTGGTGAGAAGCAGGAGGGGGAGACCCTAGCCATACTAGACCGAGTAAAGACTAGGGCTGCTGAGGATGAGGAGGTGTTCCCCATGGTTGGGGGGAGGGAAGATGCCCCTGAAGAACCCTTCTTGCCCTGCAGGAAAACAGGCGGGTCCCCCAGAAGTAGAGGAGATCACCCTATGCTGGGCAACGGGTGACAATCTGGATAGATGAAGCCATACTGTTTGCCTAATGCAGATCGATGTCCCTGCCAGTCTGGAAGCCACCTCATTGGTGTCATAAGATGCCCTTGCTTGGTGCCTTGCAAGCTCCAGACCTTGAGCAGAGAGGGCAATGGCCTGTCTAGACTGCTCTGTATCAGGCAAAGATGCCATAACCTGAGCCAGCACTCACCACAGATGCCTGTTGTATGCAGTGTGGTGTGCCTGATGTGACCCCATGCACATCAACGCATGAGCCGAAAAGAAAACCCTTCGTCCCCACCGGTCGAATTCTACGGAATCCATATCCGGGGGTCAGTCATGCGCCAGGTGCCAAGGCCAGGAAGGAGTGTCTAGGGACATCCAGCCTGAATAAGGGTGAGGTAAGGAACCTAGAGACTCCTGTGGGGCAAAATACCATCTCCTGCAATCTGCCGGGGCTGGAGAAGGGGCGGCTGGAGACTGCCAGGTACAGATAGATGGCTCCTGGAAGGGGATGGGCCAGGAGGACACCACGAGATGGTGAGCACTAAATTGACTAATGAATGAATGTGCCTCCCGCTCAGTATTGGCCCTTAGAACATGGGAGCTACAAAGCTCCTGAACCAGCCTCGAAAGGAATCACTGATATTCAGTGAAATCAGCATCGGAGGACAGAGTGTTCCTCTCCCTCAGTAGAGGGAGACGAGGAGCGAGCTTGAATGTCCAGAGGACTCCTGCAGGTGGGGACAGGTGGAAGACCCATTTGCTCCATAGCTCTAACATAGGTAGGAAAGGCCCACAGTGGCTCTGAACGCTCCTAGTTAAGGGCCCCGAGGGACCCACTGGCCCGGGAGAGAAGGAGGAGTCTGCAGAGGGATGGGCGATAGGCACCTCACTGAAAGTGCCTGACCTCTACCATGGCTCTGAGATCTGGGGGCTGATACCACCATATGAGGGGGCCCTGAGACCATACTGTGTTGCGAAGATTGATTCTGGGAAGGCAAACTCTGCAAGAGCCCTGAAGGGGAGTTCCCCCTGTGACGCACCTGGGGGTTGCATGTGTCCAGCAGGGCAACCCTCTGCAATGCCAACCAAAGGTGCCTCTGAAACCTTAAGGGAAAGGCAGGGCTCAGCGCTGCAACTCCTCCCCATCCCCTGCAGGGTGGTGGAAGGGTGCCACCGCACCTCACCCCAGCCTCTCAATCCCTCGGACTCAGAGGCAGCCCTTTTCTTCAGTCCCAGCGAGGCGGGTTCCCTCGACCCCACAGGCCCCTCGAAGGAGGCCACAGGAGCAAGGGTTTCACCCCTGGGGGGCCACAGTAGCACCAAAGATGGCAGCTGCCTGGGCCTCCCCAGAGGAAGGCACCCCATCCCAAGCCCTCAAGCCATCGCTCCAAGGGATCCATGGCCACCCCCAGCCAAAGGATCCTCGCTGGCAACAGGCTCCAGGGACTCGGGGATAAGGCCACTGGGCCACCTGGTGCTGCATCCCACAGGGTCCTCCAACTCTAAAAAGTCAGGCTGTCAGTCCGGATCCACCTCAGAGTCGCCCCCCCTACAAAGAGGAGGCGACCAAGAGGACCTCCAGACTAGTGACTCTGGGAGAGCCCCTGGCAGCGGCACTGCGAATGGCGCCGCCCCAATCACTGGTGCCATGAATGGCACTGGGATCTGGGGCAGCGCTCCACGGCAGCACCGAGGGCCCAGCAGCCATGGGCCATGACACTGGGGGAGCCTGCACCTCTGAAGCGGTGACTTCCAGGTTGGCAACAGCAGTGCGACTCCGGGGGGAAACACGCTGCTCCTCCGGCACCATGGAAGAGGCCTCCTCGGGAAGGCTGGAACTGGAGAAGGCCCCCTCTTCGCTGGGCCGTACAGTCCCGGAAGGGGACCTGGAAGAAGGGTCTAAAGTTCTGGCCTGGGAAGCCCGTGGGCAATGTCATCCTCCAAAAGTCGGTGGAACATTGCCGATTTTAAATGAGCAGATTTCTAAGATGTGGCAGTCCATGGAGAAGCAGGCGTCGCAGTGGTCCATACCATGGTTGGATCCCAGGCACCGAAGACAAACATCATGCTGGTCCAAAACAGAGAAATGGCAGCCACATGGGCACCGACGTATGGGGGGTATGGCCCGCTTTTGATTTTCTTTCTGCCTCAGAACCGGACATGAGGTGAAATTAACATTTAAAACAGCAAAAATATCCTGGCGGCATTAAAATATAAAGGACAGTCTTACCGGAGTCTTCAAACAGTGTCGGGATGAAACGAACTGGGATGGAAATGTAGAACAGCTTTAAAAGGTGGCAAAGGCCCGATGACGCAGAATAAATTTGTCACTTGTGCAGCAGGTGTGACCTCAACGGTGGAAGAAACAGAACTGGGATGGAGAAGTCTACGGCGCATAATGGCCGACCTGCGTGCCTCACACAGTGTGTCTGCCACATGGGCGGTGCCATCAGCGCTGACTCCTCCCTCCAAAGAAAAAAAAAAAAGGAGCTCCTGCAGCGGGGTGCATGCCTCCGCCTTACACTCAGCAGTAATGAATGGTGAAGACTGACAAAGGAAGATCAGCGAATGCCCATTAAAAATAATGGGACATATTTACTCTGCCCCCGGCACACCTGGATGAGGGGGACTTCACCCCCAACCCTGAACTATAAATAATAATCTCCAAGGGGGTGTGGACTTCGGGGATTGGGGAGAAACTTGGGAGGGGGGAAAACTGGCTTAAAAAAAAAAAGGAGACCTGCTGGTGCCTTAGCCACTCCACTACAGGAGAAGCTCGACCAGGCACCACACCAGATGGCAACTTGAACCATACTAACATACTAAAAGCCAGCAGAATAGGCCTGACAGTCTTTCGTGTCTGCTCGGTAGCCAGCCCCTATAGGGCTCTCGCTCCCCCTTGTCCCCGTGAGGGTCAATCTTGGCTTCAGTACCCCCATGCATCTGTCCCACCCCCTCTTGAAGCCCTCCACAGTGCCTTGATTGACTAGACTCCCAGGCAAGGCATTCCATGGCTCCACCACCCTCTCTGTGAAGTAATGCCTTCTACATTCTCCCCTATAGGTTCCTCCCTCCAATTTCCATTCATGCCCTCTGGTTGTGCCCCTTTGCTTTAGCCTGAACATTTTTTGGCTCTATCCATGTTAATCCCCTTCACATATATGAAAACCTCAATCATGTCCCAGCCTCTCTCCTCTCCTCCAGTGAATGCAACCAAGGGCTTCCAGTCTATCATCCTAGGTCCTATCCCCCATGCCCCGGATCATCCTGGTTGCCCTCCTCTGGACCCTCTCTAACAGTACTATGTCCTTCTTAAGGTGCGGCCTCCAGAACTGCATGCAATACTCAAGGTGCAGCCTAACGAAGACATTGTACAGAGGTAGGATCACCTCACTCCTCCTGGACGTTATTCCCCAGGCTATGCAGCCCAGTATCTTGTTTGCCTTTGCCGCCATTCTTCTGCAGTTCTGTTGTTCATTTTGGTGTCTACCACCACCCCGAGGTCCCTTTCACTCGAAGTGGCTTGCAGTGGGACTCCTCCCAAGGTATAAACATGCCCTGGGTTTCTGACCCCCAGATGCAACACCCTACACTTCTCCAGATTAAACCTCAGTCCCCACCTCCTTGATCAACCCTCCAGGGTGTCCAGATCCCTCTGGACTGCCATTCTTGCTTCCTCCCTGTCAGCCAATGCTCCCAGTTTAGAGTCATCCACGAAGAGACTCATCCTATTCCTAACTCCTGCCCCTAATCGGAGTCATGGGCGTTGACAGGAGTGGCCCCAGTACCAAACCCTGGGGCACCCCACTGATGACATTCCTAGAGGAGACAATCCCTCTCGCCACCACCCTCTGTGTTCTATCTGTAAGCCAGTTTTACACCCATCTAAGCAACTGTCTTCCCACCCCCATCTCCCCCAACTTTGTCAATAACCCGAAGTGGGGTACTGAGTCAAACGGCTTACTAAAATCCAGATATATGACATCCACTGGACTCTGTCTGTCCAGGTTCCCTGTCACCCAGTCATAGAAATCTATGAGGTTGGTCTGGCACGATCTCCCTGGGACGAAACCATACTGCTTGTCATCCATGTGTCCCAGCCTATCCAGTTTCCTCCCGAGCATCCCTTTGATGAAGCCCTCCGTTAGTTTGCCTACCACTGACAGTAAGCTGACAGGCCTGTAATTTCCCATCTCCTCCCTAGACCCCCCTTTGTGGATGGGCACCACATGCGCCACCCTCCAATCCTGGGGCACCCTTCCTGTCTGGAAAGAAGCATTGAACAGCACAGCTAGTGGAGCTGCTAGTTCATCTGCCAGTTCCTTCAGTACCCTTGGATGCAGCCCATCCGGTCCTGGTGCCTTGTCAGTTTTCAGCGCCCGTAGGGCCTTCCTCACGCTGCCCTCAGATTTCCCCCTCCCTGGCCCTCTCTTTAGTAAAAGCCCCGTACTCTTCTGAGCCTGGCCCACTTGGTATCCCAGCCTCTTTTGATCCTCTCATCTCCCTTTGCCCTATACTCTCAGCTGCCCCCCCCCCGTTTTCTGGTTGAATGAAGCCCATGCCTTCCTCCCTAAAAACCGAGGCAAAATACTTTTTTCAGTACCTCTGCCTGCTCCCCCGCCTTCTGAGCCCATCCTTCCCCAGTTCTAATCCTGGAGATCTGTGCTCTCCCCTTCCTCTTTTCCCCTATGTATCTATAAAAACCCTCTCCCCCCCCTACGTACACAGTTGAAGCGCACAGCGACAGGGGTAGCGGTAATTCCCTACCGCTATTATACCTGTCGCTCTAAATGTTTCTGTGCTTTACACAACATGGTTATTGCTGCACTGTTTTACTAGCGCTATATTGACCCGGTACTCTTGATCCTCCCTCCCCAGATCCCCCATGGGAGGACAGCTGTCTCTGGGATGCCCAATCCTCTCTCCCCCCCAAATCCCCCATGGGAGGGCAGCCGTCTCTGGGATGCCCAATCCTCTCTCCCCTAATCCCCCCATGGGAGATGAGCTGTCCCTGGGATGCTTGATCTTTCCTCCCCGGATACCCCCCATAGGAGGAGAGCTGTCCTTGGGATGCTTCATCTTTCCTCTCCCGATACCCCCCATAGGAGGAGAGCTGTCCCTGGGATGCTTGATCCTCTGACTATCACAGACAGGCAAAAAGAACTGGGTCAATGGTCCAAAAAAGTAATAAATTTAGAGAATTTACGTATTAAAAAAGAGTATACTGAACCAGAACAAAATAAAAACTCCGGTCAAAAAATAATTAATCTAACTAAAAACTCGGTTCCTCAACGGATATCCCGAACCATGAGGAACCGAGAAAACTAATTAAATACTAATTAAACTACGGTAAAATAAAACAGAAAAACAAAGATAAAGTCAGCAGTGAGAAAATTTAAAATAATACTTACAGTATATGCAGCAAAGGAAAAACACTTCAGGAACGGCTAAGAGGGAAAGTCTCCAAGGCATCTTGACCTGTCCAGTGGAGAGAGAAATCTGATACGTTAATGGAACATGGCAGCTGATAAGGGCAACAGTTTGAATAGTGGCATGAGCCAATGATAAGAGTATATAATTTGCATAGAATTCTCTCTGGGCAGTTCTATTTAAAGGGCAGACTGCATAAAGTTAGGAATATAGAAGAATACCTAGGGTGAGAACTGGTAGTGACCAATGGAAGTCTGAACCTTAGGTATTTTCTGTGAGACTTCCTTATGGGGATGTGGAAGTAGGCATCTTTTAAGTCTAGTGATGCCAGCCAGTCTCCATTCTGAAGCATTGGAAGGATCACTGCTAAGGTCACCATCCTGAATTTTGGCTTTGCCAAGTGCTTGTTCAGATCTCTTAGATCTAATATGGGTCACCATTCCCCATTTTTCTTTAAGGTCAGGGAGTACCTGGAGTAGAACCCTTTCCCTCTTTATAGTAAGGGAACTGGTTTGACTGCTCTTGATTGCAAAAGATTGGCAAACTCTGCTTCCAGAAGTTTTCTTTCTGAGATGGAAGCTGGTTTGAAAATCCTTGACCTTAGCTTGGGAAATGACTTGAAGCTGAGGGCCAGGTCCCGACTCACTACTTCCAGGACCCACTTGTCTGAAAGTGGGGAGGCGACCCTGGCAACCACATCATGGATTCTGCTTTGGTTGGGGTTGAGCCAGACTGGCTTGATTCGCACATCTGAAACCCCTTCTGCCCCTGCCCCTAAAATAACTTGTCTGCTGTGGGTATTGAGGGGTGGACTGGGCCTGGAAAAATGGTCTACCATAAGCTGACCTGCCTCTCTGCCTCACCTTCCCTGTGGCTTGTATGAGGTTGAGGGCTTCTCTTTGGCTGCATTACTTTTGTAGGTGGTTTTATATTCATCCATCTTCTTCCTGTAGGCCTCTCTTTTATCCTCAAACAGTGAATTATTTTTACAGGGGAAGTCCATGGCTTTCATCTGGGTATCCTGGGAGAGGTTTGTGATCCTCAGTCAAGCAAACTTCCTCAAAGCCACAGTGAGTGCCATCCATCTGGCAGCAGTGCCATCAGCATCAAGTGCCATGTAAAACTGATACTTAGTGGCTTCCAAACCACACCTGGCTGTCTCCGCTAAGTCAGCAGCCAAACCTGAAGGGGCCTTATCCACCACGGCCATCACTGATTGCCACAGTGTCTTCTGCTATTGTGCAGCATAGGCCATATAGTTGGCCTGTCTTATGGCCAAAGAAGCTGCCAGACGGCCCTTCTTTGCCACACTGTCCATCTTTTGAGAATCTTTGTTAGGTGGGTGTGATGCGAAAGGCACCTTAGTCCCATCGCAGGCTGCAGCCTGTACCACCCACTCATGGTCAGGGTGAGAAAAAAACTCAGCCCCTGACCTATCGAGTGGATACTTCTTGTTAGCTTTCTTATCTACAGGGGGGAACCGAATTAGGAGTCTCCAAGACTTTCAGAACTTGTTTTTTCAAAGATCTGTGAAAAGGCAACAGTAGCCTTTTGGTGAGTGCCAGGCCCATCATATCTAAAGATTTGGCTTCCTCCTCATCTTCCACCATTTCATTGGTGTTAATATCCAAGGCTTCCACCATTTGCTTAACAAATGTGTAGCGAAAGGAATAATCTTTCAGCAGCCTGGGAGGAGAATCAAAGTACTGGTCCAGAGAAACCTCTGGTTGATCAGTTCCCCTTCATATTCATCATCATATTCCTCCTGGTCCAGATCCCGAACTGAGTGAACCGGTCCTTGAACCGATGGAATTACCGCCTGCAGAACCAGTGCAGGAGCTGCTGGCGCTGTAGGTACCGGTTGCACTGAAACCGGTAACAGCCCCTCTGAAGCTGCGGTTTGCAGTGCTTGGAGTATTTGCAAAGCTTGTGCAACCACATCAGCTGTTGGCATAGCTGCCTTCCGCAGCGGGAGCTCCTTTGCTTTTCCAGACGGAGAATCGCTGTGCTTTAGCGTATGCTTCTTTTTTGCCAGAACCGAGTCACCAGCTGGTCCCCCAGTTCACTTTGGCTTGGATGGTTCTCCTTTTTCTGATGCAGTCAGTTCCGTTTCTTTTGGTTTATCTTCTTTAGAAGCAGAGGGGCTTAGTTTGTCAGAATCTTGGTCCACCGACAGAGAAAGCCACCTTCTTTTTGAACCTTTCCAACTTTTTTTGATTGTTTGGGTTAGAAACATTTTACAAACTGCACAATCAGCTGTGAAGTGGGATTCACACAGGCAGATCAAGCATAAATTGTGCTTGTCCTCTGTTTTGAATACCTCTCCACACTCTATAAACAATTTTTAGAACCAGCAGGCCCAGTTTTCTTCTTTGGCCTACCTGCAATAGTTTAAAGAACAAAACCACAATAAAAACAAAGGTTTTTACTTGGATCCTGAACCACAGATATTAAAGAGCTGATGCCTCAAAGAAAACTTCAAAAAACATAATATTTAGGTGCAATTCTGCTTGCAGTCCATTTATAGTTTATATATTTCTCCCTCCCATAATTTCTTACTAAAGAAATGTTTATGAATATATGATCATTGTCCCATAGAGTTCATCTGCTTCTATAGCTGACTCCCTACTCCAAGTCATAATCCTCTCTTGTGACATCATAGTCTGTTGCCATGGGAGTAACTGTGATGTCACAAGCAGTGTATTATGACCTCAGGTAGGGAGAAAGCAACAGGAATAGATGAACTCTTCAGGAACAAAGATCCTGTTTTCATGCAAATGACCTCACTACTAAATAATGGGGAGGAGGAATACAGAACTAATGGGAAATACAAGCTGGACAGTGCCTAAATATTATGTTTTGTTAAAGTTGCCCAGAACGTGTCACCAGCTCTTTAAATAAATAATATATAAGTACCAGAATCTGTCCAGTACTAAGAGGGAAATGATTGGTTCCTGAAGGGAAAAAACATAAACTGACTGAAAAAAGCTACAGAATGGATCTGAGTACACCAAAAACTAAATAAAGAAGTAAATAAGGTTAAAGAAATAAAGGGCTAACTACAGTTACTGACAACCGAAGTGGAACCGTAAACTGAGATAAATCTAACTAAAAAAAAACTAGCACTAACTCTGTAACACTAAAGTAAAGGCTGCAGATGAACTTAAAATGGTTTACTTTCCACACGAAAAATAAATGTAAATACAGTTACTGTGAGGAGCGCTCTCCGAGGCGTCTTACTAGGCGGGCGGAGAATGAAATCTGAGCATTGTAGAATGCAGCAGTTGCTTAGGGCAGCAGTTTGAATGGTAGCACAAGCCAATGAGTGTTCCATCATTTGCATAAGTTCTATTCTCTAGGCAGTTCAACACTAGAGGCTGCCTGCAAGAGTTAAGCATACTGAAGAATTCCTGGGGTTAGAAAGAAAAGTTATTCCCCACCAACAGACTATCTTATGCCCAATTTCTTTATTCATTACTAGTTGTCAGATTGATACTTAACTATTCCTCCTTAGTAAAAAAAAAAGATACATATGCCAAAGTTACCAGAATAAGGCGATTAGGTCTATTGAGTCTGCTCATATTGCAGGGTCCTCAGCATCAGCTACTGACCCTACCCCCTCCCCAATCTGCCCTTCCCCTCTGTCATTCTTCTCTTGACCCTTATTTTCCCCTTAACGCTATCCCAGCTTCTCTTGAAAGTGCCTACAGTTTTCAATAAAACCCACCTCCTCAGGAAGCCCATTCCAACCCGCCATTACCCTCTCTGTGAAGAAATGCCTCCTAGCCTGTCTCCTTAACTCCCCCCCCCTCCCAACTTAAGACTGTGTCCCCTCATGTTTCGGTTCTCACTAAGCTTGAAGAGACCCTCCTTATCCACCCTAGTTATTCCTTTCAAATACTTGAAGGTCTCAGTCATGTCCCCTCTCTCTCTCTCCTCTAGGGAGTACGTGTTCAGGGTCTCTAACCTCTTCTCGTATGTCCTATGCTGCTGACTCATGATCATCTTAGATGCCCACCTTTGGGCTGTCTCTAGCAGGTTTATGCCTTTTTGAGGTATGGGCACCAGCACTGAGAACGGTACTCCAGATGTGACATCACTAAATACCTGCACAAGAGCATTATTACCTCCCCCTGTCTGCTGCTGAACCCCCGGCAATGCAGCCCAACATTTTGTCTTTGCTGCTGCTTTCCTACACTGCATGGAATTTTTCAGGTCACTAGTGAGCATCACTCTCAGGTCCTGCTCCTCTTCTGATGCAGATACCTGGACCTTGCCTAAGCTGTATTCAGTCCTCAGGTTCTTGGCTCCAGTGTGCATAACCTTGCACTTCTTTGCATTGAAGCCAAGTTGTCAAATCCCACACCACCTCTCTAGCTTTTCCAGATCTTCTTTTAGGTCTTGTATCCCTTCTGCTGTGTCCACCCTCCCACAGAGCTTTGCATCATTCGTGAATAGGCAAGTCTTGACCTTAATGTCATTCCCAGTATCACTGATGAAGACACTGAACAGCACCAGTCTGAGCACTGATCCCTATGGGACTCCACTGGTGAGCTCACCTCTCACCACCGTACTCTGGGTCCTGCCCCTCAGATAGTTTTCCACCAACCTGATCAACTTCTTACGAGCCTCTAGATCTGCCAACTTCCTGATCAACCTCTTGTGAGGTACAGAGTCAAAGGCCTTGCTGAAGTCCATGCAAAGGATGTCCACCACTTGATATGGAGGTAATTGGGGCTGGCGCACCTATACATTGAGGGCATGTGGACGCCACCACATATGGTGCTATGCACGGACACTGCCGGCCCCAAAAATTCCAGTTCTTGCCTCTTCCGGCAGTAAGACCAAAGAGTGGGACTCTGGAGAAGATATTCTTGAAGATCTAGACCTATCTTCCAAGAATCTCACTCTTGATTGCAACAAGCAAGCAATTCGAAGAATGTCCCCCATACAAGGGAGGCTGGAGACCTAGGATTCATACAGAGAGTAGTCACTGTACAACAGCCGGTCTGTAACGTGCACGTTTTCTGAAGTGAATGTCCAAAACACAGTGTTTGGTGAAAGTGCAAATACTGCTCCAGGTAGCAGCCCTATAAAACTTTGAACAAGGAAACAAATAGTGAACGTACCAAGGAATCTGTTGCTCATATAGAATCATTTATTTATTGTATTTTGTTAACCAGCTGGGATCGCTGAGACAAAAAGTCCCATTTTCAGGAGTAAATTGCACACACCATACATAACCATCAGAGAAAACCACCACCAATCCAAGCTCACTGGAAACATGAGTGATTCCGGAGAACTGGAGGAGGGCAGATGTAGTCCCACTACACAAAAGTGGTAGCAGAAAGGAGTGGCAATTATATGCCAGTCAGCCTGACTTCAGTGGTGGGAAAGTTAATGGAATACGAACATATGAAGAAGCCAGCAGAAGAAGGCCATTTGGTCTACCAAGTCTGCTCGTACTGCAGGGTCCACAGCTTGAGCTAATGTCCCTGCCCTTCCTCCCCACTCCTCCCATCCTCCCTACCCATGATCTTTATTTTTCCCCATGCCTATCCCAGCCTCTCTTAAAGCTGCCCACTGTCTTCAACAAGATGATCTCTTCCAGTAGTGAATTCCAAGTGTCCACCACCCTCTCTGTGAAGAAGTGCTTCCTGACTTCCCTCTTAAACCTCCCACCCTCCGGCTTAAGACTGTACTCCCTCGTGTTATGGTTGCTACTCAGCTTAAAGAGACTCTTTATCAACCTTATTTATCCCTTTCAAGTACTCGGAAGGTCCCAATCATGTTCCCTCTCTCTCTCTCGTCTTCCAGGGAGTACATGTTCAGTGCCCTCAACCTCTCTTCATGTGCCTTACCCTGCTGACCCACTCTCATCTTTGTAGCCCTCCTCTGGACCTTCTCCAGCTGGTTAATGTCCTTTTTGCGGTGTGGGCACCAGTACTGAACTCCATATTCTAGATGCAGCCTTCCCAGTCAACTGTACAAGGGTTGTATAACCTCCTCTCTCCTACTACTGATCCCCCTAGATATGCAACCCAGCATGTTTGCCTTTGCTGCTGCTTTCTTGCACTGCGTAGAGTGCTTCACGTCACTAGTGATCATCACTCCCAGGTCCTTCTCCTCCTTTGATGCAGATACTCAGATTTCACCCAGGTGGTACTCTGTCCTGGGATTTTTGGCTCCAATATGCATGACTTTGCATTTCTTGACATTGAAGCCAAGCTGCCAGATCCTGGACCACGTCCCAACTTTTCCAGATCGTCCTGTAGATCCTGTATCCCTTCAGCTGTGTCCACTGTCCTGCAGAGCTTGGTGTCATCCATGAATAGGTACATTTTGCCCTTACTGCCATCCCCAATGTCATTGATGAAGACATCGAACACCAAGCCCTACTTCACTGCTGAAGGAAAGGATTGTGGAATATCTTGAATCTAGTGCATTACAAGACCCGAGGCAGCATGGTTACACAGAGAGGAAGTTATGTCAAATAAATCTGATAGGTTTTTTTGACTGGTGACCAGGGAACTAGATCAGGGTGGAGCAGTGGATGTGGCCTACCTAAATTTCAGTTTGGCCTTCAACACCATTCCATATGGGAGACTAGCAAGCAAGCTGTGTAGCTTAGGAGTGGGTCCAACGGTGGTAAACTGAATAAGAAAATGGTTAGGGAATAGGTGAAAGAGGGTGGTGATAAACAGCGCACACTCCGAGGAAGGAAGGGTGACTAGTGGGGAGCCTCAAGGCTCAGTGCTGGGACCAGTCCTTTTTAATGTCTTTATGAGTGACACTGCAGAGGAGCTGGAAGGGAAGTTGTCTTTTTTTTTTTTTTTTTGTAATTTTTTTTTCTCCCCTCCTCAGCCAGCACTGTCACCCAAACTAACCCACTGTGCCCTATGAACCCCAGAGGACCCCCCCCACAGAGCCATGCCTTCCCCCCAGGAGGGGATGAAGTGGGAGGAAGCCCCCCCCAGGCTCAGACCCCCTCCATGGCCATACTGCTTGTCTTCATCGGGGTCCATCCCTGGGTCCCTAGGCAGAGGCCATTGGTCCAACCTCCTTGGTTCGCACTGGGCTGGGTGTTTTTCCTTGTACACCCCCCAGAGATTCAATATGTGCTGATGCCATGGCAAAGCCGGCATCCATCACGGTCCACCCCCCCCCCACTTGCGGTTCGAGCATGCTGGTTTTCCAGCCACCACTAGAGGCCAGTCATGCACCGAGCCATGGCTCCCCCACCCCCGGAGGAGACAAGCAATCCTTGGGATGCTCCAGCCTCCTCCCAGACAGCCTTCTGACAACCTGAGCCTGTTCCCGAACTTGGGTCACTGGCGTCGCGAGCAGTAGCACTACTGCTGCACCGGCGGGCTGGCAAGTTCTGTTTTTTTTGCAGATGGCACCAAAATTTGCAATAGGGTGGACACTCTGTGGGGGGGGGTGGAAAGGATGAGCAGAGACTGGAGAAAACTATAGCAGTGGTCAGTGGTATGGTATCTGGCAGAAATGCAAACTAAATTCCATTTACAACAGTCCCAGCTTCTACCAGTATCTCCAAATACGGCACTACATTTTCTCTTTATCAACCCGCAACCCGACTAACTTCCCTCATATTACTACATACTTCCTAACCTTCTTCCAGACTGGCATGCAGCCACATATGGCCTCACAGCTTTACTGGGTATTACAGTCCACACTTGGAATTTCCTCTGTGGCGGTAGCCTTGAAATGGGAGGCCGAAATGAACTACCTAATTGATGAGGAGACCTGGCTTAGAACATGCAGATATACTCTAAGGTGACAAGTTGATACCAGTGGAGAGAATATGCCTGGAAACAGCTTACCAGATTCTTCTGTACCCCGGTGATCACTGCTCACCCGATGATTTCCCGGCTGCAGATTCTGCCCGCTGGAGGAGATGTGGTGAACAACGACCAACACGCTGCCGTATCATGTGGGCCTGACCAGTGATTAAACCCTATCTTGATAACATACAAACTGCTCATCAGGACATCATTGACCCCTCTCTCCAACTCACCCCGCAACTATATATCTTACTGCAATACCCTTAAGGCAGAGGAGACCCTTCCTCATAATATCTCTGAGGCATTCTGATCACACTTACTAAAAAATAATTACTTGATTATGGCTGACAGCTACCCTGCCAGATGTGACTGGATGGAGAACATTAGTACACCAGGTTTATTGATGGAAAGACTTACTGTCTCCTTTAACAACTGTACTGAAGCGTATGAGTCACAATGGCAGAGGTGGCTGGTGCACACCATGAGCAGAGACCCTAACATAATCCCATAGAACCAATATGAATCATAGGATACAGTGGGGGTCCCCGACCAACTTTACTCCTTAACATCTTCCGAGATCTGGATATGCCTGACTCTCCGAGGCCACCTCCCCAGTCCCTGAAGTGAGCCACTCCCTAAGACAGGGTGACACAGTATCAAGGAAAACTGTATTGTTTTTAATGCACCATAAATGTTTCTTTCTTTGAATACTACACTTCATTCTTCCCCCGCTCTGGAACAAAAGGGGCAGAGAACGATAAATTAAAGTGTTACTTCATGGAGAGCTATGCTGTACCTGGAAAAGTTGAATAAACATTAAAATAAAAATGGCCGGCCTGGTGGCACTGAGGGTTGAGGCACTGGAAGCCTTACCTCACACCACACCGGTGACCCATGTTCAGGAACGAGCACGGGTCGCTGGGGGTCGGCCTGGGAGGAGAAGGATCGAGCGCCCAATGGCCGCTCTCCTTCTCCCGGGGGGTTATCTGCACGTTCCCGCCACAATACCAACACCTAGGGGAGCCCGGGTGAAGGTGTGGAAGAGCGAGTAGCAGCATCGGGATAGGGCAGACGTCAGCAGAGGGACGGAGCAGAAGATATGTCTCAGCGTGCCTTTGGGCTCCTTAGCCCTCACTGCACGCCAACGTCGGGGAACAAACATGGAAAAACACCTTCTCTCTCCTAAGTGACGACTCCTCGTTGTGTGTGGATCCTCAGGCTCGTCAGGCAGACTCCACTGTACAAGTCCATGTCGCAGCATGTATGGTTCGGAGGGGGTAAAAGTGGGGGAATGCCTCCTCACCCTACCTGGGGGTTATTTGGGCACCTAGGTTAGTGGACTTTGTGCTCCAGGGGCAGACTCAGACGAGAAGGATCACACATAGGTAGAGGTAGTCCGAAAGAGTGGAGAGAAGGGGGCAGTTAGGAGGAGCATAAATACAATAGTTAAAAAAAAAAAGGGGTGTATGGCAGCTAGGTTTCAATGCGAAATAATGCACTTAGGGCACAGAAACCCAGGGGTGGAGTACAAAGTGGGTGGAGTGTTATTGATGACCACCAAACAGGAAAGAGACCTGGGGCTAATCATACTGAATGACCTAAAGGTGGTCAGACAGTGTGACAAGGCAGTAGAGAAGGCTAGTGAGATGCTGGGGTGCATAGGGAGGGGTACCACCAGCAGAAAAAGGGAGGTGATGTTGCCTCCATATCAATCACTGGTAAGACACCACCATGAGTACTGTCTCTTCTCAGCGGGGACAGGATCACAGATGTGGAGGTGGGCAGTCCCCTTGGTACCAGCAACCACAGGACAGTGTGGTTTAAGGTAACCACAGTGGAGGAGGCAAGCCATACAAAGATAAAGGTCCTAGATTTCGGGAAGGCTAACTTTAAGGAGATGGGCAGAAATCTGGAAAACAGTGCGTCATAACAGAAGTAACAAGTCACTGCGTCAAAATGCATAGCAAGGGTATAAGAAAGAAAAGGTCATTATGGTTCTCAAAAGTAGTGGCCGAGAAAGTAAGGGAAAAGAAAAGAGCCTTCAGAAGATACAAGGAAATGCAAAAGGATGAAGACAGAGAACAATATCTGGAGAAGCAGAGGGAATCTGGGAAAATAATTGTAATGGCTAAAGCACAGACAAAGGAAGGTATAGCCCAGGCTATTAAGAAAGGTGACTAGAACTTCAGATACATTAGTGCAAGGAAAAATACCAGAAATGGGATTGTTAGGCTGAAGAAAGAAGGAGGAAAAAGGGTAAAAGATGACCTGGAAAAGGCTGAGATACTGAGCAAGTACTTTTGCTCAGTATTCACCAGGGAAGGGGAGGGTGAGGGACCAAGACTCAGTAAGAGAGGTATTCAGGGGAGGGAGGTAGACACCAGCCCAATCACGGTGGAAAGAGTCTTAGAAGAACTTGGGGAAAATAAAAGCAGATAAGGCAATGGGGCCAGATGGGATCCACCCCAGAGTACTAAAGGAACTCAAGGAAGTGCTGGCGGAACCACCGGCTGCCTTTTTCTGCGCATCACTAGAGACAGGAGAGGTACCTGAGGACTGGAAGAGAGCAGATATGGTCCCTCTCCACAAGAGTGGAAGCAGACAGGAGGCAGGCAATTACAGGCCTGTAAGTCTGACCTCAGTAGTGGGGAAACTAATGGAGTCCTTACTTAAGTAGAGGATTGTGAAGTTTCTGGAGGATAGCGGGGCACAGGATCCAAGGCAGCATGGATTCTCAGGGGAAGGTCCTGTCAGATGAATCTTATAGATTTCTTTGACTGGGTAACCAGGGTGGTAGATCGGGGAGGGGCGGTGGATGTAACCTACCTGGATTTCTGCATGGCCTGCGACATCGTCCCGTACAGGAGATTGCTAAATAAACTGGGGAGCCTGGGAGTGGGTCCTACAATAGTAAAGTGGGTTGGGAACTGGCTAAGGGACAGGATTTAGAGGGTGGTGGCAAATGGCATGAAATCTTAGGTCAGGGAAGTGACCAGTGGGGTGCCACAGGGGTCGGTGCTGGAGCCAGTCCTATTCAGTGTCTTCATTAGCAACACTGCAGAGTGTCTGGAGGGAAAGGTGTGCCTTTTCACAGATGACACCAAGATCTGCAACACAGTGGACACACCGTAAGGGGTGGAAAAAATGAGAAATGACTTGAGCCTATTACAGGAGTGGTTGGGTGGCTGGCAGTTGTGTTTCAATGTTAAAAAGTGCAAGATCATGCACCTGGATCACAGGAATCCAAGGGAGGAGTACAGGATGGGTGGGGAAATTCTAGTCACCACAAGTCAGGAGACAGACGTGGGAATTATCATAATTGATGACCTGAAGGTGACCAAACAGTGTGAAAAAGTAGTGGGGAGTGCAAATAGAATGTTGGGGTGCATAGGGAGGGGCGTAACAAGCAAGAGGAAAGAGGTGATGATGCCACTGTACAGAACACTGGTGAGGCCTCAGCTGGATCCTGTGTCCAGTTCTGGAGACCACATCTCCGGAAGAACATTGACAAAATAGAGGCAGCCCAGAGAAGGGCAACGAAGATGGTACATGGACTGCACCAGAAGTCCTATGAGGAAAGACTTAAGGACCTTAATATCTATTCACTGGAGGAAAGAAAGGAGATGGGAGATATGCTAGAGACTTTCAAGTATCTTAGGGGGAAAAAAAGGGTACAGGCAGAAAGCATATTTCAGAGAAAACACTGCACAAGAATAAGGGGGCATGATATGAGGTTGAAGAGTGGAAGGCTCAGGAGTAATGTTAGGAAGTACTTTTTAACTAAGAGGGTGGTGAAACCATGGAACAGCCTTCCAGCAGAAATGGTGGATGCGAAAACAATTCGGGGGTTCAAATGTGCATGGGACAGACATAAGGGTACCCTGGAGATGTGCAGAGCAGGAGAGGCACAAGTCAAATAGGATCTGGGGCTGCAGCAGTGAGTAAGGAAATGGGAAGACTAGGTGGGCCATACAGTCCTTATCTGTCAACAGATTCTATGTCTAGTTCTGGAGACCACATCTCTGGAAGGACATAAGACAGAGTGGAGGAGGGCAACTAAAATGGTGCAAGGTCTGCATCAAAATCCCTATAAGGAGAGACTAAAGGACCTCAGTATGTACACATATTATAGTGCCCAGTGGTACCCATAATCCTGTAATAGTGCCCAGTGATAACCATAATCCTGTCATAATTAATGGCTTCCCCTTTTTTCCCATAAGGAAACCGTGGCATAATTTCCTGTTATACATGAGTGTGTATAATGGCAAACCACGCAAAGCCGTGCAATCGCACAAAGCCACGCTAAGTCACGCAAAGCTGTGCAAACAGTGCAAATCACCATTAATTATAAAAAATAAAATATGGGGTGTTGTGTGTAAACTCAAAGTTTATACACACCCTTGGGGTAAGATGCTTGCACAAACCCCTCGAGCTTTGCTCTCGGGGTTTATGTAGTATCTTACCCCGCGGATGTGTGCAAACATCTCGTTGTTACACACACCACCCCATACATTATTCTTTATATAGTGCCCAGTGGTAACCATAATCCTGTAATAGTGCCCAGTGGTACCCATAATCCTGTAATAGTGTCCAGTGGTACCCATAATGCTGTAATAGTGCCCAGTGGTAACCATAATCCTGTAATAGTGCTGAGTGATACCCATAATCATGTAATAGTGCCCAGTTGTAATTATAATACTGTAACAGTGCCCAGTGGTAACTATAATAGTGTCGAGTGGTACCAATAATACTGTAACAGTGCCCAGTGGTAACTATAATAGTGCCTAGTGGTAACCATAAAACTGTCCATCTACAGGAGAGGGTGCTACTGTCTACAGACCAGGTAAGGGGAAACTGGTGTGTAGATTTTGATGAGGTATGTTGCAGAAATGTGTGGAGTGGGGAAAGAAATTTGCTTAAGGTTCCTGCCTGACATACAGTATTACCAGTAGAATAATATGCTCAGTACGGCCATGTTGACACCAGAGATTCCCCGCGCCTGTCTAGGTCACTGCCAGATCTGGCAGGAGGTGAGCTTTGGTGGGGGGGGGGGGAGAAATGGGTGTTATCACAACAGGGCTGTGCATGCAAAACATGTTTAGTCCTTCAGCAAGGATGTTTATCAGTGTGAGACACAAACTGTCTGAAATAATTGCAGCTTCTCACTATCTCAGATGGGGCAGCGGCTGGCCTTTTCGGCACATTGTCATTTCCTGTGTGAGAAATGCTTTCTGTAAGTTTATTAAGTGAGCTTTTGGAACAGACAATGCAATTAAACAAAATTAACCTGAGTGGCAACTCCTACACAGGAGGAAATAATCAAAAAGCATCTTTGATTTTGTACATTTTCACAATTTCCTTTTACTCTGCATCTCACCCCAAACTTCCAGTAAGATCAACGTGTGTGAAGAACATACGGAAATGGATAATTAGCTTACCCAAAAG
The DNA here is from genome assembly GCA_016271365.2 of Neoceratodus forsteri. Taxonomy (NCBI): domain Eukaryota; kingdom Metazoa; phylum Chordata; order Ceratodontiformes; family Ceratodontidae; genus Neoceratodus; species Neoceratodus forsteri. Next base: position 11,349,456 of record JADMNL010000036.1, read on the forward strand.
GCAATGTGTCAGTGTAGAACAATTCAGAGGATGCCAGTGCAGCTGAAGTAGTTTTCCTTTCCTGGTAAAGTGGTCAAGATAATGAGTTATGGGGCAATATGGAGACAGAAATGTCCACACATGTACCCAGAGAGACAGAGGGACACACATGTACCCAGAGAGACAGAGGGATACACACATACCCAAGGAGACAGAGGGACACACATGCACCCAGAGAGACAGAGGGACACACATGTACCCAGAGAGACAGAGGGATACACACATACCCAAGGAGACAAAGGGACACATATGCACCCAGAGAGACAAAGGGACACACATACCCAGGGAGACAGAGGGACACACACACATACCCAGGGAGATAAAGGGACACACACACATACCCAGGGAGATAAAGGGACACACACATACCTAGGGAGACAGAGGGACACACACGTACCCAGGGAGACAGAGGGATATACACATACCCAGGGAGACAGAGGGACACACACATACCTAGGGAGACAGAGGGACACACATGTACCTAGGGATATAAAGAGACACACACGTACCTAGGGAGACAGAGGGACACACATGTACCCAGGGAGACAGAGGGATACACACATGTACCCAGGGAGACAGAGGGATACACACATGTACCCAGGGAGACAGAGGGATACACACATACCCAGGGAGACAGAGGGATACACACATACCCAGGGAGACAGAGGGATACACACATACCCAGGGAGACAGAGGGATGCACACATACCCAAGGAGACAAAGGGATACACATGCACACAAGAGACAGAGGGATACACATACCCAGGGAGACCGAGGGACATACATGTAACCAGAGAGACAGACGGATACACATGTACCCAGGGAGACAGAGGGACACACATGCCAACCAAGGATATAGCACACGATCAGCCCAAATTAAATGCTAATTGTCAAGATGCTGCAGAGTTCTGTAGAAGAAAGGTTATTACTGGCCAATTACCAGTCCATTCAGATCTGCAAACAAAATGTGAAACAAAAATAAACAGCGTGCCCACACAGAGGTGCAATACTCCAGCGTTTCGCTCACTGGAACTTCGTCAGGAAGCTCCAGTGGGCCAAGCGCTGGAGTATTGCCCCTCTGTGTGGGCATACTGTTTCTTTTTGCTTCACATTTTGCCCTGAATCTAACCTCCTCAACCCATCGGACTCCGAGAGAGCTCTCTTCCTCGTCATCAGCTGAGGCAACTGACACCCTATAGCTGACTGAGAGACAGCCGGAGGTGGAGTGCCCTCCTTACCTGAGGTGCTCCAGCCAGCCCAGAAGTAGGGCTAGCAAGAACTACCACCAGAAGGGGTATGCCTCCCAAGGTGGCAGATGAATCACCAACTCCAGGCTGCTCTGTGGTGCCTCCCTGGGGTACCAGAGGACTTGTCGGTGCCACCAACCCTGGAAATCAGCCAAAGCCATCTGCTCCATGGAATGGGGCTGAACCAGAGCCACTATGCTGGAGAAAGAAGAATCAGTGGATTCCGGAGAACACGGGAGCCATTCTGGGTCAGCCTCAGAATCATCCTCCCCAGAGGAGACTCGAACCCAGACCATGCCCCGATCCCTCTCAGCCACGGTGCCGCGAGTGGCACTGTGAACTGGCCTCGCACTGCCCATAGTGCCACATCCATCCCTGGCACTACGAACGGTGCCAGAGTCAGAGATGGTGCCGGAGGCTGGCCCCGTGCCACCTACAGCTCTGCCCTGATCCCTGGCGCCGCAAGTGGTGCCAGAATCAGAGGCGGCACCAAGGACTGCGATAGCCTGGGCCCGGAGGCCTCAGACCATGATGCTGTGGGAGCCCTCGCCTCCGAGGAGGCGACTGCCTGGACGGTGCCTCCTGCCTGACCCACAAGAGGGCCAGGCTGGGCCTCCTGTACCGCGGGAGGGGTTCCCACCATGGCAAGGCTAGAACTAGTGGAAACGCCCTCCTTCACAGGCCATACAGGTCCAGGAGGGGACCCGGAGGAAGAGTCACGAACCCTGATTTTGGCGACCCAGGCATGCGCCTGTCCCCTGAAAGCCAGTGGTGCATGTCCAACCTTCAACGTGCGCAACTCCAGCACACGTCAATCCATGGAGAAACAAACATTGCATCTATCCATGTCATAGTTCGGTCCCAAGCAGGTAAGGCAATGGTCATGCTGATCTGTGAGGAGTACAGTTGGTTGCAAGGACACTGATGCATTGAAGGCCGACTCGCCCTATAAGATTTTTTCTTGTCCCCTGAACCAGACATGACCGGACAGAAAAATAAAAACCAAAATCAGCACTCGGAATCGACGGAGAAATAAAAAGGAAAAATCTTACCAGTCAACGTCGAGGAACGGAGCAGCAGAACTATGACTTTCTTTACTGATGGACTAGGCCGCAGAACAATGGTGCTCACTCAACGGTGGGAGAAGCAGAACTGGGGCTGAGGAGGGGTTGACGATGGTTGCTGGCCAGCATGCGAGTGCCCCATAATACATCGGCCTCGATGGTGGAGCCATCCCAATGTCAACTCCTCCCACTGCAAAAAGCTTGTGCGTGGTCCTGATCCTCCGGCTCACTACCCAACAGTGATGAATGGTGAAGATTGACACAGACAAGATCACACATACCTAGATACACACGTTCCAAGAAAGACACAGGAATACACATGTATCCAGAGAGACAGAGGGACACGCACATACCCAAAATGAGAGAGAGACACACACACCCAGCCATCTCTACCTAATGCAGACTGACATGCAGAAATAAACACAGAAGCAGAAAGAAACAAAAAGGCAGATGAACGATTTATTTGGAGAACACGAACAGCAATAAGCAGCAATGGCGTCACCACTTACCATTCGTACAACCTGGGTTTGTGTCCTAAGCCTAGAACATCTGGTGACAACCGGCAAGGTGGAGTTCTGGTGTCCTTCTTGGGCATTCCTACTTCAGCCCAGGGTGAGTGTCATGCAGGAAGGAAGGGATGGTCCCATGCAGAGTGATCTTCCATCGGCATGTACCCATTTGTCTAGTCTGTGACATGGAGGCACCGCATGCTTAGAGCAGGGCCGGCAGTGGAATTCCGAGGGAGGGGTGGGGTTCACCTGCCCCTCCGACAGCTCTGACAGACAAAATGTTGTGTTTCTCCACAGGACTCCACTTGTGGGAGGGCATAAGGGGTGACAAAATGTATGGCAGACCTGGGGTAGATAGAAGTTTCCTAATCCTACCACGGCCACCTGGGCACCGTGGCCTGCCTCTCCCCCTGGTCTCCCGTGCAGTCTAGTGAAGTATATTTCTGGAGGCCTGGCCCCCCTCCGAGGTCCCGCCTGTGTGACATAATCCACAAGTTACTGGTTCAGAGTTAGCAGTGAGCGAAGGCAGTAAAGGAGTGCTGGCCAGCAGCAGGAAAGGGACCCTGAGGGTAATGGAAGGAGGATCCCAGGTCCAGTGGTGCTAGAAACAAAGTAAATTGTAAATAAAGGATCACTTTATTTTTAAATGGTTTATTTTTGAGCAACACAGAACATACATAACACAGACACTGTATTCATATACTAGCTATGATATACATAGAAGGCTTCCCCCACGTTCTCAATACATTATACAATTTTGCATTAGTTGGGAAGCTAATCATTTAGTTCAATCTGAGACCAGTCCCCCCATGTCATCTATCTGATGGGCACAACTGGTTGCACACTCGCCCGCCATAGGTATGGACATGTGGGTTTCGATGGGGCCTGGCTGGATTATTCGTTGTTACCATCATCTGCTTTACTTCTGAGGTTGGTACTGCTTCCACCCTACTGAGAAGGACTTAAACTGAATGCATTACATACACACAAACAACATCTCCATAACAGGTACTCTGTAATAGATTCTCCCTTTTATAACAACTCGTTCAGTGGCCAGCTGGGCCTGGGTTAAGTAGTTAGAACATTAAATTGTGCCTGTAGTGGTAGACTCGGAGGCCCAGATGTTCAAAAGAGTTGAGCCATGCGCAATAGGGTTGCGCTCGCGAAAGTCTGAAATTGCGCCATTCTGCGATATTCAGCAGGAGGCAGTTGCGCCCCCGAAATCATGCTGAGCAACAGCGCAATGATAATGAAGGCATGCGCAACCGAAGGGGGAGGAACCATGCATAAATGGCGCAGTGTGATATTCAAAGACTTGTGCAATGCGCAACAGTGGAGCAAGCGGAAGCTGCGCCATAGCGGAAATGAGCCAAAATAAAAAGGAGCAAGGCAGAGGCACAAGAACGCTACAGGGAAGCCACATGAGGCAGAGGCAGAGGCAGACAGACAGGGCAGGTGGCACAAACAGGGCTGGCCAGGGAAAGGCCACAGTGAACAGCCAGGCACAGGGAAGGTGTGGGGAGCCAAACAGCACAGAGGCCAGCACAGGCAGGTGTACCCGGTGCACGGGAGGTAGCAGCCAGGACAGCGGGGGGAATACAGTAACAGCTGCCGGGGGGGTGAACGCAAGCCAGGGACATGGCCAGTGCCACCTTCCACATGGAGGCCGTAATGAGGGGGTGAGAAGGTGGGCGGCAAGGGGGCGTGGCCGTGGAAGGGCCAGTCGGCGGTATGCCCCCAACAGGCAGTACCGAGCCCGCACCAGCTTTGAGCTGTACACAGATACTGACATTGTGGGCCAGTACCGCCTGAACAGAGCAATTCTGAGGCGGCTCTGTGAGCTGTGCAGTGATGTGATGCAGGCACCCACACGACAGAGCCATGCCCTGTCAGTGGAGACCAAGGTAACAGCCTGCATGTGTTTGCTTGCCACAGGTACCTTCCAGAGACCAACTGGGGACACCACAGGCATAACCCAGTCGACAACATCACGCCACCTCACCCAATTCCTCAGCACACTGCTGCCACATGCTGAGGAGTACATCCATTTCCCCAGCACAGCGGCGGAGCGCACAGCAAACATACAGGAGTTCCACAGGGTAGCACGTATGCCTGGCATGTTAGGGGCAATAGACTGCACCCATGTGGCCATCCACACCACCTGGCCCAGAGGGGCTGCATACATAAATCACAAGGGCTATGCCAGCATCAACTGCCAGGTGGTGTGCGATGCCAGGGGGCGCATCATCAATGTCTGTGCCACGCACCCTGGGGGAGCACACGATTCTTTCATCTGGCACCAGTTGGCACTGTGCCACAGATTCGAGAGTGGGGACATCCCCACTGGCCACCTAGTAGGCGAGTATGCAAACCACATGGACAATCATAGGGTCTGGGGGGGGCATGGCCAGAGGTGGCATGAGTAGTGGCCTACATGGCCTGGGGCAGGGCAATGCTGATCACCAAACTAACCTCCACCCTCTACACACAGGTGACAGTGGATACCCACTCCGTCCCTGGCTGCTCACACCCCACCGGCGGCCTGCGACCCCATCGCAACGCTACAATGAGGCACACGCCACCACACGTAATGTCATCAAGCGGGTGTTCAGGATGCTGAAGGCACATTTCCGTTGCCTGGACACCTCTGGCGGTGCCCTACAGTACAGCCCCTCAAAGGCCTGTGGGATATTCCTGGCCTGTTGCATCCTGCATAACGTGGGCAACAAATGTGGGATAGCTGTACAGGTCGAAGAGGGGGACAGCGATGGGGACGCCGGTGACGATGGTGATGGGCAGCCCCCCCTTGGCCGATGGGACCCCCGACTGCTCCGGCTGGCACAGCTGCACCGGGACACCATCACGGAGGAGCACTTCACTAACCCAGGTAAGTCATGGGGCCATGCGCAACCACCAGTGGCTAAGGCACAACCCACAAACATGCAGGGACCCACACTGGGGGTGCATGCCGTCAAGGGAAGTGGCAAGGCACAGAGGCACACACACATCCAGGGATGGGTGAGGATTAACATGCCACGCCGAAGGACACACACACACACAACGCAACAAAGTGCACAGAGGGCAGAAGGCACACCAACCCAGAACGCACACCCTAGCAACACACATGTCCACAGGCCACCACACCCACTGCCTGTCCATGTGCGTGTCAGATGCTGAGCACCACTGCACACTGGTGTACAGCGCAATGCGGGCATCATCATGCACCCGCAACTGCGGACAGCAGCCGGGAGGGTGTGCAGGTGGAAGTATGTCCACATGCAGGGCCGGGTACTCATCTGTGCACTGCCCACTGACACACACAATGCACACAGGGCAGCACCAGACAGTAGCCGTGCTGGGAGACAGGTCAGTCCCACGACACAGTGCCACGGCCACCACGGATGCATGGGTGGCCCCGCCGAGACCCGCCAGCACTGGCAGGCTGACCACTGGCCTCATGGGGTGGCACCGATAGTCCCCCAGGGGTTCCACTGCATGAACGCGACCGTGCCCGCGCAGGGGTCTGCAGCACACCAAACATGCCTGCACCAGGAGTGCTCGGGATGCCCACAGCTGAACCCAGCGTCGACAGGGTGGGAGTTGCACGACGCCGGGAGCGGGTGGATAGTGCACTGTGTGGTGTCCGCGATGCATGGGCACCTGACTGTGTGCCCGTTGTGGCCATGACAGCAATGAACGTCTGTGCATGCCTGTCAATGGCAGCGGTCACATCCTCCCGCAAACGGTCCATCCGTACCATGATCATTTCGGCATCCCTGCTGCGACGCTCCTCTGCCCGCTCCAGAGACACATTCAGTGCATCCATGGACGTCGCAAGCCGCATCTGCTGCTGGACCAATGCTCGCAGTAGGCAGGTGTGCTCGTCCAAGAGGTCATCAGCCTCCTCAGAATCCTGTCCCTCAGGGTGTGCAAGGGCCTGATGTTCAGCACCCCTTGAGGGTGGGTGCTGCGCACCAGGACCAGGTCTGGACATGTCCACAGGCGGTGCACAGATGCCGCCGCTGAACCCTGTACCCCCAAGCCCAGAGGGCCACTGCTGATGCTGCCCCTCCGGCTGCCACACCCCAGGGCTCAATGGTGCCACCGCAGTGGCCGCAACAGTCCCACTGTCCTGAACAGACACCAGTGCTGCCCCACTGGTGCTGACAGGCACAGCCTGGGACTGTGCTGACACACAGGCCTCCACGGCAGCACCACTCACAGCCATGGGCGCGAATTGCCCTGCTGTGTGTCCATCCTGGCACACGTGTCACTGCCCAAGACGGTCATGTCATCATCATCACTGGTACCGGACTCTGCCCTGGCCACAGCCACAGCGTGCTGGCATCCGTGGACGCCAGCACGCTGGGACACAGGCAGGGCTTCCTCCACACCTGTCTCAACGACATCAGTGTGGACAGCCAGGCGGCCCCACTGTTGTAATGATCCACAAATACCTGTGGAGGTGGATGGTCCCACCTCAGACTCCATCCAACTGTCTGCAGTGGACAGGCCCACCACCTCTGACCCATGCAGACGCTCAGGATCTGTAAGGGAAAGCAAAGTCGCGTTACTGCGTGTGACCTACCCTGCCCCCCGGCCAGACAGACCATGACATACCATGCAGTGAAGGGCCACCACCCGTCTTGAAGCCACCACCCAAAACACCCTCAATGGCACTTCGGTGCATGCTTCCAGAAAGCCTGTCCTCCGCTGGGGTAAGCTGTACCACCTCCGGCTGTCCCCCACCTGTTGCAGCACGTGCTGCCCTGATGGCAGCCATCTTCTCCTTTACCCTCTTCCTGTCTGTGCCCATCTTCTTCTTACACTCCTGCACAGAGCGCTGGTGGCTGCCATGCAGGTTCATGGCATGTGCCACCTCCTCCCATGCAGCAGCACGGGCCTGTGGGGTGCCCCGCCGTCCACTGAGCAGTGGCTCCTGATCCAGGTAGGCCTCGAAAAGGGCCTCAGTTTCAGCCTTTGTAAAATTCGGCCTCCTCCTCCTTCCACCACTGTTGTCCTCCTCTCCAACAAGGTGCTCGGTCATTATGTAGCCTGTAAGAATGGCAGTTGTTACCTGTGACTGTGCAGTCCCATGCATGTCCCTGAATCCACAGTCTACACTCCCAAACAGCATGCAACTCACCAATAAACTGCAGTAACCAACTATGGCCATTGCAGCACACTGTCGCACCTTTATAGCGCAATCCATGCAAATGAGGCGAGGAGCAACTTTAATTAGATGCAAATTGCAGTGCTGTGCCATTGATTGGCTGATCGGATGATATGAATAAGACGGCTGAATATCGCGCTGTTGCACTTTGCGCAATTGTGTTAAACGTGCTGAGCCAATGGCGCAGTTCTGTGGCATGTGTAGTACATCTCACTGCGCATGCCCGGGTTGCTGATGCAGGCGTCTGCCACGTTGATGTGCTGTGCGCGGTAGGCAATGCAGGGCATGGCCACCATTGTGCCAGTGGCGCTATAGCGATGGTCACTACATGGCGCTGTGGCAATGGGCCTTCATAGGTGCAATGGCCCAACTGCCCGATAGTCCGCTGCGGCGCTGGCACACAGGCAGCCAATCGCGCTACACGCATTGTCATCCAATGGCGCTGTGCGTGGCCTTGCGCCAGAGACCCTTGACCCTGTGCCCGACCTTTCCCCTGGTGCCATGCGGCCAGGCATAGGTGTGCATTTTGGCCAGCCTGTTCGAACAGCGATAGGAATGGCAGTGCCACCGCAGCATCTGCATGTGGGGAGCTGCGCTGCAGAGCGCCATATTGCCTACTATAGCTGTTGGAATGGCACGTAGATGAGCTGCTCCATGGACGGCCATCGAGCTGGCCAATTTGGTGGCCATAGTTGAGCCACACCATGGGCCTCTCTTTGGAGAGGCTCCCCAGGACAGGACAAGGACCCAGGTGTGGCAGGAGGTGGCCACTGCCCTGGATGAGGCAACAGGCCAGGGGCGTTCGGCTGAGCAGTGCAGGCACCACTATGGTGACCTGCGCAGGAGGGAGCCGGAGCTACTGGCCCGACGGAGGGCACGTGCCAGGTGGGGCATGGTGCCACGTCCAGGTAGGAGTTCCGTCAACACACTTTTATTGTCCATATGAGTCACAGTGTTGTATGTGTCCAGCACATAGGGGAGGGACCGTATGGGGTTGGCCATGGTGGTGTTCACAGGGTGTGGGGTGGGTGGGTCTGGCTGGGTGGGAAGGCACACACCTTGGGGCAGGGGGACTTTGCTTCAGGAATGTACTGATGTTCTTCTCTCCTTTTTGTCCCCACAGGCCCGGACGAAATACGCAGGGTGCGGGCAGAGCGGCGGAGGGATGTTGAAACCGCAGCCAGGCGGGCCGAGGACCAGCAACGCCCACCTGACCGGCCCGATGAGGGTGAGTGCCAGACCTCCATGATAAGTACTGCATGCTGTGTGACAAGGTGGGCAGCGGGGTATGGCCACCATTCATTGACATCACTGCCATGCATGCCTCTTGTTATAGTCAACACTGTCCAGTGGCAATGCATGTCTGGGTGTGCGTCACTGGTGGTCCATGCGTGCACCAGGTGCATGGCTGTGCCACTGCCTTTGCACCACATAGCCATGTCACTAAACGGCCACAGTGGTGCTGTGCGTGACTTGGCCGGTGGGTGTGTGCAGTGTTCCGCATGGCTGTATGCGCCTGGGTGGGCAGGTCCTGTGAACGTGATCACTGCGGGTGGTCACACACCATCACAGTGGTATGTCCCATGGCCGTATGCCATGCACAGTGGGCGGGCTGTATGGGGTTGTGCATTCACACCTATTGACTGTGCTCCCTTGTCCTAGGTACGAGACATCTCAGGGAGATACGGGACACCATGAGGGAGCTCCTCAATCTGGCCCGCGAGTCGGTGGCGATCCTGAGGAGGCTGGACGCGACGAGGGTGCTGGGCGCCACAGAGCCAAGGACCGAGCCAGGAAACTGCAGTCGCTATAACAGTCCCTTGGTCCCTGACTTCCCCTTACCCTGACCCACCCTCACACCCTCCTATCCCATCTCATTTGTCCACCCCTTCCCCTGCCCACCCCACCTTGTTTGTGTCCCCACCCTGAGCTTGTAAATAGTTATTATTATTGTACATAGTTAAGTTTTATATTTTACAATACATTTGACTTTTATATGAATACCGTGGTGGTCTCTGATTTGAAGCGGGCTACAGGTGCTCAGCTTCAGTGGTGTGCATGGCATCAGGGGTGGTGCAGTCATGGGTATGTGTGTGTGTCCATGTGGAGGTGACTATGGTGTGGGGGTAGATATCAGTCAGTGTGTGTTGTGTATGTTGTTCCCTGTGCACTGGATGACTGTGTGCAGTGGTCCATGGCGCATGCTCTGTGTCCATGGCACACCCATTGGCCCGTCCATGGCCTGTGCAGCCGACACACATGCCTGTCTGTGACCTGCATGGTCCGCTGGCATGACAGTGGTGGCAGTCCCTGCAGGGCGGACACTGTACCCGTCACTTTGCTGGGTTGCCCATGTCACTGGTGTGGTGCATGCCTGGCTCAGGTGGCACTGTGGGCGACACAGTCATTGTCCCACTTCCATGCTGTGGCTTGTGTGTGTTGCAGGGGATGTGCCCCACTGTCTGTGGCTTGTGCTCCGGGTGACTACTGGTGGTGTATGGGTCCATGGTGCCTGCGCAGGGTGGCTGGCACTCCAGTGCCATGGTGGACTGCAGGTTGTGTGTACACGGCTTACATGGGCCCACAATGGGGGCTTGGTTGCCCCACCACTGCGTCCCTGTGTTGTTGTGCCCTTTGGTATGGGTGGGTGTCTGTCCATACCCTGTGTGGCATCCAGTGTGGTGCATGCTTCCACGCACCACTGTGGGTGTCTGTGCTGGCTGTTGTGGGCAGTGATGGGCTGGGGTGTGACACTGGAATACTGTGCAGGACACTGTACCACTGGTGTTGTTTTCAAGGACACGACCGTCCCATATGGGGCCCCTCTTGTGCCAATGCATGGTCGGTCTCTCAGCAGTACCTTGGGGGACTTGCGTGGTGGCACTGTGTCTGCCATTGTTGCATTGCCATGTGCTGCAACCTGCTGATGGGTGCTTGTGGTGGGTCTGGCTTGCATGGTTCTGTGGTGCACAGTGTTGCATTGACACAGTGGGGGTGGTGGCATGCATGGGGTTTCCTGCAGTGGTGGTCACTGCTCATGGGGGGGGGTGTCTGAGGGTCACGGTGCAGGATGTGCTGTGCACTGGGGGGGGGGTGTGGCACAGGGTGGTCTGCCCTCGTGTGCCAGTCACAGCTTGCCAGTAGGTGTGATGGGGCACCATGGCCAGGCTGTGGGTTGGTTGCTTGTTTCCATGGACCAGTGGTTATTCCAGCCCTCCCCCGGTTGTGCTGTGCTTGGGGTGTGGGGGGACAATGTCTGTTCTGCTGTGTGTTCCTTTGCCCATCTGTGGCATGGGTGGTGGGCCCCTATCTGCCTTATTGTGCAGTTACATTGCTCTGCAGCTGGGGGGCTCCCTGGTTGCGCTATGGGGCCTCTGGACTGCTCAGCTGAACATCCCTTGTTGCGCTATGGCGCATCAGATCTGCTCAGCTTCCCCTCCCTAGTTGCGCTATGGCGCAGGTGGTGTGATATTCAGTCGTTGGCTGTAGGCGCAATTTGGCCTGCTCCTTTTTTGAATATCGCGTCTCTTGCGCATGGGCGCAATAGACTTGCGCTTGCTCCTGCTATTGCGCACTTTCTGGGCGCAGTTTGAATATCTGGGCCGGAGTATTTATATCTACTGAACTAAGAGGTGGACTACTCAATGACTGTAGACTGGTGGGATCCATATCACTACAAAACTTTACAGAACAGGGGAACTCATTCAGGTCTACTGAGTGGTATTTGGGTGTACGTTGAGAGGCATTAACCTTCACGGATTGTTTTGAGAGCATCAAGTTATCCAAACTTTTAAGGTATACTTGGGGCGCATTTCTCAGTCCATGTGCTAACTTTTGAAACTGGGGACACTCCATATATGTAGGCAGGTGTGTATCTAGCCATAGCTGGAAGTGTCAGTCTTTTGGCTATATTGGCACTAAATAGATGCCATGTTGTCTGCTAACCGCAGCTCTGGAGTGTCGCACGTTTCCACTTATACATACTGTATGTCTGGTTCCCTCAGATCAGCATAACTTAGCATTGGGTTACTTTTACATTCTATTTTTTTTTTTATTTAGTAGTCTTTATTCTGCCCCAAGCCGGTCCACATCAGCCCGACCTCTGCCCCCAGCCCTGTCACCCATCCCCTGGGACTCACCTTCCCGATGTTTCTCTCTAGCCTACCCCAGGACAGGGCCTTTGGAGAGCCCAGCCCCCATCAGAACCTGAGGCTTGGTGTCCAGGAAGGTGGTGGGGTGCCAGTGCGAGACAAGTGGCATACTGCAAGGCCCCATTTTTCCATTTTTTTCCGTTCGGGAGGCGGGGTGTACAATGACATCAAAGGCAACATGCCAATGACTGCCCTGCCTCTCCCTCCCCCCCCAAGCAAGCTCTGGTGGTCAGTTCCCCTGGATGCCACTAGGGGTCCATTGAGCACTGGCAGGTAACCCACCCTTCCCCATGGAGGAAGAGAGCAGTCCCTGGGACACTCAATCCTCCTGCCCCTGGCCGTACCTTCTTGTCAGAAGGTCTGATAAGTGGACATTGCCATAACACATTTATGAGTTATCTGTCCAGGTAGTCAAATTTATAGCATCGGGGGTCCCCCCCATCTTAAAGAATTTTTCAGGGGTGTATTATATATTGCTGAGGATCTCAAATTGTTGTGCTTTTAAGTCTATTAAGGGCATTGCTGGTCTCGCTGGGGTCCAGGTCTTATTCCAGTCCCAGCCTGTGGTATCTGTATCAAGTTCCCTGCTCCACCACTCTCTCTTTCCACTGCATCACCATGAACACGTGCCACTAGTGTACTGTACCACGTGGAGGCTGAGGTTGTGTTGTGTTACTGGGATGGCAAGGTTAGTTCCCATTCAGAGTTGTGTGCCTTGGGATATCTAGTGCCCCAGTGATGAGATAATGGGGCTTGATTTTCAAAGAGCCCTTAGATTGCTGCAATTTGTAGCAATCTAGGGCTGTGGCAAACTCCAGGTGCATCAGGGACTGTGTACCCAATTTTGTAAAAAGAGGGGTTCCTGCACTGAAGACCTGGGAGTTACTGCAGCCGCAGGGTTGCACCACATATGTGGTGCACCTGCAGGGTGTGACAGAGGGTTCTGTCACTCTCCTCCAACTGGTGGAACCCTAGCTCACCTGCGGAGGTTGGGGGGGAGGTCACAATGCCCAAAGGTGGGGACTGGGGCCGATGGGGCCTTGGTGGTACCATGGGGGCAAGGGGGCTACAGTGGCAGTGGGAGAGATGCATGAAGGCATGTGGGGGAGATGCCACGCACTGTGCCACACTTCCGATCAGGCCAGTTAGGGGGGACACAGCCAGACCAGCATGTTCTGTACCCCTGTCGACAGCAGCCCTGGCACTTTCCCCACAGGACACACAGGCTCCTAAAGTCAGCAAGTGCATGTGGTGGCCGGGGACATGCTCTGGCCACTGCGACATTACCCACGTGTGGCAGCCAGATAATGCTCAATAACAATTTATGTATTTTTTTTTTTTTTATTTCAGTCTTGGATTTAATACCTTGGAGCCAAAGGCTCTTTTTTTTAATTCAGTATACTTTTTCCCCCCACTGCTGACAGCCCGGTACCTCTGCCTGGTCATGGACCCCAGCCTCCACTTCCATATGGGACTGCAGCCCTCGGATACCCCCTGGCTTGCCCCCCAGGGTGGGGTTGCGGTGCTGACCCCCTTTACAGCACCGCACAATGGGACTAGGTCCGTAGGCCAATCCTGGAGGATAATCAAGGCAGAGGCAGACGTCATCTAGGGCCATCAGCAGGAAGTATTTCGTGTGTTGTTTCTGGGGGGTGGGGATGTGCAATGACGTCCTGCGTCTGCCCCACCCCTGGATCACTCTCTAATGCCGGTCACTGTGGTACCCCTGGCCTCCACCAGGGGTTAGTCAAGCACCAAACATTCACCCCGCCCTCTCCCCGGAGAAGGAGAGCAGTCCTTGGAACGCTCCATCCTTCCCCCCCCCGGCCAGCCCTCCGATAAAACCGGATCCGTTCCTGAACCCGGGTTGCCGGTATCGCAAGTGGAAATCCAACCACTGTGCCGATGGGCTAGCTGTGCCAAGGGCTCTTTTACAGAGGCCCCATGTCACATCAAAGAACAGACAGTGAGAAAATACGAAGTGATCCTAGGAGTAAAGGTAACAATAAAATAAGCACATATGGATTTAAGTTACAAAAACAGGTATTTTGCAGACATACAGTGGCTAGGAGTAAGCTTAACTAGCAAAAAGGGCATTAGGGTTGGGATCCAGCTACAGGAGGAAAAAGATGCATGCAGCCAAGTGGCATTGTCACAGACAAACAGAGGGAAAGACAACTAGGGATATGGTCTTACAGGATAGACAGAAGCCAAAGACTAGAGCCTAACATTGTTCCAGAATATGGATACAGCCAAAGGCATTGTCTGAGCAAGGAGAGGGGGGGGGAATATCAGCAGACAAACATGGACTGTGTCATTCAGTAGTGCACTCCAGTGGGGTAATCACTGCAGGAACTGATGATGCCCTCTCTGGAGCAGCAAGCAGAGTCTGATGCTGGGATTGGTTAATGGGGACCGCAGGAAGGCAGGTAAGTTATAGGGTACTAGCAAGGGTAGGATGGTAGGGTGGGGTAGAGTGTAGGGGAAGGAAAGGAAACAGGCCCAAGCTGTTTTATGCACAGCAGTCACAGACAGCATTGGCGACTAGTGCCTGAAGTTTCTTTTCGAAGAAGCCCAGTGTTTGGTCTTTGGTAACATCACAGTGGAGTTAATTATACCACGGGGATGCTCTGTATGCAAATGAGCATTGCCCTTGGGTGGTACGGCAACGAGGCACTATGAACATGTGGTTCAAGGTGCATAGTATACCGGCTGTGGTTTGGCAACCTAAACATTGACTGTACACCAGGAGGCAAGAGACAGAGGGAGGCCTTTTTTTGTTATTAGGCATGATTGATAGGATAGTCTGCCTTTGAGCTGAAGCCAGTTTGCTTGCTCATATAAGTTGCATGTGTGTGTGTGTCAGGCAGGTGGCCCAGTCAGAAGACGCCAGGCCTTGTTAAGGGCAGTGGTGACAGATCCATAGATCACAAGCCCACAATCAATTACTGAGACTATTGAACTATGTATAGCAAGCTTGAGGGCTTCCGGGGTAAGGCAGTGTCTGTGTTTGTATAGTAGTGCAATACAAGTATTCACTGCTTTGGTAACATTGGCATTATGGCTGGAGAGTGACGGAGTGCAGTCAGTTGACACTCCTAAATACTTAAAAAGTCGAGCCTGTTCTAGGATAATGCCTGAGCTATTTCTGATTTCCAGCTGGTGGGAGCAGAACCTGTTTTGTGCACTGTGCCAGTCCTGTGGGGCAGGTATCAGGGCTGCTGTCTCTGGGGGTCTGGAACATGCTGGTCCACCCAGCCCAATCAGCTGTGTGGCATAGTGTATGGCATCTCCCATGGTGCTGCCACGTCCCTCCTGCTGCAGCCATATCCACTCACCCCCCCTCAATGGCACCACCAGGGCTCCATCAAGCCCCAGTCCCCTCCTTCCAGGTTCCCCACAATCGTCACCCTGCCAGTCAATGGCACAGGGCCCTTAGATCACCTTCTGGCTGGTCTACAGGCACACCCCCTCTTGTGACCATGGCAGAGCTTTCAGAATAGCAAACAAGGGGGTGGTGCAGCCCCGCCATGGCCCAACCACCCTTGTGACCTGGTGCACAGGTGCTTTTGTCGCAAGGGTGGCACAGCAGAGTTCTTGATTCTGTTGCTCTTCCACCGCTTTCAACCTATATGTAGCATTTTGTAGCCGAGTGGCCCAGACATCAATCAATCAAACTTTATTTAACCAGGCAGTTACATCACTGAGCAAGGTCATTTGCAAAATGGTCCTGGACATAAAGGACGTACACAGTTACAGTAATTTAACAGTAATTCAATAAATCACAGGACAATAAAACAAGCTAGGTTTAAATAAGTACTCGTTAAGTATCAGGAGCCAGACTTAGTTAACAAAAGGCAAAATACACACCTAGGTGAATTAAGAGAAGACAGAGGGAGGGGAGAAGGGGAAGACGCATACGAGGAGGGAGGGTACAGATTAATGTCTGGTACTTTCATCCCTCTTCTCTCTGTGAAGCGTGCCCCCCTTTGAAGTGATCCTCTGAGTTTTTTTTATATGCCCATGTGAAGCTTGCTATCATCCTCTGAATTTCTAGGATACATCTGTATGAGATTTCTGTGGGAAGCAGTGTGTGTAACCAGAATCCTGGGTAGAACATTCATCTTTACTGATGCTATTCTTGGACTTAAGAGTGGCAAGGCATTCCAGAACTGAAGATCTGTCTGGACAGCAGTAGTAATGCGCTTCATGTTCTGTTGGATGGTCTCTGTTGCTAGCAGGTGAATAGGGATATCCAGGTATTGTATATAATCCAGCTTCCATTGCATATTGAAGTCTTTAACCTCATTCTTAGTGCACCTGTGATTTAAAGGAAGAAAAACAGGTTACTCACCTAACAGTAGTTCTAGGCGTGGTATATGTTGTTCATCCACACTATTTGGCATGTCCTTTCCCCTTTAAGATTTGCCGGAAGGTCTTCAAGCTGGCTCCTCCCACCCACCCAAGTGGTATAACCCTCAGCTCCACCCCATGATGCCAGATCTTGCCCACTGGAAGCGAGGTGCATGCGTCGAAGCTGGGGAAGTTAGGTGGGGCCATGTGGATGAACAACATATACCACTCCTAGAACTACCGTTACAGGTGAGTAACCTGTTTTTCTCGGATTGTGGATAAGTTGTTCATCCACACTATTTGGCAGACACCTAGCAGTTCTCCGGGAGGAGGGAGGCAAGGCGTACACCCCCTACTTCAGGAATAGAGACTGGAGAAAGTACAGTTACGCAAGAACTTACAGTAGCAGTAAATCTTTGAGAGAGCTCTTGCAGTAGGTATTCACATATAGGACTGACCCACCAGGCATCAGAACTCCACAGAAACATTTCTAGATAGCAGTCTCTGGTGGGGGACCACCCCCATGTCAGGTGACCGGCGTCATATGACGTCAGTATAAAAAGGCGTTCCCCACGCCCGCCTTCCAGTTCTTTCCCGTCAAGGGCCAAAAGAGGCAAGACAAGAGAGAAGAGGATATTTCCCCTCATGGAAATGGAGCCAAGAAAGCTCAGGGGATGGAGGGCGGGAAGGCAATACTTACTGCAAGAGCCTCTCTCAAAAATCTACTGTTACGGTAAGTTCTTACGTAACTGTACTGTCTTACTTCGAGAGTACTCTTGCAGTAGGTATTCACATATAGGACTGAATCCCAAGCAGTCTGGAACAAGGAAAAGCACTCGGGAGGAGGACAGACATCCACAGCATGGAACCTCAGGCTGCAAAGGGTCTCATGAAAGGAGACCTTGTAGCATAACCAACCCAAAGCCTGCTCTACGGCGAGAGGCAATGTCCAAACTGTAATGTTTCGTAAAGGTATAGACAGAAGTCCAAGTTGCGGCTGCACAAATGTCTGCCGCCGACACATTCTTGAAACAAGCCACAGAGGCAGCTACTCCTCTGGTGGAGTGACCTCTGACTTGACCCGGCAGGGACTTCTTGTACTTGTCATAACAGAAAGTGATACAATGAGCCAACCATTTTGATAGGCATTGCCTTCTCTTTTGTGAGCAAAAGGAGACAAAAAGCTTATCAGTTTTCCTGAGATCCTTAGTCCAAGTGGTGTAGTATCTTAGGATTCTGTGAACAGCCAAAGTGTGTAAGAGGTACTCCCCTTGATTGGAGTGTTGCGTAAAGAAAGTGGGTAGCTCAATGGATTGATTACGGGTAGATTCTGCCACCACCTTAGGGAGAAACTTAGGGATGGTGTGTAGAGAGCTACATGTTCCTTGTGGAAAATCAATTATGGGATTTTTGTACATCAAGGCCTGAAGCTCGGAGATGTGCCGAACAGAAGTAATGGCCTCTAGGAACAGTGCCTTCCAAGAAAGGAACTCTAAATCTGCTGTTGCTGCCGGTTCGAAGGGAGGCAGGGTAAGCTTCTCCAGAATAAAATTCAAGTCCCAAGGAGGGGCAGGAATGCAGATGGGGGGTCTCAAATGGAGAACCCATCTGAGGAAGGTCTTGGAGACTTCCAACTGAGCAAAAGTCCTGTCCCCAAAGGGAATATGGTAGGCTGAAATGGTAGCCATGTGGACCTTTAATGAGGAATGGCTGAGACCCAGGTCGAAGAAGTGACGCATGTAGTCCAGGACTTTATTGGCTGGGCATGAGAAAGGTTTGAAGTCTTTCGAAGTGGCCCAAATTGAAAACTATTTCCACTTCATGGCGTAGGTGGACCTGGTGGATGGCTTTCTGGCCTCTACCAAGATGTCCGCTACAAGTGGAGAAACTCCAAAGTGGGCTTTTGCTACGTCTGCAGGAGCCACGCATGTAAATGAAGGTATCTGAGACCTGGATGAACAAGGGTCCCCTGATCCTGGGTCAACACTTGTTGTTGGGAAGAGGAAGTGGAGGTTCTTCTGAAAATTGTTGCAGAAGAGAACACCAAACTTGCCTGGGCCAGAAGGGGGCGATGAGAATCATTTGAGCTCCCTCCAATCTGAGTTTGTTCAGGACCCTCGGAATTAAGGGAATAGGAGGGAAGGCATCAACAAATCTGTCCTTCCAAGCGAGAGACAGTGTGCTCTGCCAAAAAATGTTGCGTCCTGGAGTGAGCGAGCAGAAGGCGGGAAGTTTTGCGTTTTGGGGAGATGCGAAGAGGTCTATCTGAGGCGTTCCCCATCACAGAAAGATGTCGTTTACGACTTCTTGATCCAATTCCCATTCATGGGCCCTGGCTGAGGACCAACCGAGTTGGTCTGACAGCTTGTTTTCCACTCCCGGAACGTGAATCGCAGTCAAGTGAAGGTGATGCTGGATTGCCCAAATCCAGACTCTCATCGCTTCCCGGCACAGAGGGTAGGAACGTGTTCCTCCCTGCTTGTTGAGATACCAGACTACACACATGTTGTCTGTTTGTATGAGGAGATGACCGGGAAGTATAATGGAGTGTAGAGCCTGAAGGGCATAAAGGACTGCTCTCAGAGCATATTTATGTGCAGGTTTTGTTTGAACTTGGACCAGCTGCCCAGAGTCCTGTGAGACCCGAGATGGGCTCCCCAGCCTTCTCCTGACGCATCTCGTCAATGTCTTTGGGGGATTGATACTAAAGTGAACTCCCAGGCATAGGTTCTCCTGCACCATCCACCACTGTAACTCCCTGATCATGGGATTGGAAACTAGCACCTCTTGGGTCTAGCTTGTCCAGGGTTTGGTCCCATTGAGACCGAGGCGTCCAGTGAGAGATCCTCATATGCAGCCGAGTGTGTGGGACTGTCTGAATGGCAGCTGCCATTAGCCTGAGGAGGCGAAGGACTGACCTAGCTCTGACCCTCCTGTGACTGGACAGAAGATGGGCCTGAGTTTGAAGGGTGTCCACCCTATCCGGAGGCAAAAAAGCTTTGCCAATGGCCGTGTCCAGAATCGCTCCTATAAACTGGAGGCGTTGGTGAGGGACCAAATGGGACTTTGCCTGGTTGACAGTGATACCCAGGCTGGTGAAAACCTGCACGGTAAGGGAAACAGAGTGCAAGAGTTCCTCCCTGGATTGGGCCACTAGGAGCCAATCATCCAGGTACGGGAATACCTGAACTCCCTGGGTATGCAGGTGGGCCGCTACCACAGACAGGAATTTGGGAAATACTCGGTGGGCTGAGGAAAGACAAAATGCGAGGGCTTTGAATTAGTAGTGGTCCCCCTGAAAGCAAAAATGAAGGAATTTACTGTGTGAAGGGCGTCTTGGTTGCTGGAGGGGCCCAGATGCCTGTTTGCCCGTTTGCTCTGTGGTTTTGTTTTATCAGTTCCATCTATGAAAAGGACGCCGCTGCCCTTCAGGGTGCCTGTACATAGAGTCGACAGACTTGAGTGCAGTGCCCTTCTCCTGCAGGTCGGTAATGATGTCCTTGACATCACCTCCGAACAGCATCGAACCTCTGAACAGAGCATCCTGGATAGTGAATTGCACTTCAGGGACCAATCCTGACACGTGGAGCCAGGCATGACGCCGTAAGCCTACGGCGAAAGCCGAGCTCCTTCCAGCTGTGTCCACTGCGTCGTAAGTGGCACAAAGCATGTGCCGACTGGCCGAACAAGCAGAACGGACAAGATCTGCCACTTCCTGCTTAGTCTGAGACTCAGGAAGGGAGTCCAGTTTGGATTCCACCTGAATAAGGATGGTCTTCTGAAAGTCCCCCATATGTGCCACATAGTTCAGGGCCCTAATACCCAAGGTAGAAGAGGAAAGTACAGTTATGTAAGAATTTACCGTAACAAGATCTTCGAGAGAAGCTCTTGCAGCAGGTACCACAATTAGGACTGATGCCACCTGGCGGTGGTTTCCAGCAATTTTTTCTTCCAGCAGTACCGACGTGGGAATGTCCCTCGCTGACGTCGGCTCCACCCCCGGCGTCACCGCATATAAGGGAGGTGTTTCCCACGTGCTCCAGTTCTTGCACACAACCCCCAACAGGCAGAGAGATGGTAACAGGCAATAGTCAGAAGTATGAGCTAAAAATTATTCCCTCACAAGAAGGGAAGACCAGCCTGGAAAAGGCCTGATCCCTGGGGGAAGGAGGGTGGGAAATACACCTGCTGCATGAGCTTCTTTCGAAGATCTACTGTTATGGTAAGTTCTTATGTAACTGTACTATCTTACTTAGAGAGGAAGCTTTTGCAGCAGGTACCACAATTAGGACTGATTCCCAAGCAGTATAAACATATAACAACCCCTGGGAGGGGGAACAGTAAGGAACAGCAGGAAAAGGAAAGGTCCCTCAGGAAACCAGGCCCTGCAGAACTGCGAGGCCAATCCCTGCTCTGCGTCTAGAAATGATGTCAAGACTATAATGCTTGACGAAAGTATGAACAGAACTCCAGGTAGCGGCAGCACAAATATCAGCTGTTGGTACCTGCTTCAGTGCCCCGAAGGAAGCAGCAACAGCACTGGTAGAGTGAGCTCTAACCGGCCCTGGGGTAGACCTGTTACGCTTCTCATAACAAAAAGTAATGCAATGAACCAACTAGCATGAAAGCGTCTGTTTGGTGACTGGGTGACCTAAGGACCATTGAGCAAAGGATACAGAAAGTTGATCTGATTTCCTGTCCCCTTTGGTCCTAGTCAGGTAACATCGGAGAGCCCTGTGGACATCCAAGGAGTGAAGCAGGACTTCCCTCCCTATTAGAATGCTCCGGGTAGTACATTGGAAGCTGAACAGATTGGTTCAGCGTGAGCTCAGAAACGACCTTTGGTAGAAACTTCAGGTTAGTGTGAAGATCAACCCTATCCTTGTGAAAAATTAGGTAAGGTTCTCTACACATGAGGGCTTGAAGTTCTGAAATGCGCTTGGGGATGAAACAGCAAAATGGAGTCCCCGATTGTTTCCAACAGGCTGGACCTGGAAGGAGCCAGGAGGAGCCAGTCATCTAGATAAGGAAACACAAAGTGGCCCCGTCTCTGCAGTGCTGTGGCAACCACTGCCAGGCACTTGGTGAAGACTCTGAGGGCAGAAGAGAGACCGAAGGGAAGGACTCGGAATTGATAGTCCTCGTCTTCGAACCTGAACCTCAGAAATTTTTGATGACTCCTGCCGATAGGGATATGCAAGTTAGCTTCCTGCATGTCCAGGGACACCAGCCAGTCTCCCGCCGAAATGAGGGGCAGGAGAGTGGGAAGGGAGACCATCTGGAATCTCCAATGGGAGACCCACTGATTCAGATCACTGAGGTCCAGGATAGGCCTGAGGTCTCCCGACTTCTTCGGAACTAGGAAAAAGTGGAAGGAGAAACCTCTCTCATACTCGGCCGGAGGTACCGGCTCGATGGCATTCTTGTCCAAAAGGGATAATATGTCCCTTCTGACCAGCGCTCAGTGTTCCCTTGGATAGCGGGATGGGGCGGTGGTCTGTCCGGTGGAAGAGAGTACAACTCTATGGAGTGCCCGAGCTCCACAAGATCGAGAACCCACTGATCGGAGGTTACCTGACTCCATGCATCCGCACAGAAGGAAAAGTGGCATCCGACAGGCTCCCCAGACGGAGCGTCTGGGGGAGGAGGGTAGCCTGGCTAGTCAAGCGGTGGGAGGGGGAAGGAGGGCAGCAGTGGCCGTCTTGTCTTGTCTAGAGGAGGAGGCAGAAGATCCTCTGGCTCTGCCCCTACGACTGAAGCCACCTCACTACGAGTGTGGTTGGAAGTGAGGCGGCTGCTGACGCCGATGTCCCCCATGGCCACAAAAACCAGGCTTATCAGCTCGCCCCTGTTTTGGGCGGTACATGGACTGCACGGTACGGATTGCCTTGCCAGAGTCCTGCAGCCTGGTGATGATCCTCTCCATGTCTTCGCCAAAGAGCACGGAACACTTGAAGGGAGCATCCAGTATGTTTGTCTGGACATCTGGATTGAACCCAGAAACCCGAAGCCAAGCATGGCGTTGGAGGCAAATGCCAGTGGCGGCCGCCCTTCAGGAGGTGTCTACAGAGTCATAGGCCAACCTCAGAATGTGGGTACCTACGTCTGAGCCGGTTGGAAGCAGTTTTGCAAGCTCTGCTCACTGAGGGCAATCTGGCATGCTTTGCACAATGTCCAATCCTTGTTCCCAAAAGGTGTTTTGGAATTGGACCATGTGTGCCAGGAAGTTGAGACTCCTGATACTGCAAGTGGCAGCACAGTACACCTTGCACCCCACAGAATCCAGCTGCTTTGACTCTCTAGCAGGTGTTTGGGCCTCTGCGAATGGCTGTGAGCTGCCAAAATCACCACTGAGTCCACTGCAGGTGGTTCGTCTAGGAAAGGATGGTCCTTAGGGGCCTGGTAAAGCCGATGAGCCTTCTTGGGCATGGTGGAGGAGGGGTGAGGGCGCTTCCAGGTCACGCGCGTGACATCCTCTAAGGTGTCAACCATGGGAGGGATGACCACTGGCTTAAGGTCTTTTTGGCGGAGGTATTTAGCCAACTGCAGTCGCTCGGGGTCCAGGGCCTCAGTGTCCCAACCCATGTTGGCCTGGATGTGCCTCATCACCTCCATGAAGCTAGGGTCATCTGGAGGGGATTTAGGGTGCTTCTCCATGTCCCCTAGATCCAGCTCGACATCAGAGTCTGGATGTGAATTGTCGGAGTCTATGTACGAGTCCGAGGTTGGAGAGGAAGGGGATCTATGACATTTCCTCTTGTGTCCCTCATCTAGAGATGGAGAGCGGGAGGAACTACTGGACCTGGTCCTCCTGCGTCTCTTATCCCTGTGTTTTTTGTGTGCCGGCTCCTTTCCTGCCTCTAGGTCCAAAGGTTCCGGGGCATCAAGCACCGGAACCGGACCGGGCGTGGGAGGAGTTGCCCCTGCTGGTAAATCACTCTTCACAGTGTCCCACCAGTGGGAGAATAGTTCCTTGACCTGCGAGAGGTTCAATCTGGGAGAACTAGGCGCAGGGGATGGAGGAGCACCAGAGCCTGAGCTGGCCCCGTCATCAGGGGGTACCAGCGTTGGGTCCGAATCCTTGTCGCCTGTGTCAAGAGGCACCGGCATAGGCCTAAGGGGCAGTGGCGGAGGGGCATCAGCTCTTCCGTCGTCAGACTCCGACGTCAGTCAGACCAGTGACTGAGGTGATGGGGTACCAGAACTGACGTTCGGGAAGTGCTGGGTGGCCAGCGTCGGAAGGACAGTGACCGGCGGCAGGATGACCTTTGCTGGGTCGGTGGTCGCGGGCGGGTGTCGGTCTGGTGGCCGCTTGTCCTCTGAGGCTGGACGTCCCTCAGAGGAGTGAGCCTTAGGATGGTTGGCCTTGTGCTTGATGGGCTTCTCGACCGAGCGTTGTTCAGCCGGCGAAGGCGGGCACCGGTCTGAGTCCAAGGATTTCAGCAGCAGGGAGGAGGCCCTGCTGCCTGAAGACCTTGCTCGACTCCTGGGAGTCGGCCTTGGAGGAGGAGGCCGAGCGAGAGGAGGTCTTACCAACGCCCAGTGAGAAAGCCTTCTCGGCGGGAGGATGTACCTTCAAGGGATGAAGGGTAGTCCCAGGAGATTTGACCACAGAAGATCTGGCAGACGGTTTAAGGGTTGTGAGGTGGGAATCGTGTCCCTATGACCTGGACTTTGAGCACGAGGACCTGGGCCTGGAGTGGGACCTCTCTCTCCTTGTGCTCCCGGTGTTTGTGGTGCTTGTGGGCGGGAGGGTGGTCAGATTCCCCCAAGGACGAGGCACGTTCCATGGCGGCCAATTTCGATTCTGCTGGAAAGGCAGAAAGGGACTTCTGAAGCCTGATCCACGTACGGGAGTTGAAGGCCCGACAATGGGGGCAAGTGTCGGTGCCATGGTCGGGCCAAAGGCAGAAGAGGCATGCTGAATGGCCATCCTTAGCGGGTATCTGTCGCCCACAGGAGCACTTGTTAACATGTCCTTTGGAGGAAGAGGACATAGATGCAGCAAAAAACTAATCAGAACGGTGGAGAAGGACGGAGTGCGATCAGTACTACGAGCGGTAACCGAGGTGAACTAACCCGGACCATGCGGCGGGAAAGAACTGAAGCACGTGGGGAACTTCTCCCTTATATAGGGTGACACCGGGTGGAGCCAACTCGGGGCATTCCCACGCCGGGTACTGCTGGAAGAAAAAATTGCCGGGAACCGCCACCAGGTGGCATCAGTCCTAAATGTGGCACCTGCTGCAAGAGTTCCTCTCGAAGTAAGATTAGATCTTCTTCCCGTATTGGTCCAGAAGCCGGGATTCCTTGTCAGGCAGGGATGAACTCAGGTGTTTTGGGTTAGCAGAATGGTCGTGAGTGGCATTGATGATGACCGAATCCACCTTGGGCTGTAGGTTCAGGAAATTACACCCTCGGGAGCCTGATATAGCCGGTCCGCCTTCCTCAGAAGGGGGGCTAAGGCTGAAGGTTACTTCCAAATAGTAGAAACAAGGTCCGTGTGAGGCTCTATCCAGGGAGGAATCAGCATAGGAGCAGGCTCGGGTAGATCCAGATGAGCAGTGAGTTTTTTTACGCTGTGGGTCTGGCTCCAGTGATTGCCACTGACGGACTTCCTGGATTTTCCCTCAGTAACTCCAGAAAGAAGGGATCCTTCGGAGACTTCGGAGGGGTCCTTGGCCTGGAGCAAGCTGGAGAACATGGCTTGTCGTCAGGATCAAAGCATCCTGTCTCTGAGTCAGAGTCTGACGTATCTGACGATGAAGAGGAAGACACCTCCCTACAAGGGGGAGGGACGGCCCCTTTGGGGAATTCCCTGGGGCGCGTCCTCTCCTCTCTGGACACCAGAGGGCTCTCCTCTGGTGTTGGGTAGGAGGGAGGGAGGGAGTCTCCCATCTCCGACATAGGGGATCCTGTATAGGGTCCGGCGTCGGCAGGCTACTTTCGACCTCCCTAGTGAGTTGAGCCTCGGCCCGCCAGGAGGCCAGTTTCTCCTTCAAGTCTGCCGGTGGCTGGGGAGTGGGCGGCGGAGGAGCGGGATATGGATATTGAGGATATCCACAAAAGGAGTATCCATCACCTGGCGGTGGGTAACCCGGTGTCAGGTATTGGGGTGTTGGGTACTGAGGCACCGGATACTGCGGAGTTGGTTATTGTGGCACTGGATATTGAGGTGTCGGATACCCGGGAGCCAGGGGCTCTGATGGGGCAGAGGGACCTGGCAGAGGCCCAGCTGGTGGGCCAGGTGGTGGTAATGCTGGCCCTGCGGGCATCAGGCCCAGCGTGGGTACCCCCTTGACAGGATCCAAAGGACCTGATGGTAAGGGGACACCTGCTGGTGTTGGGTATGCTGGCATCAGGGCTGATGTCTGAGGGTCCAGCATCAGGGTATCGGGTCCTGAAGGAGGAGGCCCTGATGGCAGCATCTCAAGATCATCCGTGACGACAGGGGAGGGAGGATTAGCATCCCCAGAGGTCAGCTGAGGAGACGCAGGGGCCTCAGAAGGCAATGCAATGCGCTGCGGACAGCCTGGGGCGTGGGACTGATCCTTATGGTCTGGCGCAATCTCCTTGGTCGGGCGGGCATCGGGAGGATCAGCGTCCGACTTATCGGCCGAATCCGGGCGGGCGTCAGAGTCGACATCCGACTTATCGGATTCCCTGCCCGAGGAAGGCCACGCTGGGGGTGTGACCTTGACGGGTGGAGGTTTGGCTGGGCGCCCCCCCTGAAGGGGCAAGCAGCTTAGCACCCTTGTCTGGGCAGGCGTCGCTGGCACCGACGTCAGACTTACCGGACCCGCTCTGACCTGAAGACTGCGCGGTAGAAGCAGCCTTCCGGGAGCGGAGCCTCCTTCCCCAGAGGCTCCCGAGGGGCGGCGTGAGCCAGGCCGGGGGGTGGCGCCTTCTTAGTTACCACCAAGATGGTAGTCGTGGAGCGTTTCCCCCAAAGGGGATGTTACCTTAAGTGCCGCGACTCCAGCTGGAGTCGTGGCTGCCATAGAAGCCATTTCCCACTCCCAGTGTTTCTCTTTGTCATGCTTCTTGTGACCTTTGGGGGAAGTAGACGCCTGCCTTAGTTTCTTTAGCTCCTTTTCCATGGATGCCATTCTTTTCTTGAGGGTATGGGCTTCCAGAGACTGCTGCCCTTATTTTCCGGATAGCGGAGGTAAATTTCTGGCAGTGCTGGCACTTCTCCACGGGGTGGTCTGGGCCCAGACAGAAGAGGCATAAGGAGTGGCCAGCCTTGTGTGGAAGTTGGTAACCACACGAGTCGCACTTATTTTTATGTGATTCGGAGGGTGTCGGGGACGACATACACAGCGAATCATTGAGGAAATTTGAGAAACAGAGAAATTAGGTTGAAAAGTTCGAAAACTAATGGACCGACGAAAAACTGATGAGCGCTGAAGTCTATCGCGAGGAACTTTCACAAGCCGATGGCGGGAAAGAACTGGAAAGCGAACGTGGGGGGACCACCTCTTTATACTGACGTTCGGTCACCTGATGTGGGGGTGGTCCCCCGCCAGAGACTGCTAATTAGAAATTTTTCCGTGGGATCCTGACGCCTGGCGAGTCAGTCCTATATGCGAATACCTACTGCAAGAACCCTCTCGAAGTAAGATCTGAAGCTCCAAAACCAGCACCCCGGTGTGACTCAAGGTCGATGTGGTAATGGGTGATGAAGGTTTTTGCTGACTTCCCAGGTAGCAGTCCTGCAGATATCCTGGATAGGGACATCTCTAGAAGCAGCCACTGACGCAGCAGTATGGTGGGTGGAATGAGTCTTTAGTCCTTTGAGAGGCTCCCTATACGCCAACCTATAGCAGAGATCAATGCAAGATGTAATCCATCTGCCAATCATCCACTTTGCTGCAGGTCTGCCAGGAGCAGCTTCAGCACAGGTGACAAACAGCTGGCGAACCTCTTTCCAAACTTCAGCCATCCACTCCTTGTAATAAGACAGTGCTCATCTCAGGTCCAGAGTATGGAGCCTGTACTTGGCCTCCGAGGTGTAGTTCAGGTAGAACACAGGCAGAGTTAACACCTGGTTAAGATAAAACTCCGACACCACCTTCGGAAGAAACTTTGGGTTGGGGCGCAGGACAACCTTGTCCCTGTGGAAGACTAGGTAAGGAGACTCCACCAAGAGCTCCCCACTCCTCCTGGCTGAAGTGATAGCCACTAGGAAGACAGTCTTCCACAATAGATGTGACATCTCACACCAGTGCATCAGTTCGAATGGCTTGCCCACGAGTTTTGCCAAAACCAGCAGTAAATCCCACGGAGGTGGAGGTTCACGCACCAGAGGGGATATGTGATCGAGGCCCTTGAAAAAGCACCAGACCACTGTCTCCTGTGCCATCGTCCGCTGACCGGCCTGCACCCAGTAAGCGGAGATGGCAGTCAGGTGCACCTTAAGGGTAGTCGTCCGGAGACCTCCTTTGGAGAAGGACCAAAGGTAGTAGAGGATAATGGCCACAGGACAGGAACTAGGTCTAGGCCCTTTCCCGGACACCAAATGGAAAACTTTTTCCATCTGAAGGCATAGCATCTCCTGGTTGACTCCTAGATGCCTCAGCCACGCTGAGGACATCGTTGGAAACACCCAAAGCCTGGAACTCTAACCGCTCAGGAACCAGGCTGTCAAATGCAGGGACTGAAGGTCCGGGCGTGCTGGATGACGCCTCAGGAGCCTGTTGCTGAGGCTGAGGAGATCTGGATACCAGAACTGGTGTGGCCAATCTGGGGCTACCAGGATCACTTTTGTCTTGTCCCTCCTTGCCTTGAGAAGCACCTTGTGGATCAAGGGAAATGGAGGGAAGGCACAGAAGAGGCCTGGGGTCCACGGCCTCGAGAAGGCATCCCCCTGCAGCGAGCCCTGCTGAAGGGGGTGGGCATGAAAGAGCCTCAGCTTTGCGTTCTCCCTGGAGGCAAACAGGTCCAACTGAGGGGTGCTCCACAGGGAGAACAGGCTGAGAACTACCTCTGGGTGAAGAGATCACTCGTGGGATGCCTCGCCTACACGGCTAAGGGCATCTGCCAGTTGGTTCGAGGCTCCTGCCACATGGATGGCTAGGAGATCTGCCTCCAGGCGGCTTATGATGGTCTAGATCTGGAGCGCTTCCCTGCACAGAGGCTGGGAGTGTGTGCTGCCCTGTTTGCTTGAGATAGTGCATGGTCGTGGTGTTGTCCATCTGGACCTGGACCACTTGACCCCACAGAAATGGAGCTAATGCAGTCAGCACCAGCCAGACTGCTTGGAGCTCCAGCAGGTTGAATGTGGCACTGGGACTCCTTGGGGTTCTCCAGCCCATGAGAGAGGCATCGGCTGTGAGGACGAATGTTGGCTCGGAGCGGACAAATGGGATCCCTCCCTGCAGATGTTCCGGGACAGTCCACCATTGGAGGGCGTCCCAAAGCCTCTGGGTTACCGTGAGCAGCTGGTCAAAATGATCAAGACACTGGCACCACTGGCTGGCCAAGCCCCACTGAATGAGGCACATATGCCACCAGGCCCAATGGACCACGGTGGTGTAGGCCACCATGTAACCCAGAAGGCGCAGCAAGTCCCGGGCAGGGTCAACTGCCCAACCAGAAATTATTGGGCAAAGGAGGAGAGAACCTCTGCCTTGTCTGGCAGGAGCCGGGCTCTGACTCGGCAAGAGTCTAGCTCTGCCCTGATAAAACAGATCACCTGCAAGGGCACGAGTTCCGACTTGGCTTCATTGATCATGAGGCCAAGTTCAAGACAGGTCTTGAGGGCCAGGTCCCTGGACCTCTCCACCTGCAATCTGGAGGGACCCACTATGAGCCAATCATTGAGGTAAGGGCACACCCTGACCCCCTGACGCCAAAGATGGTCTGCCATGACTGCAATGCATTTGGTGAAGAACCGGTGGGGCCGATGACATGCTGAACAGCATGGCTTGGAACTCGTAGAGGGTTCCCTCCACTCAGAAGCGGAGGAACCTTCAGTGTGATGGATAGATCGGGATGTGGAAGAACGCATCCTGAAGATCCAGGGAGCAGAACCAGACATTTTGCTCAAGGGACGCTATGATCTGGGACAGAGTTACCATCCGAAAGGTGCGTGACCTGAGATACTGGTTCAGGTCATACAGATCCAGAATGGGGCGTCAGCCCCCCATCCGTTTCAGGACCAGGAAGTACCGGGAAATGAACACTGGGTCGACTGGGGGATCGGTCACTTGGGCCACTACCTCCTTGAGGAGGAGTTGGGCTATGTCGTCTCTCAGAGCCGACCGAGTGTGGACTGATACCCTTTCCTTGTGTGGGGCGCAGGCTCGGCTTGGTGGGTACTGCTCGAACTCTAGGGGCAGTCTCTGACCGACCACTTCCAACACCCACCTGTCCATGGTAACAACGGACCACGCGGAAAGGAAGTGGCGGAGCTGGCCCCCCGTGGGAGGACCCAGAGTAGTCGTGACGGGTGTGGGGCTGGTCACCCCATCCCATCACTAAGCAGGCCTGGAAGAGGAGGATCTGGAAGCAGGACCACCTGGACCCTTCCCTCCCAGTTTGTGCGACTGGGCGCCTGACTTGGGCTGAGGGTGCCAAGACTGCGCCTGCTGCTGCTGCCAAGATTAAAGCTGGGGCTGCTTGGCCACAGGGGCAGAAGGGCGAAATGGCTTCTTTTGCTTCTTGGAACTTTGGGATACCTTTTGGGCAGAAGTAGTGGAGTCCAACGTGGTACTGGACTTCTCAGTACGTTCAAGGTGACCGTCCACTCCTGGACCGAACTGGTACCCAGGAACGGGACATCCGCCAACTTGTACTGGTTGTCTGCCATGAAAGTCGAGACCACAACCAAGCCCTGTAGCGCATAGCAACTGCAGCTGCAACAGAATGGGCACAGGAATCTCCGATGTCCAAGGCCGTTTGGAGCCCAGTCCTGGTCCCAGACCTGCTTGACTGTGGTCTGAAGGTCCACAGGAAGGTGAAGCACCACCTCATCTAAGAAGCCTGACAGGGCGTGGGAGAAGTGTGCCATGATTACAGCCGAGCTCGCCTGACAGAGACCCAGCAATGAGGCAGCAGAAACCTTTCGGGCAGAGTGATCCAGCTTTTTGGATTCTTTATCCAGTGGTTTATTGGAGTCTTCCGAGTTCCCAACCCATCTGAACACAGACTCTGTCACCACTCGCTCAGCCGAGGGATGCTGTGAAAATCCCAAAAGGGAGCCAGTAGGTACTGCGTACTTGCGGGCAATACTGGCGGATAGTGCAGGACAGGAGGCTGGGTGCTACCAGAGCACCAGGGCTGGCCAACAATGGCTTCAGCTACTGGGAAGGCCTCGGTCAGGGAATCCCCCCTTCTGAGGATGTCAGTTAGGGGGTATTCTACCCATTTTTCAATGGGCTCCAGTTTCATCCTTGTAGATTTGGAGATGAGGTGGAGGATGCCCATAAAGGAGGTGGGCCCCTCCTGGGCAGAGAGACTCATGGCATTGTCGTCCCAAAAACGAGATGCCAAATCAGAGTCTTTGGACTCCGAGGAGTCCGGATACAGCGGTCTGCCCTCAGAGTTACTATGAACCCGCCGCAGTCAGTCGGGAGTCAGACGGACAGCCTGTGCGGGAGGCATGAAGCAGGCCGTGACTCCTTGGGGGGAGCTCCCGAGGAAGGCTGTTTCAGCAGCAGCTCCACTGGGATAGGTGGAGAGACCAGCTTTGGCAGAGTTGGGAGTGACAGCCAGCTCCGCGAGCGGAGGAGGGATGACGACTAACTCCAGAGTGGTTGACTTCGGCCTGCGGGCAACACTCTGGTAATGACAGGGGTGGAAGGGACCGCTTTCGGCCCAGCCAGAATAAGCTGCTGCCAGCATGCCTCGTAGTGCTGATGCAACACATCAGAGCCTCCCCTCATCTGGGAGGGGCGAGGATGAATGGCGGTGGCGCCCGCTTTGTTGGTGCCGCTTATGCGACTTCCTCGGCCTTTTGGTCGAGGATGTCCCAGACCTGGATATCGACCGACGGGGGGACAAACGAGGACGCTTGGAAGAAGGCGGGGAGAACTCCAGTTCCTCTGGGTCAGGGACAACCACCGCCTGGGGCTTCCCAGCTGGCTGGGTCACCATCAGCGAGGTCCAAAAGGACCACAGTCCTACATAAGGAGCTGTTGGCCTCCTCGGTCAACGATGGGTTGATGGGGATGAGGATGCTCTCGACTGGAATGTCGTCCAGTGTTTGGGCCAGCTGACCAGATGGGGGCACTGTGAGGTCGGCAGCAGAGGCCACAACTTTGACCAAAGTCGAAAGAGGAAACTCCTGGGACAGAGATCGCTCTCTGTCCCAAGAGCAACGTTGACAAGACATGGTTTCTCTTAGTTCCTCAGATTCCTTTTTGCGGGATTTGGAGATATGCAAGCCAGGGCCTTCCCCACAAGTGGGAAGGGATTGGACCAGCTCCTTAAAGGAACCCGAGAAAGAGGAGCCCAGTTTTAGAGGAACGAAAACTGAGGGCAAAGACGAGATCTCAACAGCACGAGCTGCTTCTTCTTCGAAGGCCTTCATCTGTTCCAATTGTTCCGTGGACCCCGTGGCCACAGAGACTGCACGGCAGTCATCCTTCGATTTGACCGGCAGGTGCCATTTTTCTGGATGTCCGAGCTGGAGATGAGCGAGGCGATCATCCAAAACATAGGTCGCAGGCCTGAGTGTCATGATCGAGACCCAGGCAGTACACGCACGTGGCATGCAGGTCAATCCTAGACATTGTTTGCCCACAGGGACACCGGCGGAACTCGGGTGAGGACTTGTCCTCCATTGCAGTCACCAGTACAAAATAATTCAGAGATTCTGCAAATCTTGATCGGTGAACCAGTTCTGGAGTGCCAGGGCCTACTACACACGGAAGCAAGAAGGAAGTAACCTGCATCTTCTAGCGGAAAGGAAGATCTGGCGTCATGGGGCGGAGCCAAGGGGTTATACCACCTGGGTGGGTGGGAGAAGCCAGCTTGAAGACTTTCTGGCAAATCTTAAAGGGGAAAGGACATGCCAAATAATGTGGATGAACAACACAGCCATGCTCCTAGAAGCTCCGATTTCCCTATGTATAATTTATTTAGTTTTTGTTTACCGGGTAAGTGTACTAGCCATAGAAATTATTATTTTCAGACATGACCCAGGAGGTTAGAGAGTAGTACAGTACAGTACAGGCAGTGTTAGGATAAGACTTCAGACAATTAGCTAGCAAAGTACAGCAAGACATAATATCATAAAACAGTCAGGTAACAGCAGTCGGATACAGATCACGGTAATCATCATACAAATGGTGAGCCAAAAATAGTTACATAGCTGGGTAGTCAATACAGGAAATCAGGTACATTTTCAGATGTAAAAGCTAAAGATTAGAATGATACAGAAAGAATGCAGTTTAAGGCGGTATGTTTAGACAGGGTACAACATAATTGAGAAGGTATGTCAACAGTGAGACGCTCCTGTATCACCTGCAGGAAGTATAGTTTTGGCATCTCACTTCAGATATAAGTGCATGGCACAGTACAGGGCCAGGTATAAGTGGGAGCATAAAGTAGCTAAGAATTCAGAAGGCACTTGATTACTACCTTAGCAAGGAGGTGACCATTTGCTAGAAGAGTGGGAGAGAAGGTCAGAAGAGAGAACAGGTGACAATCAGGTAATAGGATTTTGTAGGGAGAGATGGGGGAAGAGCTGAGGTGAATCCCAATCATGGTGGTTTAAAGCAAGAGCAAACCTCTGAGAGGGATAAGTATTTGCAGAGGTCGTTTTTGAAAGTGGCATGTGACGGAGACTGACGTACCACAGGAGGCAGTGTGTTCCAGTAGTTCAGGGCAAGGTAGGAGAAGGACTAGCGCCTTTTGAGGTTTTAAATCTTGGGACATTTAGGAAGGATTTCTCAACTGAGCATAGATCATAAGGGGATGACTGAGGAAGCAGCAAGTCTGAAAGCGCTATAGAAGTTTGAGACCTCATGATGCTATCAGTCAGAGAGCCGAGGGAGTGTAGTCTGACTGCAGAGGGTGATAGCCAGCCTAGGTCAGCATAAAGCTGGCAATGGTGCTTTAGTCGTGTCGATGAGGAGACAAATCAACATATGTTGTTATAAGCAACATCCCATCTACGTAGTGTAGATTTATGCATGATAGTGTAGGTCAGTACCCCATAAGTCAGGGAGGGAAGCAGGATGCCCCGAGCAATGGCCAGCCTAGCAGAGGGTGTATGAGCATAGCTAGTTTTGTATGCTATGCCCAATTTTAAGTTTACAGATTTACAAGTGGACTGCACATGCAGGTCAAAGTCAAGAGACTGGTCCGGAGTAATGCCTAGGTATTTGAAAGAAGTAACAATACTAACTGGGGAGCCGGTAGTGCTGGATACTTTGAAGTTCCCTTGGGAAGATTTAAGTTTAGAGGCCGATCCAAACAGCATAGCCTGGGTTCTACTTTGAGAACCAGCTTGTTTTTAGTAAGCCAGGCCTGTAAGTTAACAAAGTCCACTGAGAGGTTGGAGTTCATTTCATAAATATTTTTAGAGCTTGAGTACAATACGACATCATCTGCATAAAGAAGGGATGAGTAGAATAATATACAAGAAGTTATATTATTTATAAGTAATATAAAGAAGGGCCCAGGATGGAGCCCTGGGAACCCTGTATTGATGGTTGTCAGATTTGAGAGGGTGTTATTGTACTTAACTTGGACCCTATTTAATAGGTAATTTGAGAACCAGGCTACCACAGATGATGAGAAGCCTAGTGAGGGAAGCATGCCAAGGAGTATAGGATGATTAACAAGGTCAAAGGCTTTAATCATATCAATAAACACAGCACCTGTGAGGAGACCAGAGTCCATGGCAGCTAGGGTGGCTGTAGTGAATTTCAGCAAGGCAGTGGTAGTGCTGTGCTCCTTACAAAAACCATGTTGGTTAACCGAGAGGAGATTATGTTTGAGAAGGAAATCAACAGTTTGCCTGGCAACAAGCTTCTCTAGTATTTTGCTAAGGGCAGATAAGATTGCAATGGGCCTGTAGTTTGAGGGATCTTTGGTGTCTCCTTTTTTAAAGATTGGTGTGACCCTGGCTATCTTCCAGACATCCGGGACAGAGCCGTGGCATAGGGAGAGGTGAAAATTCTTTCCAGTGGTGAAGTTATAAAAGGAGCTGCAAGTTTTAGGAGCCGTGGTTCAAGATGATCAGAGCCTGTGCTAGTAGTGTCCGAGATTGTGTTTAAGAGTTTTAAGACCTCTATCCTTGATATGGCCTTAAAGTGAAAGATTGGTGGCTTTGCTCCTATACAAGCGGATAGATGAGAGTTTTGAGGTAGAGTAGAGGAGAAGGAAACGTGTGTTGGGTAAGGTTAGAGAACCGCTGGTTAAAGAAATTCACAACAGTGTGGGGATCATTGCAGTTTACACCATTGAGAACCAAGTCATTTGGGATGGCGGAGTGAGTGGAGCCCATGAAAGTTTTGACATGAGCCCAGAAATTTCTAGGATCACCTGCAGCACTATTTAAAAGGCCCTTGCAGTATGTGCTTTTTGCATTTCATATTTGTTTCCTACATGCATTCCACTGAGCCCTGTAGTGGTCAAAATCAGCTTGCAGTCCAGAGGCCTTGAAACGACACCAGTTCTTGTCCCTCCTTTTAAGCATCACAAGCAGGTCTTTTTTTAGCCACTTCGTCTGCTTGCCCTTAACACGACTGGTTATAAGGGGGGTATGCTTGTCCGGTAGGGTGCTAAACTAGCTAAGAAATATTCCGAGAGCAGACTGAGCATCGTTAGCCTGATACATGCTGGACCAGTCAATGAGCGATGCCTCCACAAGAAACTTAGCTTTGTCAAGGTTAGCATAGTTCCTAAAGGTAATATAACGTGACGGTAAGGGAGAAGCAGCTGCTGGGCTCCAGATGCAAAAAACAGGGGAGTGATCTGTTATTGCGTCAGCTAGGGTGCCTGCAGTATGGGTATGCCCTGGACGATTTGTTAATACCCAGTCGATCAGGGTGCTAGAGTTTGTATGTGGAGTGACTCTTCTAGGTTCGCCTATGAGTTGGTGCAGAAGGTGTCCTTGGATTAGTGAGAAAAGAGTGCTTTGATTTTTTCCCAGCCAGTTAGGTTAATGTCCCCTAAGATAAGCACTTCATTTTGACCTATGTGTTGGGATGTTTGGTCAAGAAAATCTTCAAGGCCAGTTTGTCCACTTTGAATGGGGTTATATGCACACACGATGCGTAGTTTTTTTGCCCCAGCAGGAGAGGGGTGGAGTACTGACAACTGAGAGATCTAAATGATCTCCGAAGAAAATGGCGACACCACCACCCCGTTTGGATTTGAGCCTGTCCTTCCATAGTATATTACAGTTAGGCAAGGAACATAAGGAGTCAGGAATGGATGGTTTAAGCCATGTCTCTGATAAGCAGAGTATGTCAGGATTGCAAAGTGTCACCCAAGCCTCCAGGTCTGCAAAGTTGTACATTAGGCTTCTGATATTGTGATGCACAACACACAATCCTTTTCTAGTTTTTAGCAATTTGTCCGAGTGAGATTAGCCGGTCGGGGGCCTGGGTTTAGTTCAACATCTCCCGATAGTAGGATAGCCAAAAGAATAAGAAACCATAGTCTGCGATGTATGAAAGGATGAAGAGATAGGGTCCAAGAGAAAAGCTTCTTTGGATATGTAGCCACTAGGTAGAGAATCCCCTTCGGGATTAGTAAAGGGGTAGGGACACATCCTTCTGACAACAGAATTAGGAGACTTGAGAAATGGAAGTCATATTCTGACATGGGGAGGGCAGCAGTATTGGAGAAAGGGGGTAGTCGTAAGCCATGTGAGGGTAAGTAGTAACAGCACCACAGGTAGTAGAAACAGGACATGCCTGAGTTTACATATTGCCAGGGCTGACATGCGGCAGCAGATTAAGGCAGCCGTCAGGATTAGAGTTGTTGTCCAAGTTTTGTAGCTGTAAAAGGGGAGTTTGTAGATTAGTGGTAGGTAGGGTTCCACGCTGGCGCAATTTGCATCTTGAAACACACTCAGGAAGGGTCCCACGAGTGCAATGTGATAGGCTTTTGGGGCACTGCAGCTTACATGAGCATTGTTAACAAGGAACACAGCAACGAGGGATAGGATTAGTGCCTTTGGTGGCTCCATGTTTTCCAAGGAGTAGACAGAGAAAGGAAAAACAGCTGACAGATAGTAGCTGCAGCCCACTGTACTAAGGGGGTGGTAGTCTAAGAGAAGTGTTTCTGCTGAACAACAGAGGATATACAAGTAACAACCAACAGGAGCAGGACAGAGTTTAAGAGGGAGGAGTCAGAAGCGTATATAATTAAGGTAGGAGACTGCCGGGGAGGGCAAAAATCTCCCCCTGTGATCAGGCAGCAGAAATAGAAATTATACAGAAGTGAGGAAAGCAGAAATAAGTATAAACAGTAGGGAGCTCAGCCAGGAAAAAGGCGCCAAGACACACAAGTTCAAATGCAGCTCTACTACATTGCGGTTTCTCCGATGAGCTCTGCACGTACCTGCTAGTGGTCTCCTTAAGCCAGGACCATGAGGCGGTATGAGAGGTGGCAGGTATCACCTAAGATGAAACTTCACGCCCAAGGCGGACAGGCCGGCTGTTCCTGAGAACATTCCAAATTGGTTTATAAAGAACAGTTACATAACAGTGGATCTTCGAGAGAATCTCCTTCATTGGGCCACACCTATGGAACAATAAGTCGGCAGATGCTAGGACCACACGGAAACTTTTGAAAGCAGTCCACCAGGGGCCGCCCACAATGACATCAGATGTCAGCTGCTACATAACTATGGGGAGCAACTCCTCTCCTCAATTCCCTGTCATAGATTATGCTTGAAGGACCTCTCAATAGGGAACCAGGAGAAAACCCAGTGCTCTGTGAATTAGGCAAGGCAAAGAACTATAGGTAGACTATCATGGAGATGGGAGACAGCACTGATTAGACTCAGGACCTTTAGGGGGAAAGAGGGTGGGACACCATGACCTGATGAAAGATTCTCTTGAAGATCTACTGTTATGGTAAGTACGTAACTCTTCTATCTTCTTCAAGGGTATCTCTTTCATCAGACCACACCTATGGAACGAGTATAAAGCAGTACTGACCATGAACAATCAGGGTGGCTGGAGGCTACAAGCTAAGAAAGTAGGCCTGGCCGGCCCAGTGGCACTGAGAGTTGAGGCGCTGGACTCCACACCGGTGACCCAGGTTCGGGAGTGAGCTCGGGTTGTCAGAGGTAGGTGGGGAAGGAGAGGACTGAGCGTCCGGAGGACTGTTCTCTTCTCCTGCGTACAGAGGATAAGTGGATGACTCCCCGGCGTGAGCGGCTCGGATACTGTGGCACGGATACTGCGGTCCCGGGTAGGCTGGCACTCGGATAGGATGGAGGGTAGCGGGGGCTGCGAGACAGGCGTCCGTCGGTGGCCTCACGGCAGGTCCATAGTGGAGGCCGGACGGCCCAGCAGGCAGGATGTCTCCGGTCGGTAAGGCCGGCGTCGGGAGGCCCTGGCGTTGGAGGGGCCTGCGTCAGAGCTGGCATCCGGGGAGCCGATGTCAGGTCCGGCGCACCAGGTGGCAGAAGGACTGACGGAGGAGGAAGATCCCCAGCTCCGCCCAGGGATGGAGGGGAAAAATCCCCGGGGTCAAGTTGGGGAGACTCTGGTTCCCCAGGCGGCAGCGAGACTGCGGGGGACCGGGTACGACGGATGTGGGAGGGTCAGTCGTTGGTTCCTTCGCCAGCCGGACGTCGGACTAGCCGATGTGTGGCTTATGGGCAAGCTCCCGGCGGGCGCCAGAGGAGCCGGTGTCCGACTTATGAGAGCCATCACTGGAGGCAGGTCGAGTAGAGGGATCGGCCTGGTCGGTGGAGTGGAGCGCGCACCACCCCAAAGGGTCCGGCGTCTTACCGGCCCCTCTGGGGGCAGGAGGAGCAACGCCCGGCTTGCGGAGTCGCCCACAGTGGTGAGCCTGCAAGCCTCCGGCGAACTGGGGCGAAGGCCTCAACTGCCGAGGCTCCCGCAAGGCGGCGCGCGAGCCAGCAGGCGGGCCGACACCCCTGGAAACCTTCGGCTGACCATGGGAGGCGGTCCCGGAGGGCGTTACCTGAAGTCCCAGCGACTCCAGAGGGAGACGTGGTAGAGGGGCCCTTGTCCTAGTGCCTCTCCTTCTTCTGATGGCCTTCGGGGGAAGTGGATGCCTGCCTCAGTTTTTTGGGCTCCTTCTCCATTGAACTCATTTTCTTCTTCAGAATACGGGCTTCCAGGGATTGCTGCCGCCTTTTCCGGGTAGCCGAGCTGAAACTGAGGCAGTGCTGGCACTTCTTGACCGGGTGATCGGGGCCCTAGGCAGAACTGGCACAGGAGTGGCCGTCCTTGTCGCCACACAAATCGCACTTATTCTTGTGCTCAGAGGGTGTAGGGGACAACATACACCGGCGACTGTACCGGCGTTAGTCGAAAAAGTAATTATTTGGTAAAAACCGGCGAAGATAGGGCTGTGAAGCACAAACTTTCCGCGAGGCGCTGCATGCGCTAACGGCGGAAAAGAACTGGAAGGCGGGCGTCAGGGACCACCCCTTTATACCGACGTCTCCTGATGCAGGTCACCTGATGTGGGGGCGGTCCCTCACCAGGGACTGCTAGCTAGAAATTTTTCCGTGGGGTCCTGCCGCCTGCCGGCGTCAGTCCTATATGTAATTACCTACTGCAAGAGCCCTCTTGAAGTAAGATCAACAGGTCCAGGAGCACTTGAACCGCTTACTTTGTGAGCAAAAGAAGTTCCAACCGTCCAGGAGGAGTTAGCCTTTCAAGGAGAGAGGTTTTCACTTAGTCACTGAGATCTTCTTGATGGAAGGCCAAAGCACGACATAGAAGCCTCTTGTGGTGGTCTAGTAGAACCAGATCCTACCCACTTTATATTCCAAAAAGTAATCATCCTGCCCCTGTGTGTACTACTGTTGCAGCAGTCTCTGAACTCAGGGAAGAGAGGGAAAGTGTACAGGAGGACATGTCCACTGCGGAAAAACATTCCGACAGAACAAAAAAAAGGGGGGGGGGGCTCGATTTCTA
This sequence comes from Neoceratodus forsteri, assembly GCA_016271365.2. Lineage (NCBI taxonomy): Eukaryota > Metazoa > Chordata > Ceratodontiformes > Ceratodontidae > Neoceratodus > Neoceratodus forsteri. The sequence continues at coordinate 11,389,082 of JADMNL010000036.1, forward strand.
AGGCAAATGGAGGCAGATGTGCATCAAGGAGGGACCCAGCAGGACCAAGTTAGGGTTAACCCATTCGTTGAAAGTGACTGAATAGTGGCAGAAGTGACTCAATGCGGTGAGGCACTACTCACTCCGGCCTCCCTGAAGGGAGTAGGAAAGGACTCTAGTTTGTCTGCTGAAAAACAAACCTCACAGCTCCATCATGCGCTCGGGAGAGGATAGCTTCGTGAGTGACTGGCACAGAACCAGTGCGCAGGAACTGAAGGTGTAAATATTTGAGAAGCCATCTCAGAATAAAAACCTACTTGACCTTCGGTCAAGAAAGGAGCATGTCGTCTGTTAAGCTGACGCAAGCAAGGAAGTAGGAACCCAAGTTCTGACTCACTGTTGGAGTCACTTCTGTTGCTGGAGGCTCTGATCAAGAGAAGCCTGATTAAAAAAGGGGGGCGGATTAAGAGACTGGGCAGTCACCTAGGTCGAAGAAATATCTCGGAATAAGAGTAATCTCTCTTGGAGAAAAGAGATGTCCCATACCTCCACTGGACTGGACTCCCCCCCTGGGGTAGAAGAAGTCGGGTACTCTTTACCATAGTTTAGAGATAAGCGCCTCAGGGGCTGAGGCGGAACCTGACCAGATCCAAAAGGGTGGTATTGGGTAATTTCAGCTAGGCCCTGTGCTGTGATATTTTCTCTTCCCCCCCATTAGTCCGAGCCTGACAAGGCTTTCAGGCTGCTATTTCGCAAGGATTGCCCGGTACAAAATTGACGAAGATGTGCTCCACCTGAGGGGCAGGAAGAGCCTGAGCATCCATAACTGAAATTGTGACCGGACTAATAATCACAGCTGAAGAGATGTTAGCCACCTGTGCCAATGAAGCCACCGAATGGGCAGTATCACAAGGGAGCTATATACCCCTATCAAAGGGGCGGAAGAGCCTGCGTGGCTCCAGACCATTAAATCAGAATGTTCCACAGAGTGTAACTGTCTTGATGACTGAAAGAATTTAGACGCAGAAGTGTATGGTCCACGGATGCAGTCTGAAATACTACAGTGGACCCCATCACTGAGGAACTACTGAAATGATCTTCCATCACGGACTCTGATGATAGAGAGGGCATGCCTTTCAGAGTATATAAAATGAGTCATCCGCTGTTATCACTGACCAGAAGGACAGGGAGAAACTTATCTAGATGCACTTCTACCCCAGAAGGACCCCTAAGGGAGGTCTGGGTCAGAGCCACTAGAGAGACTCCACCACCAAGAAGGATGTTGAGTAGCGCAGCACCACGTAGGGAGCCGAGAAAGTGCTGAGCAGAATGAGAGATTCCACTGGCAGAACAGTACACAAGAATTCCATCAGCAGAAAACCACTAGATGTCACAAGATTCCACGCAGACCGCCACTCACCAAGATGTGTGGAAAAATAATCCACAGAACAGGACTTCATTCTGTGGAAAACATCTTGCCACAAGTTCCGCGGAAGAAGAAGAAGTCTGCAGAAGGAAAATCCGTCACTAGTTCTACCAGACAGCACCAACTGGCACCCCTGCGGCACCAGCTTCACTCATGGCACAGGAGGGCACCAAGCAGTGCCTATGCCAACCTGGGCGACACCCGAGGGCACCAGCAGCAGTACCCACAGGCACCCCCGGCACCCATGGCAGCAATGGCACCCGAGGGCACTCATGGCACCCATGACACTCATAGCAACTGCAGGTGCCCACGGCACTGCTGGCGCCACCCGTGGATGCTTGGCACCACCCGCAGATGCCCACAAGCGTCCGCGGCACCGCCAGCAGTGCCGGCAACCAACGGCACCAACAACAGCACCTGCGTGCTGGCTTCAAAACCAGCAGCGCCGCCTCACGGCACTGACACCAAAACCAGCAGCTGCCATGGCATAGATACAGGGCGCGTGATCTGCGGCATCACCCATGGTGTCAGGTACGGCGCCAAGACAAACACCACTGTGAAAAAATGCCAATAGAGAATCGGGAGAAGGGAAAGGTGGTGCCTGTGCCAACCCATGCATGGAAAGAGAGGCGGGGTAGGCACGAGGGGTCGACATGATGGTGAAGGCACCAAGAGGGCACCGTGCTCATCCTGATCCAATAAACCCAGCTCCAGTCCAGCGGCTCTGAGGCCCGGAGGCCCCAAAATCAGGAACACTAGCCAGGAAAACTGGATAGAAGTCGAACCCCCTGCTCCACAGGAGCAGCCCAGAGGTGAAACTGCTCACCAGAGCTCAAACAAGGACAGAGATGAAGTCCGGAGTCGAAGAATGCGGCCATTAGGAGTGGGACTAGGGGAACCCACCAAAAGTCGGTTCAGGCCGCCGCCTCCTGATGAACAATCCTCGTGCAGGCGTACCAGAGGCAACCTCGGCTCCACGATTCTCCCCGAGGAAGAACAGCTCGAGTTAAGGCGGGCTGGATCCCTGGAACCGCTAGATTCGTGCTTCGGTGGATTGTCCCCCCCCCCCAGCACAGGACTGTCCTTATCAGACCCTCCTGTTTATCAAAGGGTGGCGGACTGGACACAACCCCACTGCCATAACAACTTTCAAACGAAGTCTTCCTACAGTCACCGCTACCGTCTAAGGACAACTCCACTGATGGCAGGTAAGAATTTCTTTTTCTTCCTAAAATAAGAAAATACTACTAAAATGTTAAATTAAAAGCTAAAAGCTGCTGTCATATAGACGAAAACTTTGACTCCGGCAGATGAGCGGCACCAACATCCAAGTGCACTCGACGGCCGAAGAAAAGGAACTGAAGCGGTTGGAGGATCAATGCTGAGATAGCCTACACAGGCGTAAGCTAGTCTCGCAGTGCCGCGCATGCATGGTCCTGTCTCGGCGCCGACCCTTCTAAAAAAATGTTGGCTCCCGCTTGGTCTTAGCGCCTCCGCGCTATCCCACTAGTGTGAAGGAGTGATAGAGACTTAGTCCAGGAAGATCTGGCAGTTTTGCATTGTGTGGGGATGCAAAAAGGTCCAGCTCTGGTCCACCCCATCTGTTGAAAAGGTAGTCTATGACTGAGATCAGCAGTTCCCATTCGTGCATCCTAGACTGTGACCTTAGCCTGTTTGCTAAGACGTTTTGGACACTTGGAACATGTACTGCTGACAGATCTAGACCATGTTCCAGAGCCCAATATCAAACTCTCATCACTTCCCTGCACAGGGGGAAGGAGTGAATCCCGCGTTGTTGTGGTGCATCACCTTGACATTGTCCATCTGAACTAGCAGAGGGCCGGGAGCAGATGAGTCTGGAGGGCCTGTAGCCTGTACAGAACAGCTCACATTTCTAGAACATTTATTTGCAAGGTGCTCTCCACTGGGATCCGGGTACCCTGTGTCTGATAGGGACCCGTGCGTGTATTCCAGCCTATCCCTGAAGCAACGGTTGTGAGAATCTGGAGAGGGAAGAGGATGAGGAAGGGAACCCCCTTTAACAGATTGCTAGGTTCCATCCATCACTTTAACTCTTTGTGCACTGGAGAAGTAACTAGAACCTTTTGTTCTAGATCGTCTATGAGCTGATCCCACTGGATTCATAGGGTGCACTGGGGTGTCCTCATGTGCAGTCTGGTCAATGGGATTGAGACAATGGCCACTGCCATGAGGCCCAGAAGCTGAAGGAATGTTCTGGCAAAGACATACCGGCAGCTGTGTACCAACCGTGCCTGGGCAATCAAGCACTGGACCCTGTCCAGGGGCAGGAAGGCTGAGCCCTGATCAGTGTCCCAAGACTGCTCCTATACACTGCAGTCATGACAAGGGGCAACACTGATTTAGGTATGTTCACAGTAACCCCTAGAGCATCGAACATCTGCCTGGTTCAAGCTAATGTGTGCAGGAGCTGATCCTTAGAGTGGGATTTCAAGAGCCAGTCGCCCAGGTAGGGGAAAATGAAGACCCTGCATGTGAAGGGCTACTGCTACTACTGCCATGCATTTGATAAAAACCCATGGCACAGAAGATAAATCAAATGGAACACTGAATTGGTAATGTTCCCCTTGGAACAGGAAATGAAAATTACATACCTACCATAATTCCTGATCTTTCTGTATATCTTCACCATTCATCACCTTTGGGTAATGTGGCTGGAGGTTATGACCCAGCGGGAGCGTTTTTGATGGGCGGAGTCGGCGCACATCAGCGCCGCCCTCAAGGCCGACAGTGCGTGGCGCTCGCAGGTTGGCTGTTAGGTGTCGACGACCTCGCCCTCCCGCCAGTTCTGAGTCACAGTAGAGTAAGAAAGTGATGGAAGGGAGGGACAAGGGAGTCCAAGGGACAGATAAAGGAAAAGATATACAAACTAAAAGGAGAAATAAACGAGAGAGGACAGAAAGAGTTCCAGCTCTCAGGGGATTGGGAAGGGGCCCCATCTCTGGAAGTAGAAGAGGAGGGAGGGAGGGAAGAATTAGAAATAAGGAGGGGGGGGGGGGGACATACCCTGAAGCCTTGACCAGTCTCCAGATTGTATAGGAACTACGAAGGAGTAGCCAGAAGGCTACACTGCCAGAATTCAAGGCACATAATCACTGGCAATAAACTCCAACATAAGCAGAGGCAGCTATTCTGGAAGAAAAGACAGGATGCAGGGCTGTAACCCTTCCGAAACCAAACTTGGAGGTAAGAAGCAAGTTTCTTAAATTAATTTGAGGGTTGAGTCCCAAAGGACAAGAACGAGGGAGAATAGCGGAGAGAGAGAGAGAGAGAGAAAAGAAGAGAGGGCAACCACTAACCCCCAACCCACAGGGGTGGAGCAGAGATTCTGAGGAAAGAAGTGCCCTCTCCCCCTGACAGAATGTAAAAATCCCCGTGTGCCCAAGGTCACCCCGCTCCTGACCAGCGGAAAGTAAGGGGGGAAGGAACACACAGAATGAGGGGGACCCAGAGACTAAGGCCCCAAGGGGATGGAGGGTGGGATTGTGATAAATGGTGAAGATACACAGAAAGATAAGGAATTACGGAAGGTACATAATTTTCATATCTTATCTGTGTCAATCTTCACCATTCATCATCTTTGGGTGAGTACCGAGCCCCCGCCCCGAAGGGACCCTAGACCCCTAAGGGACTAAGTCCCTTAGCTCTCAGTGGGTGGCACACTGGGAGGGAGAACCTTCACGGGTTTGGAGAGGCCCGAGACTGGGGAGGGTGAGACTGGGACCCCCCCAGAGGGGGCAGGAGGTTGCCCCAACAGACACCGCCTCACCCTACGGGAGAAAATACAGGTTACTCACCTGTAACAGGAGTTCTAGGAATGGTATATGATGTTCATCCACACTGTCTGGCAGGTATCCTTGCCGCTTTAAATCTTGCCGGAAGGTCTTCAAGCTGGCTCCTCCCACCCACCCGGGTGGTAAAACTCTCGGCTCCGCCCCATGACGCCAGATCTGGCCCGCTGGAAGCTCAGGTTGTGCGTCGAAGCCGGGGAGGTCGGGTGGGTCATGTGGATGAACAACATATACCATTCCTAGAACTCCTGTGCAGGTGAGTAACCTGTATTTCTAGGGACATGGATATGTTGTTCATCCACACTGTCTGGCAGACTCCTAGCAGTTCTCCGGGAGGAGGGAGGCAAGGCGCACACCCCCTACTTAGGGAATAGAGACTGGAGAACTGAGGCCCCAAAACCAGCATCCCAGCGTGACTCAAGGTCGATGTGGTAATGGGTAATAAAGGTGTGTGCTGACTTCCAGGTAGCAACCCTGCAGATTTCCTGGATAGGGGCGTCCCTGGAAGCAGCCACCCGATGCAGCAGTATGGCCGGGTAGAATGAGCTCTTATCCCTCTGGGGCTCCATGCCGCCAACTTATAGCAGAGATCTATGCAGGAGGTGACCCACCTTATAGTCCGCTTGGCTGCAGGTCTGCCAGGTGCGGCTTCAGGCGTGAGTGACAAACAGCTGGCAAACCTCTCCCCATGTCAGCCGTCGCTCTCTTATAATAGAAGGCCCTTCTAGGGTCCAAAGTATGGAGCCTGTATTAGGCCTCCGAGGTGTGATTGGGGTAGAACACGGCAGAGTCAACACCTGGTTAAGGTGGAACTCCGACACCACCTTCGGAAGGAATTTCGGTGGAGCAGGACAACCTTGTCCCTGTGGAAGACCAGGTAAGGAGACTCAATGCAGGCGCCTGGAGTTCTCCCATCCTTCTGGCTGGCGATAGCCACCAAAGGCGGTCTTCACCGACAGGTGAGAGAGATCACACCTGTGCATTGGTTCAAATAGCTTGCCCATGAGCTTTGCCAGTACCAGCAGTAAATCCCACGGAGGTGGAGGTTCTCGCACCGGAGGGGAAATGTGATCAAGGCCTTTGAAAAAGCACCAGACCACCTTCTCCTGCACCACCGACTGCTCCCCGGCCCGCGCCCGGTAAGCAGAGATGGCTGCCAGGTGCACCTTTAGGGTCGTCGACCTAAGCCCTTGACTAGAAAGGGACCATAAATAGTCCAAAATGCTTGCCACAGGACAGGAGGAAGGGTCCAAGCCCTTGCCCTGACACCAAATGGAGAATCTCTTCCATTTGAAGGCGTAGCATTTTCTGGTCGACTCCTTACGGGACTCCTCAACTACATTGAGGACCTCGTCGGAAAGACCCAAGGCCTGGAACTCTAGCCGCTCAGGAACCAGGCCGTCAGGTGCAGGGATTGAAGGTCCGGATGGAACACCTTCCCCTGATTGACTGAGAGCAGGTCGGGCGAGCTGGAAGCTGCCTGGAGCCTGGAGCTGAGGCTGAGGAGATCTGGGTACCAGAACTGGCGGGGCCAGTCTGGGGCTATCAGAATCACCTCGCCTTGTCCCTCCTTGCCTTGAGAAGCACCTTGTGAATCAGGGAAATGGGGAAAGGTGTAAAAGAAGCCCCGGGTCCAGAGCCTCGAGAAGGCATCCCCCTGCAGCGAGCCCTGCTGAGGGGGCGGGCATGAAACAGCCTCAGCTTCACGTTCTCCCTGGAGGCAAACAGGTCCACCTGAGGTGTGCCCCAGTGGGAGAACAGATCTTGTACTACCTCCGGCAGGAGAGACCACTCGTGAGATGCAGCCCCTATCCGGCTGAGGGCATCGGCCAGGGTGTTGGAGGCTCCTGCCACATGAATGGCTAGGAGATCTGCCTCCAGGCTGCGCACGAGTGACCAAATGCAGAGAGCTTCCTTGCATAGAAGCATGGAGCGCGTCCCGCCCTGGCGGTTCAGGTAGTACATGGTCGTGGTATTGTCCGTCTGGACTCGGACCACTTGACCCCGGAGAAACGGAGCAAAGGCGGTGAAAGCTAGGCGGACCGCTCAGAGCTCCAGCAGGTTGATGTGGCATCGGGACTCCCGCGGGGACCAGAGGCCGTGCACTCGGTGTTCCCCCAGATGGGCACCCCAACCCATCAGAGAGGCATCGGTCGATAGAGAGACCGTCGGCTCGGGGCGGACAAACGGGATGCCCTCCTGCAGATGAGATGGAACGGTCCACCACTGGAGAGCGTTCCACATCTCAGGTCACTATCACTAGCTGGTCCAATGGATGCAGCATTGTGACCACTGGCTGGCCAGTCCCACTGAAGGGAGCATGTGCCAGCGGGCCCAACGGACCACGCTGGTACAGGCCGCCATGAGACCCAGGAGGCGCAGGAAGTCCCGGGCAGGGCGCGATTGCCCAACCAGAAATGATTGGGCAAAGGAGGTAAGAACCTCGGCCCTGTCCGCCGGGAGCCGTGCTCTGGCTCGAAGAGAGTCGAGCTCTGCCCCGATGAACAGGATCACCTGCTTCGGCTCGAGTTCCGACTTGGCCTCGTTGATGAGAAGGCAGACTTGAGAGCAAACCTGGAGGGCCAGATCTCTGGACGCTCCACCTCCTGTCTGGAGAGGCTGCTATCAACCAATCGTCCAGGTGAGGGTACACCGGACCCTCGGCGCGCAGCAATGCTGTCACCGCTGCCATGCATTTGGTGAAGACCCTGGGAGCTGGAGATAAGCCGAAGGGCATGGCTTGGAACTCGAAGAGGATCCCTCCGAGAAGTGAAGGAATCTCCAATGTGACGACGGATAGGGATGTGAAAAGCGCATCCTGTAGGTCAGAGAGCAGAACCACCACACCGTGTTCAGAGATGTATTATCTGCATACAGTGACCATCCTGAAGGTTCGAGACCTTAGGAACTTGTTCAGGTCATGCAGGTGAGAATGGGCGCAACCCCGTCCGTTGGAACCAGGAAATACCTGGACCACGAACCCCAGGTCTGAGGTGGGGTCCTCTACCTCCTGATCACCTCCTTTGGAGGAGGAGGCGATGTCGGCTCGGCAGGCTGCCAGTGAGCTGCGGACCCCAAGGCCCCGGTGCGGCGGCTCTGAAGGCGGGGCCTGCTCGAATTCTAGAGGCAGGCCTTTTCCCACCACCTCAGAACCCACCTGTCCGTGGTAACAGCGGACCAGGCGGAAAGGAGTGTCGGGCCGTCCCCATGGGGGACAGGGAGTAGGTGACAGGGATGGGGCGACACCCTCAGCCCGTCACTGGGCAGGCTTGGAGGAGGGACCAGCCGAGGACCTCCTGGGCCTTTTCCTCCCTGCTTCCTGTTGGAAAGCCCGATGGCTTGGGTTTGGGATGCCAAGCTCGAGCCTGCTGGCCCTGACGTTGCTGGGCCGGGCGCGCCATGGCGCAGAAGGACAAAAGGGCTTAGGCTGTGGCTTGCGGCCTTTGTCCTTCTGAGCGGAAGAGACAGAGTCCAAGGTAGCACTGGACTTCTGATCCTCTGAGGTGACCTTCCACCCCAGGGCTGAAGAGGTCAGTCCCCAAATAGGAACATCCGCCAACTTGTGCTGGGTATCCGAGGTAAGGTGGATATCCTCAGCCAAGCCCGATGGCGCATAGCCACTGCGGCCGCCACCGACCTGTCACCATGGTCCCGATGTCTAAAGCAGTCTGGAGCTGCTGTTTGGCCACTACCCTGCCCTGGTCCCGCACCTGCCTGACCATAGTCTGCAGATCCGCGGGAAGATGAGGGACGACCTCATCCAGGGAGCCCAACAGGGCATGAGAAAAATGTGCCATGAGGATGGCCGAACTGGCCTGACTAAGGCGAGAGAGGACGCAGCATAGACTTTTCGCCCGGCATAATCCAATTTCTTGGATTCCTTGTCGGGAGGTTTGTCCACATCCTGGCGTTCGGCGCGCGGCGCTGTCGGTAACAACCCCTCAGTAGAGGGTGTTCCGAAACCGGACCAGGGAACCGGTAGGGACCGCATACTTCCTGGCCATTCTGGCCGAAGGCGCAGGGCAGGAAGCAGGGCGCTGCCAAAGCTCCAAGGCTGGACCCACTATGGCCTCGGCCACCGGAAAGGCCTCCGTGGGAGATCCCTCGGTCCAGAATCTCCGTGAGAGGATACCTGGCCCGTTTAGAAACGGGTTCGAGCTTCATCCAGTGGACTCCGAGATGAGCCGAAGCAACCCTAAGAAGGACGAAGGGCTATCGTCCACTGACTGTCCTCCAGAGGACTCCAAGTCCATGCGCTTGGAGAAAGGAGAATCATCCTCGGACTCGGAAGAGTCCTCAAAACTCCTCAGGCCTGAGCCACCCTCCACCTGCCGAGGTTTATCGGGAGTGAGGGTGACAGACAGCCTATGGTGCAAACCCTTAACCCGACAATTTTTGGTGGAACCCCAACCTACTGCAGCTGTGGAGGAGTTTCCACCAGAAATCAATTAGAGACGGCTGGAATTGGCCAAACAACCGGCCTGGGAACAGGCTCCTCGGCTACAACAAGGGTTGTTTTGCCGCTCGGTAACAACCACTAATGGCCAGGGAAGCGACTGGGTCGGCTTATTCCCGATCAAAGAGCTGTTGCCACATGAGTTCTCATACCTCCAACGCAACTTGCCCGAAGCCTCCCTCATCCCGAGGAGGAGAAGAGGAAGCGGCGCCGCTGCGCTGATGCGCCGAGACGGGCCGCCTATGGCCCGGGATCGGCTGGACAACGAGGATGTCAGAAACCGAGGTCTCGGCTAGGCAGAAGGGCGGCGAGGGAAGTGTCGGGAATCGGCACTCCCTGGCTCGAGACAATCACGAGGCTCCAGAACCGGAGGCGCAGACGAGCCGAGCAGGATCCTCCCAACTCCCACCGGGGAACCGGGGAGAGGGATTCTCAGCTTCTCCAGCCGACAACCCGTCTAGCAGGGGTGAAAAATCTCGACAGCGTCGGCCGGGTCTCGATCAACTGGCCTGGCAGGGGACACCGTGAAGCCATGTGGCTGACTGAAGTCGACCCGAAGTGGCTAGTCGACAAGAAGGGGAGGGGATCTTTCCGCTCCCAAGAGTGTCGACGGAGAGACTTACTTTGCTCTTTTTGGACCTGGAAAAGGGTCCAGAAGAAGTTGGACCCTCACCTTTCGTAGAGAGGGTCAGACAGAGCTCCTTAAAGGAAGCAAAGTACGAGGCACCTAGAGAGACCGGAACAAATGCCGCGGTCGAGGTAGAAGCGGCCCGCGCCGCCTCCTCTTCAAGGGCGATCATCTGTTCGAACTGATCCGCCGAGCCCGCCGCCAGACACCGCCAACCGGGCCTCTTTAGATTTAACCGGAGGAAATCTTTCTCGGGCGCCCAGATGTAGTCGGGCAGCACGGTCTTCAAGGACGTAGGCCGAAAAGGAAGAGCACAAGTCGCAGGCCTGCGGGTCGTGCTCAAGGCCCAAGCAGTAGACGCACGTGGAGTGCGGATCCGTCCTAGACATCTTCTGCCCGCAAGGGCACCTCCGGAAACCGGGAGTCGATTTGTCCATCGCAGCCGCGAGGGAAAGACCGAAGTCTTTTTAGCAAAACTTTTGATTTCGAACTTTCGAAGAATTAGGAACCAGTCTTATACGCAGAGTGTTAAGGAGGGAACCTGAGCTTCCAAGCGGTAAGGAAGATCTGGCGTCATGGGGCGGAGCCAAGAGTTTTACCACCCGGGTGGGTGGGAGGAGCCAGCTTGAAGACCTTCCGGCAAGATTTAAAGCGGCAAGGATATCTGCCAGACAGTGTGGATGAAGAACATATCCATGTCCCTAGAAAGATGAGTTCTCTGGTATGCGGAGGAAATCACCCTACACCGGGCCATGGGTGACAACCGGGAGAGACGCAGCCATGCCGTCTGCCTCATGCAGATCGCTGTCCCTATGACCCTGCAAGCTACCTAGTTGGCGTCGTAAGATGTCATCGCTTGGTGCCTTGCTAGCTCCAGGCCATGTGCAGAGTGTGCAATGGCTTGTCTGGTTACCTCCGAATCAGGCACAGAGGCTAGGAGTTGACCTAGCCTGGACCACAGAAACCTATCACAGATAGCATAGTGGGCCTAATGTGCAGAAACTGAAAGAAGCAACCATGCTGAGTAGAAAGTCCTCCTCCCCCAGAAGTCGAAATCCATGGAATTTGCATCTGGGGGCCGGTCACTGTGGAGGGTGCGAAGCCCATCGGGAGTGTCCAGCTGCGTCAGTCCTGACTGAGGATGAGGCATGGAACCTGGAGACTTGGGGGCGCACAATACCTCTGGCAGAGATCCCTAGGGGCTGGGACTCTGGAAAAGGGTCTTTGCCAGAAACACGATGATGCCTCCCAGAAGGGAGCAAGCCAGGGGGGCAACACAAGGGTGTCCGCACTGAAATTGCCTAGGAAGGCGTGCGTCAAATGCTCCGAATTGTGCTGAGTGGGGGGGGGTGACATGCAGGTACTTCAACATCCTCAAGAGGAAATGCCGATATGCCGTGAGATCAGCAGCAGGGGAGATGTGGACAGGGGGCTCCTCTCCTCCCAAAGAGGAGGATGAGGAAATGGAGGACCTCGTAGATTCAATGGCTGGTTGCTCAGGGGGAGGTTGGAATACCTGCCTGTCTATGGCCCTGATGTATGAAGGGAAATGAGCAGCCACAGCCCTGAATTGCTCCCAGGAAAGAGGTCCGCTAGGGCCAAGAATGCCTGGGAGAGCAGAAGGTGGCAGAGGAGTGGGGGCAGGGCTGACAACAGAAATAGACTGTCCTCTGTCCGGGCAAAAGAGCACACCTGGAGCCCCAAGGGAAGAGGGAGCTCTGGAAAACTCAACAGCCGACAGCTTATCAACCATACTGGAACTGCCTAGGCTGCATCCTGAAGATTCCTCCTGTGAGGTGACCGGGGCCGTGAGTCTAAAAGGTCAGTCCCCTACCTCCAAAGAACAGGGCCCTCTCGAGGAGACTGAGAAGGAAGGGTGGAGGTCCGCACTACAACTCCTTCCCAAACCCGGGTGGGTCCCAGAACAGGGTTGCAGCATCGAGCCCCGACCCCTCGGAGTCTGAAAGAGCCTTCCTCCTCGCAAGTGCCAGCCTAGGCAGCTGACTACCCAGGGAGTAGCACCCTCCCCTTCTGTAGGTGCTCCGATGGGCCCTAAAGTTGGGCGATCCAGGCACTCCACCTGAGAGGGTACCACCACTGAGGGAGTAGAAAACACTCTGAGGCCAGGTTGCAGGGCAATGGTGGTCTGCACCACTGCCTGCTGGTCAGAACTCCTGACCCTGGACCCAGGGGCCACCATCCGCTCCTCAGAGGGGGGGTTGACTCCAGCCTGTCAAGGACACTACCAAGGTGTCCACTTGAGCAGCCAACTCCAAAGAGTCAGACTGCCTGTCTGATTCAGAATCAGATTCCTCTGAGGAGGAGGTGGAGATCGAAGTTCTGTGCCAAATGGTACGTGGACGCCCGCTGCCATCCCGACAATGGGGCACCAAACTGAGTGACTGCACCAGAGTTGGCAGAGATGTCCTCAGCCGCACCGTGACCGGTGCGGGAAGAAGACAGGCACCAACGACGGCAGCAGCATCGGAGCTCGAGCCTGTCACGACACCGTCCCCACCCACGACGCTGCTAGCCACGCCGAGGCCAGAGATGGCGCCGGCGACGGCTCCGACCACGCTCTCGGCGACGAGGCCGGAAACCCCCATGGCGTCATCCCGACCCATGGCGCCGTGAGCACGAAGGACGGCTCCGACCACACTCTCCGCGCCGCGGATGGCGCTGAGATCCAAAACCCCCATGGCACCCTGTCCTCACTCAGCACTGCAAGCGGCTCCAGAGTTGGACACTGCGCCATGCTCAACCACGGTGCTGTGGACGGCGCCGAGGCGAAAAACAATAAGGGATGGCACCATAGAGTCTCACACAGAGCCGTCAGCACCATCAGCGCCGTGAACAGAGCAGACAGCAGAAACTGCGCCAAGCGACAGACCGGAGACGACGACGGTGCCATCCGGGCCCACAGTGCCACAAATGGCGCTGAGGCTTAAGACAGTGCCGAAAGATGGCGCCGACCCAGGCCTTCTGAGCTGAGGGTGTGACACCGGAACAGCCTTCACCCCCGAAGGGGCGATTGCCAAGGCAGTACCTCCCGCCCGTCCCCCAAGGGGAACAGACTGGGCCTCCTGCACCGTGGAAGGGGCTTCTGCAAAGGCGAGGCTACTAGAAGCAGAAGCCGCCCCCTCCTCTGCAGCATGTAGAGCTGAGGGGGGACCTGGAGGAAAGGCCAAGAGAGCATGGCTTGGCCCGGCAGTGCACCGTCTCCTGAAAGTTGGCGGAGGGCTCATCCAGCTTTCCACGTGCGTTGTTAGATGACACGACGGTCCATGGAGAAGCAGGCGTCGCACAAATCCATGTCGTGTAGCGGGCCAAGACACACGAGTCAATGGTCATATTGGTTGGTGACTGAATACTTACGGCCACACTGGCACCAATGCATAGGGGGCCGTCCAGTCTTCATAGTTTTCTTGCCCCCCGACAGAGACATGACCAATGGAAAAAGAACAATTAAGACTCGATGTCGCAAATAAAAGAAAAGGAACAGTCTTACCAGGCGACGTCAAGTGGAGTGTACAGTGGAACCGGCAGGATAAAGTTTAGTCAACATAGTCAACAAACTTCGAGAATGGAGCCGAAGGCTTCAGGCAGGACAACAGGCCTCAAGCCGCAGAGCTACCCATGAGGTGAGACCTCAATGGCAGGAGACTAAGAACTGGCGAGGCGGGTCGACTGGCAGCCAACCCAGAGGCACCACGCAGTGTGTTGGCCTCGAGGGCGCCCTGTGCGGTGACGTCCACCCATCAAACAAAAAAAGAGCTCCCGCGGGGTCGTGACCTCCGCCACTACCCAAAGGTGATGAATGGTGAAGATCGACACAGATAAGATTTGTTTTATTCTAAACAGTCTCTGTATCTGGACTTGGTTATGACCTTTTTACTTGGCGTTCCACAGATGGATTTCCATTTTTTGCTGCTATGTGTTGGAGGACCAAGACACAGGTCTTCTTCCCTTTAACAATGTGAGCCCGTGGGTACCAAGTCAAGTAAGCATCTGTTACTTTTTAAATTAAACTGAATTATTATTTTCATTTTATTTATTTGTGCTCTGTTGAAGCAGAACAGAAATAGAGTGACTGATAAGCTGTCTGGATAACAGTTGCATGGTACTGCCCGACCCGTCACAGATGGAGATGCAGTATGGGGACAGCAGGCTCTATTCCATCACAAACTTGCCTGGAAGACCCCAAATAAAAGGCAGCCACTGTTTTTAAAAATCCACCTCCATTACCAATAAGGGGTCAACATGAAAGGAACAGTTAAAGCAACATTTTTTTTTTTTTAAATGTACAACAGGAAAATATTCGGAGGCGAGCGATTTATTTTAAATGTGAGACAGGATTTTTTTTTTTTTTTTTTTTTTTTAAACATGTCTAGGTTGAAAGGTCCCTGGCATTACTGAGCAGGAAGAGGAAGTGAAAACTGAAGAAAATAAGGGACTCTGAACAGAGAAAACTACTCCGTTTCCAGCACTATCTTCCAGCCACAGAAACTATCAACATTTCCAGTGGTTGTTTCCTCTCTGCAAAATGCTCTGATTTGACTACTTCAGTCAGACTTAAGAAATGGGGTGTGGGGGAGGGGGTCGACAGGACTGGGCCGAACTCTCCCTCTGCAAAGTGCCCATGCTGACAGCTCTGAGGAGGAACATGAAAGGAAGGTCCTCACTGGGGTTGTTGCCAAATTGATTAATCAAAGAAAAAAGTTTTGTTTTAACAATTAATTATGAGGATTAAAAAGTTAATTTTGTCCTCTGAAAGCAGAGGGAAATGAGAAAGGGACATGTTCAGCTTCAAAAGGTTTCACTGATTATTGTCGGGTCCCTGCCTAAAACATGATCTGTATTAAGCTGTAAAACTTCCTTTCAGCCTCCATCCCCAAAATGTGGGAAAATACAGTCGATACATCCCTTCCTTATGCCTCAGATGACTGAAACTAGACATTAAATCAAAAGAAAGCTGTACAGTGGCAGACACCGAGAGGAGAAAGACTCTCGCGCAAGGGGATTCTGTAATACAAAATAACTCCCCGCCCCCATCTACCTCCTTTCTCCAGTTTCCTGTGACGGGCCAGTATGAGGGTGACACATTCAGTCTATTTTTATAGTACCTTTCAAAGTCAAGGTACTGCACAAATTATAAAATACAGTATAAAAACAGACAAGTAAGTATTTAAAATCAGTTCATTAATTAATCAGGGAAGGCCAAAAAGAATAAATACGTTTTCAGCGTAGATTTAAAGCTGCTGATGGTCAGGCATTCTCTTATCCAACGAGGTAGAGAATTCCACAGGGTCGGTGCTGCAAATGAAAAAGCACGAGCTCCAGATGTTTTTAAGATGAACCCTGGGGATCTCTAGCAATACCTTGTCGGCAGATCAGAGAGGCCGATTGGGGTAGTATGGAGTCAGGAGATCTTTAAGGTAGTCAGATCCCTGTTCACGTAGGGCTTTGAAGGTAAGCAAGCCTACCTTATAGGTTATCCACCACTGAATTGGCAGCCACTGCAGTTCACGCAGCACAGGCATAATGCGACTGGTCCTAGAGGTACCAGTCAACAGCCTGGCCGCAGCATTCTGCACCATCTGCAAGCGGCGGGTATCAACCCCAGACAGCCCTAGGTAAAAGGCATTGCACTAGTCAAGACGGGTAGTAATGAAAGCGTAAGCCAATGTTGAAAGATCACCCGGGGGAATCAGGTGTTTCACCCGGGCAATATTCCTCAGACGATAAAATGAGGATTTGACCACAGCTGACACCTGGACTTCAGGATCAAGCCACCATCAAAAATAATGCCCTGGTTACGCACCCGATCTGAGGCAATGAACTGGACACCATCCAGCCACAGGCCAAACACGTGCCCAGCACCAGAACCCACCCCCGGGCAGCCCGGATCCACAACCAACACCTCAGTCTTATCCGGATTCAGTCTCAACCAACTTGCGCTCATCCAGTCTTTGATCTCAGAGAGGCAGCTATTTAGTATAGAGACTACATCAACCTGTTTGGGCACAAAGGACATATACAGCTGAGTATCATCTGCATAGTAGTGAAAACTCAAGTCATATCGCCTAATGATATTTCCCAATGGCAGCACATATACTGTGAACAACATGGGTGCCAATATGGAGCCCTGCAGCACCCTGCAGGACGTCAAAGGAATAAATTCCAGTGACCACCCTCTGAGACCTGCCTATGAGAAAAGATCTAAACTATTCAAGGACTGTACCAGACAGTCCACAAAGAAACCACAGGGTCTCCAAAAGCACCTCATGGTCCACAGTGTCAAAAGCTGCTGAGAGACTGAAAAGGACCAAGATGGTAAGAGCCTTTCAATCTCTCGCCATTAGGCCATTTAATACCCGAACAAGGGCAGTCTCCATGCTATGCCTCTTCCTGAAACCAGACTGGAGAGCTTCATAGACATTGTGAGTGACCAAGTGATCGTCCAGTTGCAGCGCAACCACCTTCTCAATAACCTTCCCCACAAAGGGCAGATTAGAGACAGGTCGGTAGTAAGCTGGATCATCGGGATCCAAGGAGGGTTTTTTAAGGAGTGGTTGAATGACCGCCTCCTTTAGGGGATCTGGAAAGATTCCCCTCTCCAAGGATCTCCATACAATTTCAGCTAGGATCGGGCAGACAGCATCTACACATCCCACTAAAAGGGAGGTAGGGCACAGATCCAAACTACAACAGGTTGGGCGCAAAGTCCAGACAATCTTCAAAATGTCCACGAAGTCCGGTCGGCTGAAATCTGTCCAGACAGAAGGGTGCTCACCGCTCCCGATCGACCACCGCAACCCCTCGTAGACAGAGCCGGGCCGATTCGGGACCTGATGCTGGCAACCTTATCTGTAAAAACTGAGCTAGCTCTTCACACTTAATTTGTGAAAAAATCTCTTCCAGATTGGAGACAGATTGGATTGCACAATCTGTCCACAGTTCGAAAAAGCTGAGCTGGTCAGTTCTGTGCAGCATTAATCTCCCTGGACAGGAACTCTGCCTTCTTATGGGTGATTTCTGATTGATAGCCCTTATAACGTTCCCTCAAGCTAAGCCTGTCAGCATCCAGGCCAGACTTCCGCCATGCACCCTCCAGCCTTCGACCAACCAGCCTCAACTCCTTCAAGGACCCATCATACCAAGGGGACCTTGGGCGGAGAGTGAGTGGTCGAACACGAACAGGAGCAATCAAGTCCAGGGCATCTCCCACTGCCTTATTATAGGCTAGTACAAGGTCCCCTGGATCAGTGCTTTCACCCAACAATCCAGATAGGTCCAGCACCACCGACAGACCATCTGGGGTAACTCCCCTTAAAGGGCAGTACCGGAGCATCTCCGGAGGGGTAGGTCCATTTGGGGGGGCCCAGAAACTGAACCTTATGGTGTGATGGTCAGACCGACTGGTTCCACCCCCAAGTCAGTGATCTCCATCCCCAGGAGGAACAGTAGATCCAATGAGTGACCTCCACTCTCCTATATGGGTAGAGAAGGTAATGACCTGTGTAAGACCCAGCATCGCCATTAGCTGGAGGAGATTTTGACCAAACTGCGAGAGTTCGTCGTCGATCCAGGCACTGAAATCTCCCAGAATTATCCATCTGGGAGACTCCAACACCATGTCGACAATGAAGTCCGCAATCTCCTGCAGGGATAAACCCCCATCACCTGGTGGACGGTAAATGAGTATCCTACAGTTTACACCCTCACAGGATCTAGTGGTCTCCACTGGAACATCCACAAGGCCCAGTTCGGTCTTAAAAACGATGGCTACACCCCCACAACTACGATCCAACCTCGGGCGGTGAATTACCGAGAACCCAGCTGGAACTGCAGAGGCCAATGCTGGGCCTGCATTTTCATCCAGTCGGGTCTCGGTAATGCATGCCAGGTGCACCGTTTCAACAAGATCAGCTATAATGGCTGTCTTGTTTTTGATGGCTCTAGCATTACATAACACCGCCTGGGTTAGATGAGATGTTGGGGAAGACCTCGACTCCTGTCCAGCATCAATTGCTGGGCCCTTGGGTATGGGAGCAAGACAGGGATTACCCCTATCCTGGCACCATTTTGCCCCAGGGCGTCACCTGGTCCCTACCACCCCAATACACCCCCCCTTTTAATTTCCCCACCAGGCCCAGTTCTGCCCCCCTTCCTGCACCTCCTGGCAATCCCGAGGGGTTGATAACACTTTTAAGTCTTTGTTGGCAAAAAGGGGCAGTCAAAGGGGCACAATTCCCTGAGCCTGGTGGGGGAACACTGCCTGACCATCTTTAGACCCTCCCTACACATTCTTAAAACACACGTCTGTCTACACACAACCAGGAGCCTAACACTCAAATTCACAAATACTAAATCATCAAAAAAAAAAAAGACAAACAAAAATACTACTATATCCTACTAGCCTCTCTCAGATTGTAGGGCAACTTAGCATACTAATACCCACACTTTAACAAATACCACCTACTAACCCCCAAAAATACCAACCCCAAATCAGCAAACCCCATAAATCTCTATTTAAACAAAAAAAAAGCAAAAAACATTAAAACAACTCATATAATAAATGACTATAGTTTGATATCAGTATATTACTGTCCACTATATGCAGTTCTGAATCTTTAACAGTTCAGAGGAGCATGCCACAACTCCATGAAGAAATATGAAAAGGGAGAGCTCTCACCACCCCCTTATCAAAAACTTTGCCCAAAACAAGATAGCCTTCTCACTGCCACCTATTCAGAGTTTTACTTTGTGAGTTTAAGTCAGAAACCAAAAAAGGAGGCCCTCACTGCCTCCGAATTTAGTGATAAGGATGCATAAATCCAATGAAATATTCCAAGGACAGTCAATTCATACAATACTTGTGGCCACCAGCAAACAAACTCACATCCAGTTTCACTTGGCGAGATGTAGGAGGTTCTTTAAATGAGCCAATTCCCCAAGAAAATCAGATCTTGGGAGATAAGTTCAGATTAGCCAGATTCCCCCAGGCCCCTAAGCAGATCTGCCAGGAATCCAGCAACCCCACCCAGGCCATCAGGAACATACCCAACACCAGTTAGACAGCCCCAGGAGACCAAAGAAAATGCCCACCCTTCAGTCAGCACCACCAGATCACCCCAGGGAAGGAAAAGCTAGACCCGGTGTCCGCCTCGGGCACACCAATTTGGCTCTCAATCTGCAGCACAGACCCTTCTCGGCTCATGACTTCAGAGTCTGAGCAAGGCAGTTCCGATAAAACCTCCATCAGTTCATCACCAAATGCAGCTGTTTATACATCAAATGTTACTGTTTCAGATTTCAGGGACTCTGAGCATGCCACCACGGCCAGTGCCACCAACGTTTGATTCCCGGCTGAAACCACTCCGAAAACGTATCTCCTCCTCACCTCCACAGCAGCACAAGTAGCAACACCAGAAGAGAGCACCTGCGGGCACACAGTCCAAGTAGTAGGTAAAGCAGTTTGAACGTAATAGTAGTTGACATCCAAAGTGTAACATGGTCGATAAAGTGAAAAAATGACTGCGACTCACGAACAGCAGCTACAAATTATATAAAATTAAACGAAAGAAAGGTAAAATGAAATAAAACAAAATAGACTCCACGAATTAAGCAAAACAACAGTAACTCTTGAGCGCCTACACTACTCCTGACGGCTGGCCCAGCATGGCAGCCATCTTGCTGGAAGGACACAATGGTGCCAGACAGGGATCTCAGGGGTACTTTTTGTCAGTCTCCAGCATTTCCCATACGTGTAATGATTAGCAGCAAGGATCTTAAAAAAACCCTGGTTTAACCCTTTCAATTCCCCACATCTAGTACAGTGCTGAGAATTAATCTGTGGTCTTTAATGCATAGGGTTCAAGCCCCCACCTGCCCCAATGAAGTACCAGCAAGATCAGTGGGTTAGCTGTATAAAGTTGCTCACCACAGGTTTTGTCAGACCTGCAGAAAGTGGTCTGCTTCTGTTCAGAGAAATTCATTACAAGGGTCACAGAGATGTAGGACAACAAAATATAAATTTAAAAAGAATTTTTAATATTTTCATCCAACAATCATCCTAGCGAATTCTCTTTCAAAAACCACAGTACAGATATACAGGCATCTGAATATGTTCCACATACTGAGCGAAAAACATACACAAATAACTGTTGTAAGACACATGAAAGGGAGAGCCCACCAGTGTGCACACGGAGGACAGGCAGGAGACCAGTGCTGGCCACTTTAGTTCATGTCAGTGCAGGAAGTTACCTCTGGGTCTTTATTGCATAGCTTAGCTACAATCACCGATAAAACGCCATCTTTGGATGAGTGCTTACCCGTCCTGACACACGACTAAAGCCGTATCACACCATGCAGCTGCTGCTGCCACTGATCCCCCTCATTATGCCATTACCGACACTTATCCGCCCCACTGTGTGGCCCTCGCTACTGATCCACTGCACCACACAGCTTCTGCCAGATATTTCATCAGTCTTTCCCACAGAGCCACATACTTTGGTCTTTAAGCCAGAGGAATCAGGATCCCGCATACAACACAGAATATGGTGCAGTGCTCAGACAGCATAAACACTGGTGCTGGTCTCAACCATTTCAGTTTCTTTCTCCCCCGCTGTCGAGATCACGTCTCTTTGGGGGTCCAACAGAACTCTGCGTTGCCCCCAACATAGGCCTTTAATCATTTACTTACTTTTATTTCTTTATAGTATAGTTTTTTTTACCGAGTACATTATTTATTTGGTGTTCTCATTCATTTCATATCTTCAGGTTTTCCTCAGTTCTACGTTTCATGATCATTTCATCTGCCAACATTATGTCAGGTAGGGGGCCTGCAAAGGCCAAATGCTTTGGCAGAGAGTCTGTTTCGAACTGCAACTCCTCTCTGGGCGACTGTCCTAGTATGGGACACTGTCACACCTCAGAGATAAGGCAGTCCTCCTCAGTCATAAGATGTTTCCTCCTGCTCCACTTACTCTCAGCATTAGACTACTGAGACCACCCATCCACGACCTTGTCTTCACACTTGCGTCAGAACGACGCAGGTCCCACTCCAGTCCGTGCTGCTCTGCTTGATGTTGCTGGTTCTGTATCGTGTGGAGCCAGACCCACCCCACCTACTTTAGCGCTGACATCTTAGCTGCATTCATCCCCCCTGCCTATAGGGAAGTCTTGAATAAGAAACTAGACAATGGACCTTGGACTACAGTGTCTGTTCTTTGTGGCATCTGCCACCTAGTCATCCCTGGACAATCTCACCCATTCTCTCAGACTCTGGCCTCTGTTCTTGACAGAGTCCATCTCAACTTGTCACTGCTACTATCGGTTCTGGGGTAGCTGCTGGGGTCATGCCTGCCTTGGTACGGTCTCGGTTAACCTTGGTGCTGGCATCATTGCTGATGTCTGTCAAGTCTGGTGTTGATGTGGGCACTGGCCTTGGGCCTGACCTCGGGGGCCACTCCTCCCTGGCTTATTTTCACACAAGCTGCACCTTCCCCATGTAGTATGCATCCTAGTCACTCCCCATGGTTTGCACGTAAGTTGTGCATTGCATGCTTAGTGGCTTTTGCACTCAATTTGTGTTTTTCCACACAGTGTGCACACTGCTTACTTACCATGCATGCTTCTCCACGCACGTCTGTATATTTTCACATAAGCTTACTTTGATGCAATTTGCGTTGGTGCACAATGTGCTATATTTGTGCTTTACATTTTGTCCGCAGGGTGTGCCACTTGTTGAGCAAACCTGTTATTTTCTTCTGCATCATAATATTGGTTTTCCACACACTCTGCCACGGTCTCAGGCAGACTGCATTATTAACCACATCTGCACTGTTTTCTATTTTAAGTAGCGCCACATATGACTTCTTTGCACCTTGTTTTTGGCAATCCCTTCTCCCCCCTTCCTCCTCGGCCAGCCCACATCTGCTTTGCAACTTCCCCTCAGCCCTGTCACCCATCTTCTCTGGGGCTTACAGCCTTGCTGCCTTACAGTGCCCAAGGATTCCTCCCCCCAGCCCAGAAGGCTATTTTATGGGATGTGGGAGCAGACAGCCCAGTGGATGAAACAGCCTATAGGGGAGTGCAACGTCATTTAACACGGCTTAGTCTTTTTTCTGCCAGTTTTCTCCCCTCAAGGGCCCTGTGGGCGGGGACTGAGCAGACGTGCATCCCAGGCAGGAGAGGCCCCTCTCCCCGTGGCTCCTGCTTGCCCTACCAACTGTGGTAACGCAAGTGGTAGTGTTGCAACAGAGACCACTGTCCCCGCTCCCCGTGGCTCCTGCTTGCACTACCATCTGTGGCAACCCAAGTGGTAGTGTTTCAACAGAGACCACGGTCCCCTCTCCCCGTGGCTCCTGCTTGCACTGCCATCTGTGGTAACCCAAGTGGTAGTGTCACAACAGAGACCACGGTCCCCGCTCCAGAAGAGGGCGACCTTTGAACAACCATCCTCCTCCCCTGCCCGACACCCCCTGCGCCCAGGTCTGTTTCTGAACCCAGGTCGCTTCAGACCTCCATGCCAGCCTCTGGCAATCCCTGCTCGCAAACTCGTATGATTTTGAAAACAAAGTCTTGCTATTTTGATGCATAATTTTCATGCAGCTTTGCGCCATCCTTTTTGGCTACTTGCACATCATGTTCCTGCCTCTGTTGCAGTTCTTTATGTTTTGTTTCATTTTTACCTCTGGTTATTGGTCTCCTGGGAATCGCCCTGCTGGAGGTTTTAGGTGCACTATTTTGGGGCATTTACCCACTTTGCAGTGTCAAAACCTTGAGATGCGTACTGGCCAACTATTTCTGGAACCTGTGTTAAGCCGAATGCTTGTCCTTTCTAAATATATTTTGATATTAGCCCTAAGGAAAAAAAGAAAAGAAACTGCAGGCTAATGTTTTTCCTAGCTTCAATCACGCCGACCTGAAGCTGAATGTGGCCAGTTTACAACAAATGTTGCAGTATTAGTCATGTTAACCTCCTTGGGACCCTCTTACAGTCTCCTTTTCTTTTCCTTTATAATGCGAGATGTTCTGCTGAACTACTCGCAGTTTCCTCCCCTTCCAGGGTTGGATGTTTTGTCCTGGGAAGCCACTGCTGTATTATTCCAATTCTGAGTCTACTTTTGTTTGTTTCAGGTCATGGAATATTCTTCTTCAAGCATTCCATTCCTCAGACCCGTTGCCACTGTATTCTTACTTTAAAGCAATTTTTTTTCTTATTCAGTAGTCCCCCCCCCCCTTCTCTCTTTGGTACAAAAGAAACTGTGGTGGTTGGGGCCAACACTGCTATTTATGCTGTCTGTGCACACAGAAACATCGAATGTGATAGTAGATAAGGACGTTTGCCCATATCACATTTTTTTTTTTTTTTACCTCGTCTTCATTTTTCTTGCTGCAGACCTCACTTGATCTATGGCACCGTAACCGTAAACAGTGCTATGCACGTGAGTGTGTGCCAAACTCAAAAGTTCCAATTCCTGTGGCATTCCAGTGCCTGTGGCTCCAAGACCAAGGAGTATGCCTCTATGGAAAAGATGGTCTTTAAGATCTAGTTACAGTAAGTACATTTCCTTTACCCATACACTATCTTTCTCAGGCATTTTGCCTACATACTTCTGGGAGGTGCCTGAAAACAGCCAAGGATTACCCTAGTCCTCTTTCACCGGTCAAAAAAATTAAAATTTAAATGCTGGCTCTCACTAGTTCTAGGTTGGTCAAAAGGGCGCTCCCCACCCACCTTTTTTTGGCTATAGTATCCTTGTTCCAGGGAGCTGCCTGCTGTCAGAATATCAGCTGGAGGTCACGGAAAGTAAAGGGACAGCAGCTGTACAAAAGGACATTAATCCTAGATTAACTGCGACAAAACAAAGAAATGGATATGTACATGTATTTATACATACATACAAACGTATAGAATATTGGCCATGATTGGTCCGAATCCTCCTGCCACAGAATTCACAAACAGGTGTAGACAGGCAGCACTACAAATGGCGGTAATGCCAAATAAAGCACAAATAATAACAGCAGCAAATTTTGTACAGGAACAACACATACACAGGGCTCTGTCCAGCCAAGCCTAAGCCCACATCCCTAATACATTCAACAGTTAAATGCAGGGACAGGACAAGGCCCTTTGTGAGAACTTCAATTTGATTTGATATTAAATACCCAGGCATTTCTAGGTGGCTGCCTCTACTGGCTTACCAACACCAGCTCTCCAGGAGTTGGTGGTTTGTTTAGCACAAGCCCGGGGGACTCTTATGTTCCTCCTTTAGTATAACCAAAAACAGCATGCCTAAAAAAGCCTAAGTGCACCTGGCTGCTTAGAACATACCAACCGCAGGCACATTTAGGCACTGAAACGGTCAACTGACCACTTCTGTAAGCTAAAACTTCATGCCGTTTTTAAAGGAAATAAAACTCTGATTGGACTGTCGTGTAATTAAGTCTACAGACATGACCAGGGGTTAGGTTACCATTGGATAATAACCACTGGGGCGCATGAGGTACAAGGGTCAGTCAACGGCCTTAAGGCTCTCAAGTTAGATAAACAACGGTGACCTGGAGTGCCCTGCTGCTAATAACAAATGCAATTGTTGCCAACTCCTAGCCCCCCTTCAACATACCTGAGGGATGGGGAAGGAGGGTAGGTTAGGTCACCTCATAGTGTCAGAGTTACAGAGCTGCCTGGATGCTCAATGTGGAGGTGTCAGCCCACACCGCAGCTGGCATAGTGGGGTGGAGCATTTTCAAAGAAAGCAGGAGGCAGGGTTGAGAAGAAAAAATTACTCACCAGAGTAACTGTGTTTCTTCTAATGGAGTCTTGCTGTATTCTGACAATTTGCAGTTAGCTTCAGCTCTTGAACTGCCCTAGAGAGTGAAGGGTTAAATTCTATGCCAGGCATAGAACGTTGGGCTCAAGCTCAGTTGAAAACTCTGTCTGTGTCCTTTTGAAACTAAACCGTCAGATTCTTACGAGCTAAAACTCACTGACTAAAAAAATGTGGAAACTGTAAAAACTCCTAGTAGCCAACTGGCAACAAAGACTTTGGATTCCCCAAAAGACTCAAGTCAGGAAACCCAAAGAACCAAAACCAGGTAATAAGAACTAAAAACTCTTAATTAACCAAATACAAAGCACCCAACATAACAGGAGTGGGGTAAAGACACCCCTGGGGTGCAACACTGCACCTGCCCACCCACTTCCCAAAAACAGGTTCCGAGAGGGGAGGGAGGTCAGAATACAGCAAGACTCCATTAGAAGAAACACAATTACTAAGGTAAGTCATTTTTTCTTCAAACAACATGAAGTCTTGCTGTATTCTGACAATTTACGGACTACCAAGCAGTACCTCCAAGGAGGAGGGACATAACCTACTTTGGGAATAGGCTCTGAAATACTGCTGTGCCAAACCGAGCATCACTCCTAGCCTGGATATCCAGAGAGTAATGCTTGGTGAAGCTATGACCTGTTTTCCAGGTAGCTGCTTGACAGATTTCTAACAAGGGGATATCCCTAGCTGCAGCGGTACCTCAAGTGGAATAAGCTCTCAGGCCTGAGGGTGCAGGTTTTTCCCAGTTTTTCATAGCAGAAAGTACAGTTACGTAAGAACTTACCGTAACAGTAGATCTTCGAGAACAGCTCTTGCAGCAGGTTACACCATTAGGACTGAAGCCGTCAGGCGCCAGGACCCCACGGAAAAATTCTAGCTAGCTAACTACAGCGGGGACCGCCCCCGGCGTCGGTCCCGCCTCCGACGTCAGGCGTGGTACAAAAGGGGGCGGTCCCGACAGATTCCCCAGTTCTCCCGCCGGAGACTTCTCGCCGCAGGCTGACATCAAAATGGGAGACCTAGGATTCGCCGTCAGAAGACAGAAAGATAACAATTCCTGCTCAGAAAGACTGAGCCATGCCTCCTCCAAGGGGGAAGGTGGGCGGGAAGGTACCTGCTGCAAGAGCTGTTCTCGAAGATCTACTGTTACGGTAAGTTCTTACGTAACTGTACTATCTTACTCCGAGACACAGCTCTTGCAGCAAGTTACACATTAGGACTGATTCCCAAGCAGTAACGCTGTCAGAAAATCCGGAGGAGAAAATAAAGGATAAATACCAGGTCCTGAACCTGGGACAGGAGACCTGAAGCGCGGCCAAGCCAAAACCAGCCCCTTCGCCGAGAGGCTATGTCCAGGCTATAATGCCTGATAAAGGTATGCACAGAACTCCAAGCAGTGCAGCTCATATAGCAGAAGTGGAAACATTTTTGAGCGCTGCAAAGGAAGTAGCCACCCCTCTAGTGGAATGACCCCGGACTGTACCCGGGAGGGGCTTTTGTTTGATACCATAACAGTGAGAAATACACTGGACAAGCCAGCGAGAAAGGGACTGTTTGGATACGGGTTGGCCCATCATTCTCTCAGAGAAGGAAATGAAAAGTTGCTCAGAACTACGAAAGGACTGAGTTCTGTTGAGGTAAAACCTCAGGCTGCGGTGAACATCCAGGGTATGGAGCAGAGCCTCTCCTCTATTTGAGTAGCTCGGGAAGTAGACCGGAAGGTCGATATCCTGGTTCAGAGTGAGTGAAGAAACCACCTTAGGCAAAAATTTAGGGTTCGTCCTCAGGGATACTCTGTCCCGGTGGAAAACTAAATAAGGCTCTTTGCACATGAGAGCGTGAAGTTCAGAAATTCTTCTTGCCGAGGTAACAGCAACTAAAAACAACGTTTTCCACGACAGAAAACGTAGCTCGCAATCCGCGGCAGGTTCAAAGGGGGGGAGCGTGAGCTGTTCCAGGACAAAGAGCAAATCCCATGGAGGCAAAGGGTCTCTAATAGGAGGCCTAAGGTGTAACACTCCCCTAAGAAATTCCCGAGAGGCGTCCACCTGAGCCACTATGCGATTTCCCACGGAGGTGGTAAGCCGAAATGGCACAGAGGTGCACTTTAATAGAGGAGTAGGCTAGACCCGAATGAAAGAGGGAGAGCAAATATTCTAATATTACTCCCACAGGACAACCTAAAGGGGAAAGGTCGCGTGCTCGCGACCATACACAAAAACGGCGCCATTTCATGGCGTACGTCGCATGCGTTGCCGGCTTTCTGGCTGCAGAAAGGACTTCTGCAACCTCTTGCGAGACCCCGTGACGCAAAATGGCTATGTCTCTAGGAGCCAAGCATGCAGGTTCAAGGAACTTAGGTCCGGGTGGACAAGTGAACCCTTCTCCTGAGACAGTAAGTGGGAGCTGAGCAGCAACGGGAGCGGGGGTTCCCGAGATAGTTGAATCAACAAAGGGAACCAAATCTGTCTGGGCCAAAATGGGGCCACCAGGATCATTAGTGCGTGCTCCCTGCGCAGTTTGAGAAGAACTCTCTGGATCAACGGGAAAGGAGGGAAAGCGTAGAGGAATCTGTTCGCCCAGGAGAGGGATAACGCGTCTCGCCAGAAAACACCAGGCCCTGGATCTAGCGAGCAAAAATTGGGCAGTTTTGCGTTGGATGGGGAGGCGAACAAGTCTAGATCTGGAGTTCCCCATCGAAGAAACAGATCCTCTGCTACCTCTTGAAGAAGTTCCCATTCGTGGACTCTGGCCTGAGAGCGACTCAGGCCGTCTGCGAGTGTTGTCCACTCCGGGGCGTGCACAGTGATCAGATTCGCGCCGTGTCTGATTACCCAATCCCACACTCTCATGGCCTCCCTGCAAAGGGGTAAGAGTGTCGCCTTGTTTGTTGAGGTAATACATCACCGCGTGTTGTCTGCTCAAGTAGAAGAGTCACGTGGGATAACTGACTGAAAGGCCTGCAGGGCATAGAGGACCGCTCTCATTTCCAACACGTTGATGTGAAGGTGAGCTTCCATCTGGGTCCACGTGCCTGGGACTTTACCCGTCCAGGTGTGCCCCACCCAAGAGCAGGCGTCCGTGGTGAGGCTGACCTCGAGGGCGGCGCAATGAGCAGGGACGCCTGATGAGGCGACCCTGGGGCTAGCCACCACTGCCAGTCTTGAATCACTGAATTCGTGAGTCTGACCGGATGCTGCAAGTGGTCTTGCCTTTGGTCCCATTGCACTTTGAGCATCCACTGAGTAATTCGCATGTGGAGTCTTGCGAAGGGACAGTAGGAATGGCAGCCATGTCCCGAGCAAGCAAAGGACCCGACCTGGCAGGTACAACCTTGCTTAATGATAGGTCCCTTATGAGGGATCTGATGCGCTCCGCTCTGTCGGCCGGAAGAAAGGCTCTTCCCCGAACAGTGTCCAGAACTGCTCCTATGAACTGCAGTTTCTGCGACGGTACCAGGAGAGACTTCTCGTAATTTATGAGAATGCCCAGGGATCGGAACAGATCCTGGGTGCTCTGGATAGCAAGAAGCAACACCTCTCTGGAGGCGGCCATGAGAAGCCAGTCGTCCAGGTACGGGAACACGTAGTGGCCCTGTCTCCTCAGAGACGCTGCCACAACTGCCATGCACTTGGTAAAGACCCTTGGTGCGGAAGACAGTCCGAAAGGAAGGGCTCGGAACTGAAGGTGGTGGTCGAGAAACTCGAAGCGCAGGAACCTCATGTGCGCCTGAGCCATAGGGATGTGCAGGTAGGCATCCTGCATGTCTAGAGACGCTAAAAAGGCGTCCTGTTTGAGCATGGGGATAAGACCCGGAAGGGTCACCATGCGGAATCTCTTGTAGGTGACCGACACATTGAGGTCGCTGAGGTCCAGTTGGACGGAGGTCCCCTGTTTTCTTGGGAACCAGGAAGAAGTGGGAATAAGTATCCTAGTCCTCTCTGGTTCTCTGGGACATCTCTATCGCTCCCTCTCGTAGTGTAGCAGTACTTCTTGCCAGATCAAGGCTTTGTGCTGACCCTGATACTGGGAGAGCAAAGGAGGCCTCGAGGTGGCTTTCCTGCGAATTCTATAAAGTGGCCTAGACTGACCAACTGAAGAACCCACCTGTCGGTGGTAATGGCCTGCCATCCCGGCAGGAAGTTCGCAATGCGACCCCCAACTATAAAATCCCGTTGATCCTGAGGGGCGGGGGCCGGAAAGGAGTCAGGCTGTGGTGGCAGATGGACCCGCTGGCTGGGCCTGCCTAGGAGAACGCTGGCCTCGGCTGGCGGGGTGTTTGCCCTGGGCTCTACGAAAACCAGAGCCCCTCTGAGGTGCAGCGGAGCGGGTCTGTTGCCTCTGCGTCCGCGCACGGAAACGGCTTTGGTTCCTACGAAAGGAACCAAGCTTAGGTCGGTACATGGCCTGAACCGACCTTACCGCCTTCCCGGCCTCTTGGAGTTTGGTAAGGATCTTTTCTGTAGGATTACCAAACAATACCTCTCCCTCAAAAGGAGCATCCAAGATGTTCTTTTGGACGTCCGGGGTAAAACCGGAGACGCGCAACCAAGAGTGTCTCCGGAGGCATACGCCAGAAGCTGCTGCCCGGGCCGATGAGTCCGCTGAGTCATACGCGGCTCTTAGCACTTGGGTCCCCACGTCTGAACCCGTACGGAGGAGCTGAAGCATCTCCTCCTTCTGCTCACCTCGGGCATCTTTTCAGCCGCCTAGACCCTGTTCCCACAAAGTGTTCTGGAACTGAACCATGTGGGTTAAATACTTCAAGGATCTGATGGCGAGGTAGCGGAAGACACGCAGCCTACCCAATGCGCTCCAGTTGTTTGGACTCTGGGTCCGTGGCAGGGTGCTCAAATGTTGTGGCCTCTGTGACCGGTCATGTGAGGCTGTGATGACCAGAGAATCGGCCTGAGGATGCTGCGTCAAGTACTGGTCGTCCTTAGGAGCCTTGTACAGCGATCAGCTTTCTTCGGTCTCGCCGGGAGGCGAGTGGACGCCTTCCGCATGACTTGGTGGCGTCCACGAAAGTGTCAACCAAGGGTGGTACCACCACAGGCTTGGGGTCCTTTTGCCGAAGATATTTGGCGAGGCGTACCCTTTCGGGGTCTAAGTCTTCAGCATCCCATCCCATGTTCTCTTGTATATGTCTCATAATATCAAGGAACGAGGGATCATCCGGAGGAGATCTAGGCATCTCACGTGGGTCCGGAGAAGGGATGGAGAGTGGAGATGGGGATCTAGAGGTGGAGTAGTCTGATCCCGTGTCCTCCGTTGAAGGCGATCGTCGGCGTCTCCTGGATCTCTTGGGGCTGGGTGATCCAGAAGAGGATTTCGACGGAGGTCTCCGTTTATCAGGTCTCCCCCTGGGAGGGGTTCTAGGCTCCCGGGGAGGAGGAACACGGCCTGCCGACCCCGATGGCGAGGGGGGGGCAGGAACCGGAGGAGGAGGAGGAGGAGGAGGGGGAACCATGTCCTTTCTAATGGTATCCCACCAGGAGGTGAACAGATCTTTCACCTCCACTAGAGAGAGGCCCGACGACGGCCCGGGAGCCGGTGGGCGGTCGTCGGGTCCCAGCGTCGGCTCCACAGGGGGCTCTGGTAATGGCGAGGGTTCCCTGGGAGTACCGACGGGACCGGGGTCGCCCGTCTGGTCCTCGGGCTGCTCTAGGTCCTCCTCCGATAGAGGCTCCTGACCGACGTCGGTCGGAGGCAACAGGGCCTTCTTCTTCTCAGGAGGGGCGGGCGTCGGTCCCCCTACCGGCGTCCGCTGGGATGCAATGGCCGGCGTCGGTCGTCGGGCCGACGGCGGCTCCAGGGAAGCAGGGCGCAGGGCTGACGGCTGTCGAGCCGGCGTCTGGGCTACAGGCCTTTTAAGGCGTGAGCTCCAGCGTCTTGCGTGGAGGCACCGACGAAGACCTGACGTCGGGTACCGAGGAGCAGGAACCCGACTTGCGGTGGTGATGGTGTCGTTCCCCGGACTTCGCCAAGGCCCTGGAAGGGGAGGAAGGCCTGGCGGATTTTTACTGAGAGGAAGGCTTCCTCACTGCAGCCGGGGGAGATTTCGAACCGGAGCTACGGGACTCCGAACCCCTGGATGGGGACCTGGAAGGGGCCTTCTCCCTTCTCTTCTCCGCGTGCTTGTGGACCTTGGAGCTTTCCCCCTTGGAGGACATGGTCTTCAGTTGTTCCTCCAAAAGAAACGCCTGCAAAGCCTTCTGACGCCGGATCCGGGTACGGCTGTTGAACCCTTGGCAAGAAGGACAGGCCCGGGTATCGTGGTCTGGGCCCAGGCACCGGACGCAGGCCATGTGGGGGTCCTTGAATGGGATCTGCTTTCCACAAGCGCACTTGATGGATGGCCAGAAGTTGGTGATGACATCAAGATCTTGCTTGAAGAGAATTCTGAAAATTTGTCGAAAAAGCACTATTCAGCATCCCGCTGAGACTGGTAAACAAGGGGTCAGGTAGCTAAGTCGACGTGGAAAAGAACTGGGGAATCTGGCGGACCTTCTTTTGTACCACGCCTGACGCCGGAGGCGGACCGACGTCGGGGGTGGTCCCCGCTGTAGTTAGCTAGCTAGAATTTTTCCGGGGTCCTGGCGCCTGACGGCTTCAGTCCTAATGGTGTAACCTGCTGCAAGAGCTGTGTCTCGAAGTAAGATCTGAATACAGGACACAATCCACCTGGCAATGGTTCTCTTGGTGGCAGGTTTTCCCTTACCTACTTCCCCATAAGTGAGGAACAACTGGAGGGAGTCAAACCTGTGACCCTTTGTACGTTCTATATAGTAACCAAGGGCCCTTTTAACATCTAAACTGTGTAGCCTCTGTTCCCCTGAGGAGGTGTGATCAATGAAGAACACAGGAAGAGACATAGATTGGTTTAAGTGGAAATCAGAAACCACTTTAGGTAGGAACCTTCTACTGGTTCTAAGGACCACCTTATCTCTATGGAAAGAGATGAAGTCAAGCTCCACTGACAGGGCTTGCAATTCACTGATACGTCTGGCAGAAGTAACAGCAACCAAAAACACAGTTTTCCAAGTCAAGCACTTGAACTCTGCTGAGGACATAGGCTCGAAGGGGGGTTCCATCAGCTGAGCAATACAAATATTCAAATCCCAGGCAGGAGCAGGATCCCTAAAAGGGGGATTGGTATGAAGCAATCCTTTGAAAAATTTACAGGATACAGGGTGAGATGACAGACAGGAAGATTTCCCCACTGACAGGAAAGCAGAAATAGCTGACAAATGAACTTTTGAGAGTAGCTGGTTTGAGGCCTAGGCCATTTAGGTAAACCACGTAATCCAGAACTGTAGACAAGTCAGCAGTGCCTGGGGAAACGCACTTCTTGGAACACCAAATACTGAACCTTTTCTATTTGGAGTTGTAGGTTTTTCTTGTGGCAGGCTTTCAAGAAGCCATGAGGATCTCCAGAACCCCTTGGGACAGATGTAAATCTGCATACTCTAAGTCTTCAAGAGCCATGCCTTCAGATTGAGTGACTGGAGATTGGGGTAACAAATCCTCCCCCGAGAGGAGGTTAGCAGATTGCAATTCCTGGGAAGAGACAGGGGAAGATGGACTGCTAAGGACAGCAACAGGGGGTACCAAGGCTGCCTGGCCCAGTCTGGAGCAATCAGAATCACTTTGCACGGTTGGAGTATCTTGCCTAGAACAACAGAGGAAAAGGAGGGAAGGCATAAAGAAACTTCCCTTCCCAGTTCAAAATCAGAGCATCCAGAGGGACTGAACCCAAGACTGGGGGTCTGCAACAAAACAGAGGAAATTGGTGATTGTCTGGGGCTGCAAAGAGATCCATCTCTGGAATGCCCCACCTTAAGCAGATCACCTTCAACACCAAAGGATCCACAGACCATTCGTGATGTGATGGTTCTGGGAAATCCTGCTCAATGCATCCGCTATCACATTGTCCTTTCCTGGAAGGTGGACCGCTACTAGAGAGGTCTACAGGGAATAAGCCAAGGACCATACTTTCATGGCCTCCAAGCACAAGGCCGTGGACTGAGTGCCTCCCTGCTTGTTGATATACCACATGGTGGTAGTGTTGTCCGTCCTGACCTGAACCACCTTGTTCTGTACTGACTGAGAGAAAGCTTGTAGGGCAAGAAGTACTGCCCTGAGCACCAGAAGTTGAGGTGAAGAAGGGGATTCCTGAGGGGACCACAGTCCCTGGGCCATGAGAGCTCCCAGATGGGCTCCCCACCTCAAAAAGGGAAGCATCTGTGGTAAGAACCACAGAGTGAGTCACAGACAAATGGAACACCTTGCCTCAGATTGTCTAGGTCCTGCCACCACTGAAGGGCCTGAATTAAGGTCTGAATAACAGGAACTAGCTTGGTAAGATGCTCTTTCCTTTGGGACCAAAAGGTTCTCAGATGGAACTGAATGTCCCTCATCTGAAACCTGGCTCCTTGGACCACTGCTGTGGAAGCTGCCACGTGGCCCAGAAGCTGCAGAAAATGTCTTGCTGGTCGAGAAACCAGAAGGAGAAAGGAAGAGGCCAGCTGAAAGGTGGCTTTTGCCCCTTCCAAAGGAAGGAAAGCTTTTGCCTTGAGGGTGTCCAGCTCTGCTCCTATAAAAGTGAGGCGGTGTACCGGTTCGAGAACTGACTTGGGAAGATTGAGAAGGAACATCAGGAAAGTGAGAACTTTCTGGGTAACCTGCATATCTGACTTGACTTGGTCTGAAGACTGGCCCACCAGAAGCCAATTGTCCAGATATGGAAAAATAGAGATCCTTTTCCTTCTTAGAAAGGCTGCCACTACTGCTAGGCACTTTGTAAACACCCTTGGAGCTGAGGTTAGACCGAAGGGCATTGCTCTGAACTGATAATGGCCTGAGGGCAATTCGAACCTGAGGTACTTTCTGTGGGAGCACCTGATGGGAATGTGAAAATAGGCATCCTTGAGGTCCAGGAAGGCTAGCCAGTCTCCTGGCCTCAGAGAGGGAAGAACTGTTCCCAGAGTCACCATCTTGAATTTTGGCTTTATTAGGTGCTTGTTTAGGAATCTTAGATCTAGGTTGGGTCACCACTCCCCTGTCTTTTTCGGGGTAAGGAAGTACCTGGTGTACAGACCTTTGCCCCTGTATGGAGTAGAACTCTCTCTATGGCCTTTAAAGCCAGTAGAGACAAAACGTCTGCCTCTAGAGCAAGGGTTTCTGAAGTATTTGCAGGTGGAAAGGATCTAGGTCTCAGTTTCGGAATACTTTTGAAACCAAGAACCAGCCCCTGGCTTACAACCTCCAGGACCCACTTGTCTGAGGTAAAAGACATCCAGTCCTGGACAAAGTAAGTCAGCCTGCGACCTACTGGAATGGGGGAGTCGACCCGGGCTGACACAGGGTGTCTGCTTGGCAGGAGCCTCAGGCTGAGGGGTGGATGCAGCCCTGCTCATCTCCCTTCTGCCTCTCCCTCTGAAGAACCCCCTCTGAGAAAAGGAAGAGGAGGCCTGCGCCTGGTAGAAAGGCCTGTGAAAAGGCCTGCCCCTAGCTTGCTGCCTCTGAGGGAGTTGCCTGCCTCTCCTTGGCCTGGGCACTCCTATAAGTGGTCCTGTACTCATCCATTTTCTTAATGTAATTCTCTGTCTGCTCCCCAGAGAATTACCCACTACAGGGAAATCCATGGCCTTAGCCTGGGTGTCCTGTGAAAGGCTAGCACATCTGAGCCAGGCAATTCTCCGAAGAGCCACAGATGTAGCCATGATTCTTGATGACACATCACTAGAGTCCACAGCAGCATGGAATTGCACCTTTGATGCCTCAATCCCATCAGCAGCCACCCCCTCCTGCTCCTTGGCTAGCTGGAGGGAGGCCTGTTTAGCCAGTGCCAGTACAGTGTCCCACCTGGACTTCTGGTACCTGGCTGTATAGGCCATATAATTAGCCTGCCTGAGTCCCAAAGATGATGCCAAGTACTGTTTCTTTGCTATGGCATCTATCTTCCTGGAATCTTTGTATGGGGGTGTGAAGCCAAGGGGATGTTTGCCTTGTCACAGGCAGCAGCCTGTATTACCCCAACATGGCTGCATTGTTGGTAAAGAAATTCCGTATCTGAGCCTGACAAGGTGTACTTCTTGTCCATTCTCTTGTCAACAGGAGGTACAGAGTTGGGAGACCTAAGAATTTTTTGTGTCCGTTTCCCAAATGACCTATGAAGGGGAATAGACAGTCTCTTAGACTCTGGGATGTCCATCATCTCTATGAAGTCAGGCTCCTCTTGATCCTCTACAGCCTCCCCAATAGGAAGCTGGAGGGTTTGAGCCACTTTTCTGTAGAACAGTAAGTGGGGAAGGGACTCAGAAAGCCTAGGGGGAAACACCAGAAGGTCTGTCTGGGGAGATGTCCAGTTCCACAGGTACATCCCGACTTTCACCATCGTAATTATCCTCTTCAAAATCCCCCTCCTCATCAAACTCCGGTTCATAAAAATCTTCAGGGGAATAATCCTGAACCGGGGGAACCGACTGAAACGAACCTCTGCCAGAAGGTGCCAGATCGGTCAGAACCGGACGAAGCTATTCCACAATCCGAACTGCTTTGGCTATTTCTTTGGCAGTCGGAACATGCAGCTCTGGACCCGAACTGGCCGATTTATCCTTTCATTTTCTTTTTGTAGTAACCGATCTTCTTGAGCGAAGAAGTATTGCCCTGGTCAGCGGGCACTCCTTCTGGTTCGGTAGGAACCGAACCAGGCTGGCTTTCCGGGTCAGCGGATTTCTCGGCCTCCTTATCCGTAAGTCTACCTAACCTTTTCTCCAGGGTAGACTTAGGGAAATTCTTACAAATTTGGCAGTCTGAATCGAGGTGGTCAAACCCCAGACAGTAAACACAGGTGGTGTGGGGATCGACCTTAGCAAAGAGCTCCCCACATACACTGCAGTGTTGAAAACCAGTGGGCCCGTTTTTTTTTCTTGGGTTTCTCAGACATGGCCAACCTAACCAACTTACCCTTTATATAGCAACCGCCAGGTAAGACCCCCCCTATCGGTTTCACACAGTGTCACGGGTGATGGAAAAAAACCCGCTAAAATTACATTTTTTTTTTTAAACCGATACAGACCGGTAACCACACAATAACTTTTTCTTTTTCAAGATCTTACTACAAGATCGGTTCTGCCGAAACGATCAGAAAAATGTCACAATTTCCACACAACAGCTACTAATCTAAGTACTTACGGTACCACAGACAGTCTCTCGAATCGAAAAACGGAACGAAAATCGGACTAAAACTGAAACTTTAACCGCGATAGAACCGAGCAGAAGGAGAAATCTCCGGAGCGACTGTTCAGTGAGGCGGAGTAAAGAATCTTGACGGTTTGGTTTCAAAAGGACACAGACAGAGTTTTCAACAGAGCTCGAGCCCAACGTTCTATGCCTGGCATAGAATTTAACCCTTCACTCTCCGGGGCAGTTCAAGAGGTGGAGCCAACTGCAAATTGTCAGAATACAGCAAGACTTCATGTTTGAAAAAAAAAAAAAAAAAAATCCTTCCTGCCAATAATGACAGCCTTCAGGTGACCTATTATCTCAATGGACACTGCACCTCCCCAAAGTCCCTGAGGGCCCCACTTGGGGCGAAGTCACAGGTAAGAAGACAGAGACTGGAAGAAAAGGTAGGGGAGAGATCAGGTGACCTGAGGCCCACAGAATACTTGAACAGCATTCTTGGTATAAAAGGGGATAAGAAAACTCAGTAGATGACTGGTCTATCAATGTTTTAGAGATGGTCAACTACCCAAATTGCCTTTTTTCATATCCTTAAGAGTCTACTTTTCAGGAATTTGTATTTTCAGATGTGCCAGTCTTCAAACTACCAACCACGAGGTTGCCTACTAGCCTGGTGACAGCATATTCTGTTGCACTAAGGGAGACCTGGGTAAGGGCTTGACGTCAGGCCTGCAGAAAGTGGATGCGTTTTGGGGTAGGCATACACTGCTCAACACTGCCCATGTATCCAGTTCTAGAGCAGGACTTGGCCACAGGAAAACATTTGCCCTTGTCACACCCCACCTGCAGCACACTTGTCCTCATCACTCCTTAATCCTGCTTTTGGTCATTTATTTTTGGGTTAGGGTTTTAATCTACATACATACTGTTTGTCCATTATTATGTACAAGGGTATTCATTTATTTGCTAATTTCTCTTTGTCCTGGTGCCCTGAGCCTCCAGGGAAAGGCATCATAAATAATTAAAACTACTACACCTCCCTCCTGGCAGCCTCTGAGAAAAGCACTCGCCCTCACCACTCCTGAGTGGCAGGGTACTCGCCCTTGCCACTCCCAACAGCCTCAGAGGAAGGGACTTGCTCTCTCCATTCCCAACTGGCCTGGACAGCTCTTACCCCAATCACTCCCATCCTGTGAGTACACTTACCCTCATTACCTGATCCTCCCCAACCCATCCCCTTCCCCCAAGCAATCTTTTACCCCAAATGTTCAGGACATTTCTCCTGGGGCTGGGCTCCAACAGTGAACATAGCCTTGGAGACTAGCACCTAATGTAAAAACCAAGTACTCTTCTTTCATATAAAGATTTGACTTCCATCAAATCCATGTCAGCTAGCCCAAGGTGGAATTTAAATGCCCATGCTGAAAAATAAACCCTCCCCACCTGGCTTGGGCATACTATACCACCCTGCTTGGGCACACTGCACTACCATGCTGGTGACCAGCATTTGCTCAATCTTGACTCCCCACCTCAAATCAGAGGACCAGAGAGAGCATGTTTAGTTCTGAGAGACAGGAGATGCCAGTCCTGCCGCGTGAGCGCCTCTAGGGCAAAGAAGGGTGGCCTTGACATAATGGATGACATCTGCTCCCCCCACCAGAAGCAGGTAGTGGAATGACACTAGTTCTACACACAGGGGAGGTGGGCAGGACTTCCACACAAGGAAAAAAAACAAACTACCTAGTCACCGTGAAGGAAGGCCAGCTGGGGCACCCATGTCTCAGAAAGTACAGTTACGTAGGAACTTACAGTAACAGTAGATCTTTGAGAGAGGTTCCTTCAGTAGATCATTACATATAGGACTGGCACCACCTGGCGTCGGGCTGCACGGCAGACTTTTCTAGCAATCCCTGACGGGGGACCTCCCACCCGTCATGTGACCATCAGAGTGGCCGTATATAATGGGCAGTCCCAACGCCCACCCTCCAGTTCTCCCACTGGAGCCAGGAAGAGGCCTGACGGCAGGAGCAAACAGGATTTGGAGTCCCTGTGTAAGAAATAAAATGAGGGGAAGGAGGGAAAAATATGACCTACCGAAGGAAGCTCTCTCGAAGAGCTATTGTTATGGTAAGTTCCTACGTAACTGTACTATCTTACTTTGAGAGGGTTCCTTCAGTAGGTCATTACATATAGGACAGAGTTCCAAGCAGTCCCTCCAAAGAGAGGCCGAGAGAGACAAGGGAGGAGGAGAAAATAACTCCAACAGAAACTGGAAACCCAAATGGACCCAGCCTACGACAGAAGGCCCTGCAAGACAGCTAGGCCGAAGCCAGCCCTCCGCCTAGAAGCAATGTCCAGACTGTAGTGTTTAGTAAAAAAGTGTAGACAGAATTCCAAGTAGCTGTGGCACAAATATCAGCCACAGAGACATTTCGCAAAAAGGCAGCAGACGAAGCCATGCCCCTAGTAGAATGACCTCTGATGGGACCCGGCAGAGGTTTTTCATACTTTTGGTAACAATGCCGAATACAGCTGCCTAACCATTTGGAAAGGCACTGCTTCAAAACCGCTTTGTCCTTTGACCTGGGGGCAAAAGAAACAAAAAGCTGATCGCAGCTACAGAAATCCTTGGTTCAGTGTGTGTAGCAGCGAAGGATCCGATGGACGTCCATGGTGTGCAGGAGTGCCTCGCCACTGTACAAAGGGGAGGATGGTAAACTGGAAGCTCCACTGATTGGGTCAGTGTGGCTTCGGACACCACCTTGGGTAAAAATGTAGGATTTGTCCTTTGACCTGGGAGGACTGCCCAGTCCTTGTGGAAAATAAGATAAGACTCTTTACAAACCGAAGCGTGAAGCTCTGAAATCCTTCGAGCTGACATAATGGCAACTAAAAATTATGTCTTCCAGGAAAGAAAGCACAAGTCACAGCTCGTGACCGGTTCAAACGGAGGAAGAGTGAGCTTCTCCAACACAAAGTTCAAATCTCAAAGTGAAGTTGGGCAGCGGATGGGGAGTTTCAGACGGAAAATCCCTTTCAGAAAGGTCTTTGAGACCTCCAACTAAGC
Organism: Neoceratodus forsteri; assembly: GCA_016271365.2. NCBI lineage: Eukaryota > Metazoa > Chordata > Ceratodontiformes > Ceratodontidae > Neoceratodus > Neoceratodus forsteri. Next base: position 11,428,498 of record JADMNL010000036.1, read on the forward strand.
CACAGGTTTACCATCCACAAGCATGTGGTACGCCGAAATTGCCGAAAGGTGGACCTTCAAGGAAGAATATGACAGACCTGAGTCAGAGATGAAGGAGGTATTCCATGACTTGTGAGGCAGAACAAGAAAAGGGGTTCCACTTTCTGGAGGTCACCCAGATGTAAAAACGTTTCCACTTCATGGCAGAAGTGGAACGAGTGGAGGGTTTTCTAGCCTCTAAAAGAACCTGAGCTGCTCAAGAGGAGACCCCGGAGAGAGAAATCGCTATGTCTGCAGGAGCCACGTGTGAAGATGCAGGGTCCTGAGCCCCGGATGAACAAGGCAACCCTGACCCGGAGTCAAGAGGTCGTGGGTCACTGGAAGTGGAACCGGTAGTTCCCTTGATAGCCGCTGCAGCAGCGGGAACCAAATTTGTCTCAGCCAGAGAGGGGCAATGAGTATCATCCTCGCCTTCTCTGCCTGAAGCTTGAGAAGGACCCTCTGGAGAATGGGAAATGGAGGGAAGGCACACAAAAATGTTCCTGTCCAGGAGAGAGAGAGAGAGAGAGAGAGAGAGAGAGAGAGAGAGAACGTCATGTCAGAAAGAACGATGCTCTGGAACGAGCGAGCAAAAAAACTGTAAAGTTTTGCATCGTATTGGGAGGCAAAAGGTCGATTTCCGGACACCCCATCTTAGGAAGAGAGATTCTACCACTTCCTGATTCAATTCCCATTCACAAGTTAGGGTCCGAGACCTGCTGAGACTGTCCGCCAGGACATTTTGAATGCCTGGAACATGCACGGCCACTAGGGCCAGATCGTGCTGGATCGCCTAGTTCCACACTAGCATCGCCTCCTTGCACAGGTGGTATGAGCGAGTTCCTCGTTTGTTGAAGTATCAAACTACCGACATATTGTCCGTTTGGACCAGCAATGATCCCTTAGGAAGGAGGGTCTGGAAGACCTGTAAGGCATACAAGACCGCTCATCTCCAGAACACTGATGTGTAATGATGCCTCCAAGCTGGACCACAGTCCTTGAGCTTGGTGCTCCCCTAGATGTGCGCCCCATCCCATGTTCGATGCATCTGTAGTTAGGGATACCAAGGGAGCCTGGCTCCTGAAAGGAAGACCCAAGGAAAGGTTGCAGTGGTCCCTCCACCACAGCAATTCTATCTAAACGGTTCACGACACCAGGACCGGATGGTCCAGGTTGTCCAGGAGTTGATCCCACTGCACTTGCAAGGACCACCGAGTCTCGCCAGGGGAACAGTAGTGATGGAGGCTGCCATCAGGCCAAGAAGGCAGAGGATCTCCCGGGCCGGGATGGTCCTGGATGAAGCCACCCACGAAGCCTGACCTATCAGGGTCTCCACCCTGTCTGGAAGAAGGAAAGAAGGCTCTGAATTGGACCGTATCCAAAATCGCCCCAATGAATTGTAGTCTCCAGGACTGTGTCATGGACGACTTAGGAATACTGACAGTAATCTCCAGTCTGCCAAAGAGGTCCAGGGTAAAGGAGAGAGCCTCCAGTAAAGAGTCCCTGGATGGAGCTGGAATCAGCCAATCGTCCAGGTAAGGGAAAACCGCAACATCATGGCGGCGTAGAGAGGCCGACACCACCACCACCACTAGGCACTTGGTAAACACCCGAGGTGCCGAGGACAGACCAAAAGGGAGTAGTCGAAACTGGAAGTGCTCCTCTTGAAATTGGAACCGCAGGAAAAGGCGGTGGCTGGGGAAGATCGTCACGTGCAAGTAAGCATCCTGCATGTCCAGAGTGCACAATCAATGATTCGCCAGAAGCAGTAGAAGACGACTCTGGAGCATCAGCATCCTGAACTTTTTGTACTCGACAAAGTGATTGAGGCTGCTCAAGCAGAGAATGGGTCTGAAGTCTCCTATCTTTATTAGAACCAGGAAAAAATGGGAGTAGAACCCTGTGCCCCTTTGCCGGAGGGGAATGCGCTCCATTGCTTCCTTGAGCAAGAGGCTTTGAACTTCTTCTCGAACAAGAAGAGCCTGATCCCTTGAGTAAGAAGACCTTTTTGGTGGAGATTCTGGAGGAATTTCCAGAAACTCTATAGTGTGTCCGACAGACACCAACTGCAGGACCCATGCATTGGAGGTTATCGCCTTCCATTCCTGCGCATGGCATGCAAACCTCCCCCCCCACCTGCTCCTCGTCGTGAGACTGAGGAGTCAGTGGTGACAGGGAGTCAGGAAGTGGCAGGATGTTCAGGGGGAGGACCTAATGAGCATCTCTGGTTCTTGGAGGCCAGAGGGGTGGTGGAACTCATGGACTTGCATTTGCCCTGGCGCCGAGCCGGGGCCTGCTTCCTTTGCCTCCAGGTCCTTTTCCGGAAGGGCTGCTGCTGCTGTTGAGTGCCCGACCGGTACATGGACCTTACTGATCTTAGCGCGAGACCTCTGTCCTGGAGATCAGTAATAATGTCTTTGGTGTTGCCACCAAAAAGCACCAAGCCCCTAAAGGGGGCATCCGGAATCGCAGACTGTACCTCACTGGCGAGGCCAGAGATGTGGAACCAGGAATCCCGCCTTAAGGTGACAGCAGTTGCCGAGGTGCGAGCTACTGAATCGATGGAGTCATATGTGGCTTGCAAAGCATGCCTACAGGAGAAGCGAGAGAGAGGCAAAAATCCTTGGCAAGCTCCTCCTTGAGGCTCGAGAGTTCCATCGACTGGACTCAGGCCTCCAACCTGGCTAAGGTAGCCTTTTGGTGTGACATCATGTGGGCCGCATAGTTGAGGGATCTGAGAGCACATGTGGCTGAAGCATTAACATTTCTGCCAAACTGGTCCATCAGCCTCAACTCTGTCTGGAGGAGAGGTGCTCATGTGCTTGGGTGCAGCAGAGCAATCATGAGCAGCTGAAATGACAACAGAGTCTGCCTTAGGATGTGTCTTAAGAAAAGGAGCTTCTTTCGGCGTCCAGTATATCCTGTCCAACCTCTTGGGTACAGCCAGGAGAGAATGAGGCATCTGCCAGACCACAGAGGTGAGGTCTGATCCAGGGAGGAATGGGGACCGGAGACAGAGACTAAGCCTAGATGTTCGGCTAGTCTCGGTCTCATGGGGTCTTGATCCTCCGACTCCCAGTCAAAGAAATCTTTCATGGACCTCGGAAGATCAGAGAAGGCAGGGTTCTCTGGGGGGGGACCTTGCCTTTTGGACCCTCTGGTTCCTCCAAGGCATCCTCTGCTGACTTATCGGCGGCATCATCATCATCATCATCAGACAGGAAGATTACGAATGTCTGGAAGGGCAATGTCCTGACGTGCCGTCCCCGAGACATGTACAGTGGACTAAGAAGAGCTCCTCGGAGACGCGGACCTTGGAGAGAGCATGGAAGTCTCATCTCCAGGTCTGACACCAACTCAGAGAGCGCCCCCTGCCACCAAGACTGGATTAAGGTCTTGAAATCTGGCATAGCCAGAGGGATTGGAGGAGGAGGTTGAGGCTCAGGGAGAGGAGGAGACATTACCGGTGGGGGTGAGTAATGGTAACCATGAAAACAGTGGTGGGGTTATAACCAGGGTAGTACTGTCTGAAGGAACTCCACTCAGGAGGAGGACCAGCCGGGAAATGGTCCCCAGGGTACCCAAAGGGGTAATGAGGGACAGCCCGGGATCTAATATAAATCCCCGTTGTCAGATCTGACGGAAGGGGGACACACGACAAACCCGCTGTAGTGTAAGTCGGTGGGGGTCCGGCGTCAGGATAGCCATCAGGGGGACTGACGTCAGGACTGGCACTGCCCGATCCGGTGTCTGAGCCGGATGAAGGGGGCCCCACGGTGGGACCGTGTCTGGTGCCGGAGCCGGGGACTGGGTCAGACCACTGGGCCCTGGCTGTGGAAGAGTCAGAGTATCCGGCGTCTGATTAGGAATCGCCGGATCCAACGGCGGGACCGGGATATTAGTCGGTTCCGAAGGGACCCCACCGATGAGGAGGAGGGGCCTCCACTGTAAGGCCAGATGGCTGAGAAGGAGCCTCCTTCCCAGTGACCCCATCAGAGGAGTGCGGGACTGACCCACAGGAATGGTCTACGACGTCGAGGGGTTCTGCAGAGTCTTCGCCTGGGGTATCCGCCTGAGAAGGGGAGGGGAAGGTATGGGCGAAGGAAGGGGGGGAGAAGAGAGGCATTCTCCCCCTGGTTCTGCCAGACATCGGGTGAGGTGCCGTTAGGCCCCGACGGGAGAACCACGCCTGAGCAGGCGTCAGAGATGGGCGTCTTACCAGATGGAGCCAGGCGGGGAGGAGCCCCCAGCCGACTTATCGGCTGGTGCCGGGTAGGTCCCCAAAGGCTGGGGAGCTGTCTTACCAGCGGCCAGGCGGTCCCCAGAGGAGCCGGGGGCCGACTTAGCAGCCGTAGTGGTGCGGCAGTCAGAGGAGCAGATGGTCAACTGACTGTAGAAGATTTCAGACTTACCATCCAAAGTCTTCTTAGGCAGCGGCTGAGAGGCAGCCTTGCTTGTCGAGTGCCACAAGGCCTCAGGTTGGTCCATGGAGCGCCCCTGCTCTCGAGATTTCTCCTTATGGTGTTTCTTGAAGGGAGAGGATTTCTCATAAGAGGACTCTCTGATGCGGTCTATTTGCTTCTCTAATGAAGTTAGGCGGACTTTTAGAAGGTGGGTCTCCATAGCCTGCTGTCTCCACTTTTTGGTGTCCTGATTAAATGTTTGGAACTCCGAGCAGGATGGTCTGGGCCCAAACAAATCACACTCTTCAGATGACCATCCTTATGAGGGATCTGTGGGCCACAGGATAAGCACTTCTTGGGTGAAGACATTAAGCAAATGTAGAATCTTAAGAAAAAAAAATTTAGTGAACGAAAAAACACGATGCACGAACTAACAAAACGATCGCTGTATGGAAGTCTGCAATGCAACTGACATGAGGCGATGGCTGGAAAGAACTGGAGGGCGGGCGTGGGGACTGCCCAATATATACGCCCACACTAACATCGGGTGGGCAGTCCCCCGTCAGGGACTGCTAGAAAAGTCTGCCGTGTGGCCAGACGCCAGGTGGCGCCAGTCCTATATGTAATGACCTACTGAAGGAACCCTCTCGAAGTAAGATATCAGCATTACCTCTGGCTTCCCCTGCCAAAGTGAACATGTACTGCCTCACAGGCTGTTGGACTTCAGCCTAGTCACTGTCACAGGCAGGATTCCCATGGGGTGCTAAGGCACATGACAGTAGTCCAGATAGAGGTTGGAGGCATAGGGTTGGTGTCTAGTCAAGTAGCTGCCTGCAGTGACAGACAGAGGTAAGGCGAGGAGTAGGCAGACCATTAGTGGGGTGAGAAAAAAAAAAAGCTAATTCACCATCGTTTTGACAATGGTGTAATACAAAGGCTTGGTTCCATGGGGAGGGGGGATGGTGACCTCTGATACCTAAAACCTTATTAGCTACACCTGAAAGATTACGTGCAATGGCTTTTACAACTAAAATAGGCCGCACCACTCAGACATTGCTACAAAAACTAAGTGTGTTCCAGGTTTTGTAACAAAAGTCGACAAATTCATATCTTACTGCCTTTTTGGTATGGTCCTTTCCTCCAAGGTTGCTGGATGCTGAGTCAGCATGCCTCCAGGCTGATGTCATTTGGGGTGCTACTCTACTGTGCCTGATAGGACGCTGTAGTGCAGTGCTGGCGACTTCACTGCTGTTGGTCAGTGTCTGCTTTACAATAAGTTTTAATAAGGGCCTTATTTGTGTTAGTTTCCACTAGGGATGGATGTGTTAGCCCTGGTAAAATGGTCATTTTAATGTGGAGTAAAATAGATGAGCTGGAATGTAGGTCAAGTAACAACCTGTCAGGGAGAAAACACTGGGCTGGCTAATGCATAGAAATTGTTAGTAAGGTTTCAAAACAGCATTACCTCGCCCACCTCCATTTACAGGGAGATGGGAAAACTGTTTGGCTGCCATCCTAAGAAATAACCTCTACTGAATGTCAGGTTTGAATGATCACAGCCTTTTACCCCAACAGAAAGTTGTCCAGTCTGCAAACCTCACAGCAATGTGCTACTGTCCCTGACTTCTTCACAGGCTAAAATAATCAGTTCAAGCTATTGTGAACTGCTGGCACCGAACATAAAACCATGCTCTAGCAGCTGACTGTCTTTCAGTGTCTTGCAACGGGCACAGAGCAAGGAATGTTCGCCACTGGTATTGCTGTTGTACCAGGTCTTGCTTGTACACATGTTTACTACATATCTACCCAAGACAGAGCAGATGAGACAGATGCAATATCCCATTTTCAGTGGTGTCCTGCTCCAACACATTGTTCAACTGTAATTACCCAGGATATGGCAGCTGAGAGGCAATATTTACTTTTAAAGTGGGCCCCCACATTCTGACTCCAAATGTCCAACAGTCTATGACCTGACATTATGATCAAGACAGGTGGACTTTTTAAAATCCCATCCAAAAGGTGATTTCGCTGTGCGACTGTGTAAACAAGTTTGAGGATTTGAACAATTACACCTCCGTGTTCAGGAGCTGGGTAACACAAGGGATATTCTGAACATTAGGGGCCAAAATATGCTAAAAATAAAGTTATGAGTAAACGTTGGAACAATTCGTTTCCTCATAACTTAGTTGCTTTTCACACTTTTACCCCAAATTTTCAACATAATCTGTTTATTACCACTCCTGAGTATGATGTGTGTCATTTACAAAACAATGGCTGAAACGCCATTTTGCACCACAAGTGTTAAAACACATTTTTGGTAGAGTTTGAGAAATGACAGCAGTCACATTCGTGAGCTGGCGTGAAAAAAATGCTTATGTTGAAAAGTTGGGGTCAAAATATTGAAAATTACCAGTTATGAGTGTGCGTTGAATAAATTAACGTAGACTCATAACTTATATTTTTACTCCAAATTTTCAACATAGCCTTCTTATGCCCCATACAGCTTTGTTATGAGCCCACCTCATGAACAAGGGTGAACATTTTCCAATCCTGGCCAAAAAGGCAATTTTGCACCGAAAGTGTGAAAATATTTTGACCAGGATTTGAAAAATGACAGCTGTCATATTTATGAGGTGCTGTGAAGAAATGCTACATTGAAAATTTGGGGTCACAACATTGAAAATGACCAAAGTTACAAGCCTGCATTCGTAAATTTCAATGTAAGCTCATAATTTTTTATTTTATTTTAATATTTTTACCTCAAATTTTCAACATACCTTATGACCCCACCTCATGAGCAAGGGTGGAGAAAATGTTCAACTCCTGCCTGAAAGGTGATTTCGCGCAGCGACCACAAAAAAAAAAATCACATTTTGGGACAGATCTGCCTAATTTCACTACCATTGTTCATGAGGTGGGGTCCCAAAAATATTCAAAAAAAAAAAAAGACCAAGTTATGCCTCTAAGTTCAAAACCCCACTGAAATACATTGAACCGCACACCTGATTTCCTCAGTTCGTGGTCTGGCGTTGAAGAGTGAAGGTGTGTCTGCGGTCCAGAGAGGATTACGGCATTCAACCCACAAGTGGGCAAGTAAGGGCTTGGGGTTGTGTGGGTGGTGGGTACTGAGTGGGAAGGTCGGGTGGTGGGGACTAACAGGGGCAGCAGCAACAGACAACGATGGACGGCCTTTTTTTTTTTTTTTTTTTACGGGGTTGCATTTAAAGAAAAAAAAAAACTACGAGGAACAGTTTTATTTCAGGTGGCAATACTGGGGGATTGAGCACCCCCAGTGTCGGTGTTCTGTTTGGAGGTGGGTGGGAGGGTCAGGTGGGCGGGCTGCGGCAACAGACATCGATGGACTTTTTTTTTTTTTGTTACAAGGTATATAAAAAAAAAACGATGAGTGACAGTTTTCTTTATTTCAGGTGGCGACACTGGGAATTGGGTACCCCCACTTCAGTGTTATGTTTTGGGGGGGGGCTGAGTGGGAGGGTCAGGTTGGGGAACAGTAATGGCTGCAGCAACAGACCTCTATGGACGGTCTTCTTTGTTAAAGGGTGTAATTCAACCACAGTAGGCTGAGCATGACAGATCAGTTGTGCTTGCTGGGCGGCGCAGATCAAAGGTAAGGGGCGACCCATGATTGGGTTGGCTCTTTCCTTTGAAATACATGAAGTTTCTGCCCAGCAAGCTAGAACACTGTCATGACCAGCATGGACGATGATTGGTGTGACACAGACGAGCCCCATGAAGACCACTCTGCACTGGACTGACAGTGTCACACCCCTCAAAAGCCGCTCTCCTAACAAAATGTTTGCCGCACATGTGCGCATGGCGAACATAAAAAAGAATTTTTGCAGACCTCATTAATGTGACTGTCTCCCTGGCTTCTACATATACGAAAGAGAATAGCATCCCAAATGACATCACCCAGGGTGCAGACATGCGGATAACTAAACAAAAAAGCAAGTCTCAGCATCTAGCAGTGTGGCAGAAGCAGAACACAAAAAAATGGCTAAAACTGGGATGAAATGGTAGATTTTCGTATAAAAACACCGGGCAGATACTGTTGTTGTAACATTTAATGAATGATGCTGACAGTTTAATTTCTGTAAATGCCATTGCATATGATCTTTAAGGAACAGGTCTATCACTTCTGACTCTCAAGACTCCCCACAGTCTGACATTGGATACACTCGCACCCTTGGGGACAGATGCACTACGACCTTGCTCTACATTTCTACTGGCACCTTTTGGACAAGTCACAACCTGGCCCAGCAAGGCAGAGACAGATAAGGAGCATGTTACTATCTGCAAACAGAACCAGTTCCAAACATTTGTACAGTAAAGCAAATCATCACATATACAAACTGACAACAGACCAAAGACAAAAAGAAGACCACTACTTACCATGCACGCTCATGTGCGCACATAGATACAGATACACACAAAAATATACTAGTCTCTTCACTTAGTATTGCACTTAAAAAATGTAAACATTTCAAAGTTGATTGCATAGCTTTTTCACCTGCCCATTCCATACAGCTCACAGGTTCCTGTGCGGAGGCGTCTGGTGGCTCGATGCAGCAGGACTGATGATGCGCACTTTCTCCTGATTGGTTTACCTGAGATGAGGGAGATCACTCCCCTGCTAAGAGATGGCTAAATGGAATTTGCCTGCTGGTGCATGTGGACCTGTGGTATTCCTACACACAATATCTGTGTGATTAGGAGGACAGGAGCTACAAGAAATCCTGGTCTCTTGTCTGTTGGGAATTAAGGCTCAGTTCTGATGAAGTGATGCTTCTGTAAGTCTGACTTTAGAAATACAATAAAAAATTATTTACAAAATTAAGTTGAGGGTTTTGCTTGGGTTTTTTTTTCCCTTAAGGTGTCATGGAATTAAAACATGGAAAATGTACTTGGCGTGTTTCTTAAAAAAAAAAAAAAAAAAAAAAGGGGGAGACAGTGAAGTTTTACAATGGCGAGGCAGCAGCACAGAAAGGGCACTAGTGCCTGAAACTGACATCTGGCGAAGCACTGTAGTGTTATATACTGGACTGCAATTCCTGCCAGAACGGCTGAGATGCTTGTTCCCACCCCTCCCTTATCGTTCAGGTGTGGTGGGAGGTCACCTCCACCCTGGAAAAACTAGCACTGCTAGAACAAGAAAAAAACTGTCTGGAAAATGTCCTGCTGGTGTGTGTGGGGTGGAGGTGGGAGGCTGTACACATCAGTGATTCACTGTCCATCTCTTTCACCTGTGAGCTGCAGTAAACATCTGAAATTCAACATAGTTTAAAAACAGAAGATCTTGAAACAGAGAGGAACAAAAACTGTCACAGTCACATGGATCTGAATCAGAGGTAAAACCCAAACATCTAGTGAGATGAATTTCACGCACTGCTGGACTGTACAGCAGCAAGGTCGCCTGAGGAACACAGTCCCTTTGCTTGTTACTGGCTGCTGTCTCCAGTTTGTTAAAGCCACTCCAGGCACAATGTTGGCTTTCTCAGCCCCAAAGCGTTTTAAATTGTACTCTCCAGTTTCAAGCTCATGTCACAGATTCTCCGAGAACAGTTCAAAGCGGTTTCAAGCGTTGTGCAACGACAGAACGCATACAGTTTTGCTAGCATAGCTAATACATCTTTGGCAGGTACTGCATCTTGATCCAACAAGCTTCTCTGTGAGTGGTCAGCGTGGCTGGAGTTTTTTTGTCCCCAACACCACTTCTCAGAAACTGGCATTTTGTAACTCACAGTGTAAACCATGCAGTTCTGAATCTGTCCCCACATCGACACACTCCCCAAAACTTGAAGAGTTCTCTGCTCGTTGAAGGGACAGTGCGGACTGTTGCTCTGTGAGTCGGTGACATCACTGGATCTTGCCACTGGCTGAGCTTAGCTTGGCAGAACAGCTGGCACGGGATACTGGTAATGGCAACTTGTCCAGGCCTGAAAGGAAAAAGGAAACTGAATACAATGACCACAGGTCACAGCCCTGCCTAGCCCTTTCTGTCTCCCTGAGCACTCACATGCTTCATCACTGCACCCAATGCGTGCGACTCTGAACTTTCTCATTTCTTTACTCTCCCTGCCCTAGCTATGGTGGCTTAAAAGACACCAATGTAAACTGCAGTAAATACTTCCAGGGCACCCCACCCCTGTACACAAACATAGATGTGAAATAAAACTATTTTCCACTTTCAATACCTCTTTAACCTTGGATCGTAAAATTGGTCTTACACCCATCACACTGAGCAGCGAATGCCACACAGCCTAGGCTCGTGACAAGGCACACATTAAGCTGCAGCAAATACAGGAGGCAAAGCCTAGGCAATCTGTACTGTGAAGTCTTTAATACTCGTTGCATCGTCCTAAACAATCCCTAATCCCTATGGTAAAATATTCAACACTTTCAAATGATGGGAAAGGAAACAATTTAGTTGACCACTACAAGACAGCTGAGAATGTCCCTTTAAACAGTTTGTAACTCACAGAATCTGAAGAGGTGGAGTTCATTCCTAGTGTTTCCTAAGTACATGGCTTAACAGAGCACTAATTGACTTGTATCCACTAATATGAAGACATCCTGAACAGACTTTTTTTTTTTGATGGTGGGTTACATTTCCTGCAGCCAGTCCCATGCCCCCCACCCTTGTGCCCCACTCTGATCATCAAGGGTCACCACAGGTGAACTTACAGTACTATTCCAGCTGAGTGAGTGACCACCTTTGTGGCCAGCTCCAACACTGCTGGAAGGTGAGCTGCCAGGCCATGCCCTATCCGTCCCTGACAAATATCTCTCTCTCTCTGTCTCTCTCTCTCACACACACACACACACACACACACACACACACACACACACAGTGCAAAATTCGCCTCCAAGCACTGGCTGGGTGAACTTCCCTCCTATCTCTCCCCTGCCTTTATAACTGCCCCCACCCCGACCCCCCTTCCCAAGATCTACTGAATCCCGAACCCTGGTGGTCCCACGCCACTCCACCCTTATTGGCCAATCAGGCTATTCTTATCGCCTCCCAAAAATCTGGAATTCACTTCCCCCTCAAATTCGCCACTCATCCATTTGCTACTCCACTAACTCTGATCTCAAGAACTTCCCTGCACCTTCCCGTGCCTGCCATGACCCTCCCTACTCCCCCTCGCCATCTCCTCAAGTCCATATTACCATATGCCTACTCCCCACCACCCCTATTTCCCTCTGATCATGATCTTCCTTGTCCCATACTCTCTATCATCCTAAAGTGTTCGCCTATAACTGGTGACCTACCAGTAGGGCTGTCCACCGCTCTTCCCAAATAAGGATAACAGGACACTGCTGAATTTCAACTCCTCTCCTTTCCCCCCTTGGATATCCCCACCTACAATACCTCTCTCTCATTCACCCTGTCACACTCTACCTCTCCTCCTACCCCCCTTCCGGTTAACATGGCCTAACACTGGCCTACCCCAACACTCAATTAAGCACTTATAACCTACCCCTATACTCCTCTTACATGCACTTTAGTCTACCCAGTCATCTGTTTGCCTCCAAAATCGTGTTCTGTCAGAGTCTCTCCATAAATTTCCTTTCCTTCTTCCATTCTACCTTTCACAAATTTTTGTTCCTTCCTTCCACAGAAACATAGAATTTGACGGCAGATATGGACCGCTTGGCCCACCCAGTCTGCCTATTTCCCTACCTGATGGATAAGCTGCAGATTCTAGTTAAACAGCTTACTTCCTCCTGCCCCCCACTAGAATTGCCTTATGCCTGTCCCATGCATTCTTGAATTCTCCCACTGTTCCTGACTCCACTACCTCCTCAGGAAGGCTGTTCCATGCATCCACAACTCTCTGTGAAAAAATATTTTCCAACATTACCTCTGAGCCGTCCCCCCTCCATCTTCAAATTGTGCCCCCTTGTCCTTGCACATCTCTTCTTCTGAAAGATACTACCCTCTTGTACCTTGTTAATTCCCTTGAGATACTTGAAAGTTTCTATCATGTCCCCCCTCTCCCTCCTTTCCTCAAGGGTATACATATTAAGCTGCTTTAGTCTCTCCTCATATGTCTTCTGCTGCAGACCTTGCACCATTTTGGTTGCCCTCCTCTGAACAGCCTCCACTCTGTCTATGTCTTTGTGGAAATGGGGTCTGCAGAATTGCACGCAGTACTCCAGATGGGGTCTCATTAACTGTCTGTAGAGAGGGATAACAACTTCCTGTTTTCTACTGTTGATGCCTCTCCCTATGTATCCCAGTATCCCCCCAGCCCTCCTTACTGCCTTGTCACATTGCTTGCCCACCTTTAGGTCATCTGATATAATTACTCCTAGGTCTCTTTCGATTTTTGTTGTTGTTCCATTCTTCCTCTCTTTACTCCAATAACTGTAAATCTTGAATATCTATGTTACACTAATGGCTACCAATTACTAGTGTGTCACCTTACCATCTAGTGCTACATACTGTTGCCAAGTTATTACATGTGTTCCAGTGTTACCAGCGGTCACCAACTGTTGCCAATTTGCTATATGTGTCTTCACATCTACTATACTTAACTGTTGTATTTTTTAGCCAATGTCATCCACCTGTAATCCCTCCTGCTCTCATTGTATGCAAGTAAGCAAACTGCATTCCAACACTAACATTTCTCTGTATTATATCCCATTGCTCCCTACTCCCCAGGTCGCACCTTGTTGCTCAGCATGCCTTCCCGGTGAAAGATTTCAGTAAGTAAATAAAATAAATATGCGAGTGTGATGAGGCAGGGTGGCCAGCACCCTTTCAGCATGGGAGTCGATCCTGACACAGCCAAACCCTTGCTGATCCAGGATGGGAAACAGGAGGCTGCGCTCAAACCCAGGTTCCGCCAAACCCAAAATGGACATCTGCTCAGACCTGCAAGGCAAATGCGCTTGGACAGGGCTGCAGGGACCTGAATTTGACAAATGAGACGGTACTGGGCTGACTACAGACAAGTGGGGACCTGCAGGTGTAACGCTGCCTTACAAGGCAAGCCCCCACCATCTCACTTCCGCTATGCCTGAGAGTGCAGGCCTGATGAGAGAGGAAAACAAAAAAGGAGATTAAATGTCGAACTACTCCCATGAGATTCATAAAAGTAGTTAGTGGAATTTGAGGATAAAGGCTAGCAGAATCAACGAAAAGGGTGAGGTAAAGGTCAACTCACAAAAGCACACCACATTCTGGGTGGCATGGCTTTCAAGGCTCACAGGGACGAGTTCTGTTAAGGGAGCTGGCGGTGCTCCATTCAGAGGCATTTAAAGGCCTCTGACTTCTCAGGGGCAAACATCATATTTGCAGACGTCCCGTTATAAATGGAAGGAAAATAAATACACAACACTTATCAACTCTTAACTCGGCTGTGTATAAAACCTATCTTTTTCCAGTGTTTCTTCTGTGATGTGGGGGCGGCTCTGTGAACACACCAAAATGCTGTTAATACTCTGTCATGCAGGCCCCAGTGGTGGCAGCAGAAGCAGAGTGTCATCACTGAGGTCTAGCATGCCACACACCACACCGACAGCTGTCGAATCATAGCGGTGGACCGGGGCATCAAGTGCTGCAACACTAGATACTGATGAGCAGCTTCTCCAAAGAGCAATACGCTGGGCTTGGGGCAGAAGTGCGGGAACCCCATGGAAGCAAACTCAGGCCAGTCAATGCCCGTGTCAACACCGGAGCATGCAGCGTCACCACATGTCAGAGTCGATAAATGGAAATTATGTACCTACCGTAATTCTTGATCTTCTTGGACGAAGTCTCCACCACTCATTCACACTAATGGGAGTACGCCGGAGGCACTAGGACCCAGCAGGAGCAAACTTTTTCAGGAGGGCCGGCTCCCGAGATGGAGCCACGAGGAAGCAGCATCGCGAGCCCAGCACGTGCGGTAATGACCATCTCGGTGTCGACTCTCCAACCGTCTCAGTACCTTTTTTCCGAGGAGGTGCAGCGCAACTAACCTAGAAAGGACTAACCTAAAAAAATCGGACACAAGACAGTCTGAATGACCCGTGTAAGAAGGGTCAACAATAAAGTCATCACAGCTCAGCCATTGAGGGAGTGAAGACCATAAACAGTGAAGTGAGCTCGGGGGATGGTGGGTGGGCGTGTGAATGAGTGGTGGAGACTTCATCCAAGAAGATCAAGAATTACGGTAGGTACGTAATTTCCATATCTTCCTGGACATAAAAGCCTCCACCACTCATCCCCCGAAAAAGGGATCTCTGGTCTCAGTGGGCTTACCCGGTTACCAAAATCTAAATAAATAAATAATGGGAGAGTACCGAGCTAAATAATCCCCCGAGACAGGCGGCAGGAGATAAGGCGCTCACGTGCTTAGGACAGAAGTCCATTAAGAATGGTCCTGCCAAACAATAGATGTCGTCTGCCATGGACATCCAAGGCGTAGTGCTTAACGAAAGCACGCATGGAGCTCCATGTAGTCGCATTGCAAATATCTGCAATGGGCACATTACGGATTTCCGCCAGAGATGCTGCGACTGCTCTGACAGAGTGAGCGTACACTCTGCCTTCCAGTTTGACCTGTACCATAGAATAGCAGTGGCGAAGGCATGCCACCAGCCACGCTGAAATGCATCTGATAGCAACAGGTTGACCTAGCCGGGTCTCGCTGAAGGAAATAAACAGTTGTTGAGCCTTGCAAATTTCTTTTGTTCTATCTAGACAGAACCGCAGAGCTCTCTTAACATCCAGTGAATGAAGGGTATGCTCCCCTTCATTCTAGAAGTTCGCAAAGTAGGTAAGAAGGACTAAAGGTTTGTTTAGGTGGAATTCTGAGAAAACCTTAGGGAGAAACTTAGGATGAGTCCTAAGAAATACTCTGTCCTTGTGAAATACAGGGTATTTTATTTGGGGGGGGGGGTCTGTGACCAGTGCATGTATTTCAGAAACTCTACAGGCCGAAGTAACTGCCACCAGGAAGGCAGTTTTCCAAGTGAGGAACTTCAACTCGCAGGTAGCTAGAGGCTCGAAAAGTTTACGAGTGAGCATGTCTAGCACAAGGTTAATGTCCCAGGCTGCAACTGGACGTCTAATAGGGGGTCTAGTATGCAGAATACCCCTAAGAAACATCTTAACTACAGGCAACTGAGCCAGCGACATGGAAAGTACCGGCTCATGATATGCCGAAATGGCACAAAGATGAACTTTGACTGTGGAGTACTGCAGACCTGTGTTTGAGAGGTCTAAGAGATACTCCAAGACTTTATTTGGTGGGCAGGAATAAGGGTTCCAAGAGGATTTTGCACACCAGATAGAGAAACGCTTCCATTTAGCTGTGTAGGTTTTTCTAGTGGCCGGCTTATGCGCAGCCAAAAGAATATCTGAAACTCTATGAGAAACATCGAACCTATTCACCGTTATCTCTTCAGGAGCCGAAGGTGAAGCGATCTCAGGTTGGGATGGACAACAGGACCCTGGGTCAGAAGGTTCGTCTGAAGGGGAAGCATTTTCGGGGGGGGGGGGGAGATAGTCTGTTCAGTAGCGGGAACCATATCTGCAGAGGCCAGAATGGTGCCATGAAAACCATTCTGCCCCCTCGCACTACAATTTGAGCAGTACCCTCTGAATTAAAAGGAGGAAAAGCGTATAGAAAGCGTTTCGTCTGCTGCAGCCTGAATGCATCCTGACAAAAAATGTCAGGTCCTGGATTTCTGGAGTAGAAGAGAGGCAGTTTTGTGTTGAGTGGGGATGCAAAAAGGTCCAGGTCTGGAGTT
The DNA here is from genome assembly GCA_016271365.2 of Neoceratodus forsteri. Taxonomy (NCBI): domain Eukaryota; kingdom Metazoa; phylum Chordata; order Ceratodontiformes; family Ceratodontidae; genus Neoceratodus; species Neoceratodus forsteri. The sequence continues at coordinate 11,444,685 of JADMNL010000036.1, forward strand.
CCCCACTCTTTGAAGGGTGACTGAACGATGGTTAAGTCAAGAGACTACTCATGAGGATCCGCCTCTGTTCTGCCGAGATGGTCTGCCAGCTCGTTTTGTACTCCTAGCAGGTAAACCGCCTGAATCAGAGCCTTGTGCTCTAGGCACCATTCCCAGTGTCTCATTGCTTCCCTGCAGAATGGGTAAGAGTGTGCACCGCCCTATTTGTTGATGTAGTGCATCACTGCCTTGTTGCCCGTTTGAAGAAGAATGTTCTTGTGACAGAGTATGTCCTCCAAAGCTCAGACTGCACAGGGGATGGCTCTCATTTCCAGGACGTTTACGTGAAGTTGAGACTCATCCTGAGTCCATGTACCCTGGGTGTGGAGATCCCGGCAATGAGCTTCCCAACCCACCAGAGATGCGTCCGTGGTAATGGAGATCTGATGATCCAAACAGCTGAAGGGATATCCTTCCAGAAAGTTGTCCTCCTGAGACCACCTTGATGAGAAAAGACTGAGGATGAGTGGTTGGAGACCACTGAGCGCCGAGTATCCACTGAGAGGGTATCATATGAAGAACGAGCCAAGCGCACAGTGAACACCAAGGATGCCATGAGGCCCAGCATCCGCTGCATCGAGATAGCTCGAACCGAGCTGTGTTCTCTGATGTATCGGGCCATCTGTAAGATATCGCTCCTTCTATCCTCTGGAAGGAAAGCCTTCACAAAGGAGGTGTCCAGAAGAGTTCCTATGAAGAGGAGCTTCTGGGAGGGCTGCAACTGCAACTTGTTGAGGTACAGCAGGACTCCCATGGACGTGAGGAAGTCTGAGGCCGTGGCCACGGCCTCCAGAGTCTCTTGCCTGGAGGGACCTGCTAGGAGTCAGTCGTCTAGATATGGGAACACTTGTATTCAGATTTTCTTGAGGTGTACCACGAGAACTGCACAACACTTTGTAAAAACTCGAGGCGCCGAGGATAGCCCAAAGGGCAGGACTCTGAACGGATAGTGTTGAACCAATGCCACGAACCTTAGGAATCTGTGGTGCTTTGGGTGTAGGAGAATGTGTTAAGCATTCTGCATATCCAGGGAGGCTAGCCAATCGTGCAGATGAATCAAAGGTGGCAGGGTACCGAGTGATATCATCTTGAACTTTTCCTTGTGTAGGAACTTGTTTAACTTTCTGAGATCCAGAATGGGGCACATGCCGCCGGTTTTCTTTGGGACCAGAAAGTAATGGGAGTAGAACCCTGTGTTCCGTTGATCCAGCGGAACTACTTCTACTGCCCTGTTGTTCAGAGGGCCCTGTACCTCGGAAGCAAGAAGGTCTGACTGTACCACTGACAGCCTGGGCTGTCGTTTGGGAGGATGATCCGGAGGGGTTTCCGAAAAACAGAGTACCTCTCACGGATTATCCTGAGGACCCATTTGTCTGATGTTATAGATTCCCACTGGTTGTATAACCGAGTCAGACATCCTCCCACTGCTGAGGAGGAGTCCCCCTCAGGCAGCTGAGGTGGGACTTGGGACGGAAACTCAGAAGGTGGCACTGTGCGCTTTTGGGCCGTGTGCCTTCTGCTGCACTTTCTTTTGCGGCTGAGGGTTCTGGTTTCTGTTAAAACCTCCTCTGTCTGTGCCCCGAAAGGAGTGACTTGTGAAACTGGCGCTTGTTCCCACCCCCTCGGGAGGGGAGAGGCGTAGGTCTGGCTGTCTTAATAGCAGACCTAGTCTTCCGTGTGGCCTCTAATGCTTGCTCCACCCGAGGTCCGAACAGATACATATCGTCGAAAGGTAAGGCCATGACCTGCTGCTGGGCATTATTCGTGCAGCCCCGAAGTACGCAGCCAAGAGTGTCGACAGGTGCAGATGCCAGCCGACGCCACCCGGGAAATGGTATCGAAGGCATCCACTGCAGCTTTAACCAGTTGGTTATTGGACTCAATACCCCTACTTATGGTTTGAAGTAGCTCTGAGTTAACCTCCAATTCGGGCAGAGCTTCTACCATTACTTTGAGCGAATGCCAAAGAACATACTCATATTGAGAAAAATAGCCCTGGTAGCTGGCAATGCACATGCACAGGGTTGAGGCAGCAAAGACTCTCTTACCTGAGGTGTCTATCTTGCAAGATTCTTTGTTTATAGGCCGGGCTGTAGATTCCTGAGGAAGGACAGCCTTATTCTCCGCCAGGACCACTATGGCATCAGCAAAGGCTTGAGGGGCCAAAATAGGGCGATCCTTGGGAGGAGCATACTTCCTATATATGGACTTGGCCATGGAAGGAATAAGAGCCGGATTCTTCCACACCATCTGTGAAAGGGTCTCGAAGGAGGGCTGTACCGGAGGGGTTAAATCCATAGGGATTTCCAGTACGTGAAGACACTGGAGACGCAGAAGCTTCCCAGGATCAATTTCTGTGGTCTGGAGAGAAGGGTAGAATTTAAATTCTTGAGCAGAGACTTAAAGTAAAGGTCCTCAACAACAGGCTCTGCAGGAAGATTGATCCCTGCCCCCAGGGCAGTGTCAGATCACCCAGGCGAATATCTGGATCAGGCTCAAAATCATCTCCCGACAGTTCAGGGGGGACTGTATAGACAGGAATGGAGTGAAAATCAGGAGGAAAAAGAGACGAAGAAAGAATCGGAGTCGAAAACCACTGAAGACTAGACAGCGCCACACTCATCCCGGTGCCGTTGAGGAAAACAGCACCAAGAACAAGGAAGGAGCAGTCATAGGAAAGGGCGTCACACATGGCACCGACAAGGAGCACGGCGTCGCCGCCAGCCCAAACACCAAGAACAGTGCCAACAGGGCCCGTGGTACCACAGACTGTGCCGACAGAGCCCGTGGCACCGCAGACATGCCAAAGATGGCATACAGAGCCCACAGCGCCACAGACTGCGCCGACTGAGCCCCCGGCGCCGCAAGGGACCCCGGCGCTGGAGAAGTCGGCACCGCGGATGATGGCAATGTTACAGGAGTCTGAGAACTGTGACTGGAAGTAAAAGAAGGAAAAATGGCAGGAGATAGAGGCATCGGTGTAGACCCCTGTGCCACAGCCGTGTGAGGGGGACTGACACCCGAGCACGGAGTAGATGGCACCGAAGAAGGCGCCTCTCGATTATGAAGGCCCAACCAACCCACCCGCCCTTCCGAAACTGAATGGGCCGAAGGTCCCAGTGTTGGACTGGCCGGCTCGGGCAATCGGACCAACCTCCGAGCCCACTGCTCCATAAGAGCAGCCCAATGGTAAAACTGCTAATTTGAAGCTCCTCCAATAGGCGGAGAAGAGCTCCGGTGTCGAGGAGATCGGCCACCAGAGACAGAAACTGGCGACTGACAGAGGTGGAGACCAGCGCCTGGCCCCAATAACCGACTGTCTACATGCAGACGTACCAGATGGCGACCTCAAGTGATGCAGTTTCTTCTTCGACCTATGTGTCGAAGAAGAACTCGAGGCCGAACGGTGCCGAGAATGGGACTGTTTCCGTTTATGCTTCTGTGGAGACCGCCCATCTCCCTGAGCATTGGACAGTCAGTTGTCAACACCCCCCCCCCCCAGGAGGGCAGCGGACCGGACCCGGTCTGGCTGACTGAACAGCTTTCATACAAAGTCTCCCTACTGTCACCTGACCCACTCATGGTTGACTCTGTCAATGGAGGGCTGAAGACTTCTCTTGTAAACGTAGAATTAATAAATATAAATCGGTACTGATCGAAGATCATATACAAAACAATAAACAAACTAAGCTGCTAGTGAATTTTAACTCCTGGCAGGCGAGCGACGTCATCACTGAAGCGCACTCGATGGCAGGAAAAAAGGAACTGAGGCAGTTGGAGGGTCGACGCCAAGACAGTAATTACTGCTCGAGGTGCCGCTTCCTTGCGGCTCCATCTCAGGCGCCAGTCCTCCTGAAAAAGTTTGCTCCCGCTGGGTCCTAGGGCCTCCAGCGTACTCTCATTAGTGTGAATGAGTGGTGGAGACTATGTACAGGAAGATCAGCAGTCAATGCCCTAACTGCCAGAGTTTTGTTAACCAGGAAAGTGAAAAGAAGCAGCAGTAGTAGTAGTACAGAAGAGGTTAGAGGACATCGACAAGAAATAAAGAAACAGAACTAAAGAGAACAATCCCACAGGAGAGGTGAGGGAACACAACCCTAAAGTGGCAGGGAGACCTCAACATGTAAAAGGAGTAAAATAATACCAAGCCAAAGACTGTCTCGCATCCAGTTCAGGGTGAAGGAAAAAGAGTGGAAAAATCTTCCCTGTTAATGGCCCAAATCCAGATGACAGGGAGGGCTGGGTGAAGAGACCCCTCCAGACCACCATGATGACCTCGCCCAGTGCAACGTGCCACGGAGGGATCAAGACTGTATGCTGACTAGACAATGGTGGGACCTTGGAGTTTACACCCATTAGTTACGGCCATTCCAGTGCCTCCTGCATCTCCCGCATGAAAAGCGTACCACGTGCATAATGACAGCAATGTAGGTCTACCTCTGCTCGGGAGAGAGCACGGGAAACTCCCAGCCGACAGGGCGACACTAGTCACCCACAGGTCCAGCATGCACCCAGCTATCCAGACCCTGTCCAGCGAAACCTGACTGTTTGGGGAACCCTGCCGATCCAGCTGGGGGCAGAGGCCAAGCCATGGGGGCAGACATGGGCAGGTAAGCCCTGGAGGATGCCAGGGTGTCGGAGATGGGGTGATTGGTAAAGAGAGGCTGGTCAGACGGGAAGGAAGAGAGTTTAATAAAAATTTTTAACAAAATTTAGCAGCTCCAAAGACTGAGGGCAGGACATTCTTTTTACCAAACACAATCGCAGAGGACAATAACAACAATGAACAGTAGCACAACTGAAGCGATGCACATTTGCTTCTGTGGTGCACCTTGATGGTAGGAAAAACAGAGCTGAGGCAGCAAAAGCAGTGACCGTTACTGGCTCCTGTGCATAACGATGTGCAGTAATGTGCATGCACTGATACATACACTGTTGGTGATGGCCCTGTAGAAAAGTTTGCTCCCGCAGGGTTCAAAAATCTCTGGCTTTAAGGTCAAAGAATGGGTTCCATGGAGGAGATGGATTCTTGGAAGATCTGGGAGCTAAGTGGCTTTGTGGTTGAAGTGCACACACACACACACACACACACACACACACCCACACCTCCCAACCTCCCCCAAGAACACTCACCAAAAGCTCGGATAAGTTCCGCCTGCACAGCTCTAGTGAATTTCTTCACTAAGCACAATGTGGTGAGGACAGCAAAAAGCATGTTGTACAGGAAGACTATGTAGAAATTCCCAAGCCAGTTGAAGCGCCCAAAATCTCCCAAGAGGTCAAAGCTTGTGATCCCTGGAATCAGAAAAGACAATTTTGGTTACCTAAAATTCTAACCACATTAGCAGACATCTTTATTTGTATTTTTTTTTTTTTTTTAACCCGGACAGGCACACTGACGGCTGCGACAACTCATTTCCAGGCACATCCTAGGGGGTGGGTTACATGGACTAGTTTTGTTAATGGGGAATGTTGGCCAGGACACCAAGGAAACTCTACTACTCTTACATAAATGCCGAAGGATCTTCAACATCCAGCTGGACAGACATCAGAGATGGGCAGGAGGGACCTTGGATTAACTTCTCATCCGAAGGCCGGCCCCTCAACAGTGCAGCACCCCCTAGTGCTATTAGCCCAAGTTCATGCAGTGATAATTTCAGCCTCAGTACATCATCTGGATGGCACAATAATAAACAGTGCCGCCCCACCTCACCCCCCATTCTGCACTACAATGTCAGTACTGGATATTAGCCCAAGTTCTCAGAGTGGGACTGACCACGTGTAACCTACCGAGCCACAGACACTACTAATGTTAAACACTGGGCTATTTTAGTCTTACTTTCTTAACACTTAGTTTTTATACAATAAAGCTAATAACCTGCTAGTTTAGAAATGCATTATTAGGTCTTGCGGTATTACAACAAGAGTATGCTGGGGAGGCGTGACCAACCACAGAGTGAGGAACAGCTACTTCAAAAGCACTCTGCCAACCTAGAGAACTGAAACAGTCGCAACTTTTTTTTTTAAACCTTAACTGGTAGAGAGGTCGACAGCACTAACTAGAGAATCTCATCTGGCATCTGGAGATACCAATTATGATGCCATTAACTGCTGGAGAAAGCAGCATGGGGAGGCCAAATTAACAGGAAGGTGTTGGTGGAGAGTGAACCTGACTGACAGAGCCCCTAACAGACATCGATCCCTCCCAGCCTACCAATGCCGTGCTGATAACGGCCAGCCAATGTTTGGATAAAACAACTGAAGACTTTCAGGCCCTACCTAAGGCTATGGACACCAAAGTAAGGAGCCCCACCTCGGACATGCAGCAAGCATCCCAAACTGCTGTGAGAGCCCTCACCGTTTCAACAAGACTCATGAAAGAAAACAGCCTGCTTAGAAGAAGATTTGAAACTCTGGGAAACACTGTGTAGGCTACCCGTATTTGCATCTTGGGACTGCTGTAGGGGGCTGAGGGTGAAAACCCTTGCGACTTTAAAAACGTGGTTATGCGACCTCTACCAGCGCATCCTTAAAGTATTCTGAAACACCCCCAGGGGAAACCACAGCCGCTTACCCACTAACGAGCCTTCCCCACATACAATCCTCGTAGGCTGGGTCGGTACTGGAGAGGAATGAGATCCTTCTTAAAGCAAAGCAGAAGGGTCCAAATGATGAGGATAAGATTCATGTATTCCCTGTCCTCAGCTACGAAACCTGACATCATCATTAGAGTTTCGATGGGATGAGGATCAGACTGAGGTAACTAATACAGGGACAAAATATACCAGTTCTCGGAGTCTAAGGAAGCATCCAAGCTTTTGGATAAGACGGACAGAATTTCAGGCAAAAGATCAAGATCCTGAAACAGATGCCAAAGAAATTTAAACTAAGGTATAACTTTTAGCTCAGTTGGACAATACGAGAGGCTTGTTTCATTCCTTCAAACCTTTCTGACTTAACTGCACATTTCTCGAAGGATCCTCGTGTATGGCGGACTTGGTATGTGGGACAAACAGTGCTTGGGGGAGTAGAAACATTAACATTTTAACACTAAGTAAGCCATCATAATGGACAAAATGGCGAAGTCTCACAACTCTGATGGGACCCTGACGGGGTGGGTCCTTCCTCCTCCTCTACCATCAAATTTGGGCCATTAGGAGACCTGGCACAATGCAACCAACCACTGCAAAGACTAACGTGGCTCTGTTGTGAATATTTTCAGAGCCTGATGTTCACTGTGTGCTTGTTAAAATGTTCTCTCTTTATCCTCCTGTGAGAACTTCCTGTTTTGTTCACTGTTCCAACACTGCAAGGTAGAGAACACACTTAGTTCTATGCCATGAGTTATCAGTTTTTTCAAAAACTACATTAGTTCTAAAAGATTTAGACAAGTATTTCTTGCTGGTCACACTCAATGATCACCAGATCATCCTTTTTTCAGTTTTGCTTATTAACTGACACAAACGGGTACCCTGACACCTCATCTTACTGTCCTGATATTTTATCAATGACTGCAGGAGTTTGTACAGCAGCAATTAATTACTCTAGATCTTATTATGGGTGGGTGGGGAGAGTAACCTTTTCCTCTGGCAGGGGTTCACGATGCTGGATATAATCACCTAAATAACCGCCACTCATGGTCCTGAGTGGCAATCTTAAACCTACTGAGTAAATACAGGTTACTCACCTGTAACAGGAGTTCTAGGAATGGTATATGTTGTTCATCCACACTTATTGGCAGGTATCCTTGCTGCTTTAAATCTTGCCGGAAGGTCTTCAAGCTGGCTCCTCCCACCCACCCGGGTGGTATAACTCGGCTCGCCCCATGGCGCCAGATCTGGCCCGCTGGAATCTCAGGTTGCGCGTCGGCCGGAGGTCGAGGGAATGGTGGATGAACAAGGCTCATTCCTAGAACTCCTGTTACAGGTGAGTAACCTGTATTTAGGACATGGATATGTTGTTCATCCACACTACTGGCAGACTCCTAGCAGTTCTCCGGGAGGAGGAGGCAAGAGCACACCCCAATACTTACTTGGGAAAGAGACTGGAGGAACGAGGCCCCAAAACCAGCATCCCGCGTGACTCAAGGTCGATGTGGTAATGGGTAATGAAGGTGTGTGCTGACTTCCAGGTAGCAGCCCTGCAGATTTCCTGGATAGGGACATCCCTGGAAGCAGCCACCGTTGCAGCAGTATGGCGGGTAGAATGAGCTCTTATCCCTCTGGGAGGCTCCAAGCCGCCAACTTATAGCAGAGATCTATGCAGGAGGTGACCCACCTGCTTATCGTCCGCTTGGCTGCAGGTCTGCCAGGTGCGGCTTCAGCGTAGGTGACAAACAGCTGGCGAACCTCTCCCAATTTCAGCCGTGCGCTCTTTGTAATAAGCGGCGCCTTCTAGGGTCAGAGTATGGAGCCTATATTGGCCTCCGAGGTGTGATTGGGGTAGAACACCGGCAGAGTCAACACCTGGTTAAGGTGAAACTCCGACACCACCTTCGGAAGGAATTTCGGGTGGGCGCAGGACAACCTTGTCCCTGTGGAAGACCAGGTAAGGAGACTCGATGGAAAGCGCCTGAGCCTCCCATCCTTCTGGCTGACGTGATAGCCACCAAGAAGGCGGTCTTCCACGACAGGTGAGAGAGCACACCTGTGCATAGGTTCGAATAAACTTGCCCATGAGCTTTACCAATACCAGCAGTAGATCCCACAGGTGGAGGTTCTCGCACCGGAGGAAATGTGATCAAGGCCTTTGAAAAGCGCAGACCACCTTCTCCTCCGCCACCGACTGCTTCCCTGCCCGCACCGGTAAGCAGAGATGGCTGCCAGGTGCACCCTAGGGTCGCCGACCTAAGCCCTTGATTAGAAAGCCACCATAAATAGTCCAAGATGCTTGCCAAGGAACAGGAGGAAGGGTCCAAGCCTTGTCTCTGACACCAAATGGAAAACCTTTTCCATTTGAAGGCATAGCATTTTCTGGTCGACCTCACGGGACGCCTCAACTACATTGAGGACTCGTCGGAAAGACCCAAGGCCTGGAACTCTGGCAGCTCAGGAACCAGGCGTCAGGTGCAGGGATTGAAGGTCCGGATGGAACACCTTCCCCTGATTGACTGAGAGCAGGTCCGGGCGAGCTGGAAGCTGCCATGAGTCCTGGAGCTGAGACTGAGGAGATCTGGTACCAGAACTGGCGAGGCCAGTCTGGGGCTATCAGAATCACCTCGCCTTGTCCCTCCTGTGAGAAGCACCTTGTGGATCAAGGAAATGGGGAAAGGCGTGAGAAGAGGCCCGGGGTCCATTGCCTCGAGAAGGCATCCCCTGCAGCGAGCCCTGCTGAGGGGCGGGCATGGAACAGCCTCAGCTTCGCGTTCTCCCTGGAGGCAAACAGGTCCACCTGAGGTGTGCCCCAATGGGAGAACAGATGCTGTACTACCTCCGGCAGGAGAGACCACTCGTGGGATGCAGCCCCTATCCGGCTTAGGGCATCGGCCAGGGTGTTGGAGGCTCCTGCCACATGAATGGCTAGGAGATCCGCCTCCAGGCTGTGCACGAGTGACCAATTGCCGAGAGCTTCCTTGCATAGGAGCATGGAGCGCATCCCGCCCTGGCGGTTTAGATAGTACATGGTCGTGGTGTTGTCCGTCTGGACTCGGACCACTTGACCCCGGAGGAACGGAGCAAAGGCGGTGAGAGCTAGGCGGACCGCTCGGAGCTCCAGCAGGTTGATGTGGCATCGGGACTCCCGCGGGGACCAGAGGCCGTGAGCCTGGTGTTCCCCCAGATGGGCACCCCAACCCATCAGAGAGGCATCGGTCGATAGAGAGACCGTCGGCTCGGGGCGGACGAACGGGATGCCCTCCTGCAAATGACCTGAACGATCCACCACTGGGAGTGCTCACATCTCCTGTGTCACAGACACAAGCTGGTCCAAAGGATCGCAGCGCCAGGACCACTGACTGGCCAGTCCCCATTGAAGGAACGCATGTTCCAGCGGCCCAACGGACCACGCTGGTGCAGGCCGCCATGAGACCCAGGGCGCAGGAAGTCCCGGGCAGGCGCGATTGTCCAACCAGAAATGACTGGGCAAAGGAGGAAAGAACCTCGGCCCTGTCCGCGCGAGCCGCACTCTGGCTCAAGAGAGTCGAGCAGCGCCCGATGAACAGAATCACCTGCTTGGCTCGAGTTCCGACTTGGCCTCGTTGATAAGGAGGCCCAGTTGAGAGCAGACCTGGAGGCCAGATCTCTGGACCACTCCACCTCCTGCCTGGAGGAGCTGCTATCAGCCAGTCGTCCAGTTAAGGGTACACCGGACCTCGGCGCCGCAGGGAATGCTGTCACCACTGCCATGCATTTGGTGAAGACCCTGGGAGCTGGAGACAAGCGCAGGGCATGGCTCGGGAACTCGAAGGGATCCTGCCGCTCGAAGCGAAGGAATCTCTGGTGAGACGGACGGATAGGGACGTGGAAAACGCGTCCCTGCAAGTCCAGAGAGCAGAACCACACGCTGCTCCAAGGATGGTAGTATCTGAGCCAGAGTGACCATCCTGAAGGTTCGAGACCTTAGGAACTTGTTTAGGTCGTGTAGGTCGAGAATGGGGCGCCAGCCCCCGTCCGTTCGGAACCAGGAAGTACCTGGACACAAACCCTGGGTCTGAGGGGTCCGCTACCACCTGATCACCTCCTTTCGGAGGAGGAGGACGATGTCGGCTCGACGAGCCGACAGTGAAGCTGCGGACCCAGGCCCCCGAGGCGAGCGGCTCTGAAGGTGGGGGCCTGCTCAATTTCAGAGGCAGGCCTTTCCACCACCTCCAGTACCCACCTGTCCGTGGTAACAGCGGACCAGGCAGAAAGGAAGTGTCGGAGCCGTCCCCACGGGGAACCAGGAAGTGGGTGACGGGATGGGAGACACCCCTCAGCCCGTCACTGGGCAGGCTTGGAGGAGGGACCGGCCGAGGGACCTCCTGGGCCTTTTCCTCCCTGCCTCCTGTTAGAGGAAGCCGGGCTTGGGTTTGGGATGCCAAGGCCGAGCCTGCTGGCCCTGACGTTGCTGGGCAGGCGCCGGGGGCGCAGAAGGACGAAAGGGCTTAGGCTGTGGTTTGCGGCCTTTGTCCTTCTGAGCGGAAGAGACTGAGTCCAAGGTAGCATTGGACTTCTCGATCTTCTGCAGGTGACCTTCCACCCCAGGGCCGAAGAGGTCAGTCCCCAAAAAGGGAACATCCGCCAACTTGTGCTGGGTATCCGAAGTAAAGGTGGATATCCTCAGCCAAGCCCGTCGACGCATAGCCACTGCGGCCGCCACCGACCTGGCACATGAGTCCCCAATATCTAAAGCAGTCTGGAGCAGCTGTTTGGCCACTGCCCTGGTCCCGCACCTGCTTGACCGTAGTCTGCAGATCCGTGGGAAGATGAGGGATGACCTCATCCAGGGAGCCCAACAGGGCATGAGAAAAATGTGCCATGAGGACGGCCGAACTGGCCTGGACGAGGCCGAGAGGGGCGCAGCATAGACTTTCGCCGACATAATCCAATTTCTTGGATTCCTTGTCGGGAGGTTTGTCCACATCCCTGGCGTTGCCGGCGCGCCGGAAAACGCTGTCGGTAACCAACCCCTCAGCAGAGGGGTGCTCCGAAAAACCGGACAGGGAACCGGTAGGGACTGCATACTTCCTGGCCATCCTGGCCGAAGGCGCAGGACAGGAAGCAGGGCGCTGCCAAAGCTCCAAAGTCGGACCCACTATGGCCTCTGCCACCGGAAAGGCCTCCGTTGGAGAATCCCCTCGGTCCAGAATCTCCGTGAGGGGATACCTGGCCCGTTTGGAAACGGGTTCGAGCTTCATCCCGGTGGACTCCGAGATGAGCCGAAGCAGTCCTAGGAAGGACGACGGGCTATCGTCCATTGACTGTCCTCCTGAGGACTCCAAGTGTATTCGCTTGGAGAAAAAGGAGGAATTATCCTCGGACTCAGACGAGTCCTCGAAGAGCTGCCTCTGGCCTGAGCCACCCTCTACCTGCCGAGGTCGGTCGGGAGTGAGGGTAACAGACAGCCTATGGGGTAGACCCTTAGCCAACCGAGAATCCCTGGTTGGAGCCCCAAATAATGGCTGTGGAGGCGGAGGTTCCACCGGAATCGGTGGAGCAGCTGGTTTTGGCCGAACAACCGGCCTGGGTACAGGCTCCTCGGGTAAGTCGAGGGGTTGTGTCGGCCGCTCCGGTGACAGCCACTTAATGGCCGGGGAAGGCGACTGCGTCGGCTTATTCCCGGTCAGGAGGAGCTGTTGCCACATGAGGTCCTCGTACCGTCGACGTAACTTACGCCGAAGCCTCCCCTCGTCCGAGGAGGAGGACGAGGACGAGCGGCGACGCCGCTTACCGCGGTGCCGAGACCGAGACCGCCTATGACGGCGGGATCGGCTGGACCGCGAAGAGGTCCGAGACCGAGACCGAGAGCCTCGGCTTTCCAGGTCGGTGCGAGGAAGTGTCGGCAGGAACCGGCACTCCCTTCGGCTCGGAGGGTTCATCCGAGGGCTCCGGAACCGGAGGCACAGGCAAGCCCACGGGATCCTCAACTCCCCCCGGGGGAACCGGGGAGAGGGGAGTCTCGGCTTCTATAGGCGACAACCCGTCCAACGGGTCGAGAAAAATCTCGACTTCGTCGCCGGGAGTCTCAGTCAACTGACCTGACGGGGACACTGTGAGACCAGTGGCCGAAGCCGAGCGGTCGACGCAGCGACGGTCCACCCACCGGGAGAGGGACCTTCCCCGCCTCCCAAGAGTGTCGACGGAGGGACTTACCTTTGTCCCTCTTTTGGACCAGAAAGGTCCAGCAGACGTTGGCCCTTCTCCCTAGTGGAGAGGGACAGACAAAGCTCCTTAAAGGAAGCGTGTAGGAAGAACCCAGAGAGAGCGGGATAAATGCCGCGGCCGAGGAAGAATCTGACCCGCGCCTCCTCTTCGAGGGCGATCATCTGCTCGAGCTGATCCGCCCATGGACACCGCCGACCGGGCCTCCTTAGACTTCACCGAGGGAACGCTCTCGGACGGCCCAGTTGCAATCGGGCAGCACGGTCTTCGAGGATGTAGGCCGAAAAGGAAGAGCACAAGTCGCAGTCCTGCGGGTCGTGCTCAAGGCCTAAACAGTACACACACGTGGAGTGTGGATCCGTCCGAGACATCTTCTGCCCGCAGGGGCATCTCCAAAAACCGGGAGTCGATTTGTCCATCGCAGCCGCGAGGGATCGAAGACTCAAGTCTTTTTAGCAAAAAACTTTCAAATTCGCAAAACGGAAGAAATAGGAACCAGTCTCAAACGCAGAGCGTTAAGGAGGGAACCTGAGCTTCCAAGCGGTAAGGAAGATCAGGCGTCATGGGGCGGAGCCGAGAGTTATACCACCCGGGTGGGTGGGAGGAGCCAGCTTGAAGACCTTCCGGCAAGATTTAAAGCGGCAAGGATACCTGCCAATAAGTGTGGATGAACAACATATCCATGTCCCTAGAAATGAGAATTATTATTTTACTACAGAATATCCTCAAGTGTGGTAACGGGGTCTGGGACAGGACCATTATCTCACTGTAAAACTGCTGTATGCGCAGATTTATATCTAGTGCTTCTATCAACTGGGAAATATTGACCAACATTAGGTATGCGGTACTGCCTACCAGTAATGTCATCAACAAAAGTATGAGGTACGACAGGAGGGGCAAAGCATGTGCTTCATGTGACAGCTGTGCTGTAGTGCCCCCACGAACCCTTACAAATGAAGTACTGGTTTGCCTCAATGAGGATTCTACACTGGTGAACATCTGGGAGGAACTTGACATAAAAATTACACATCACTTGGAGGGGGAGACGGCCAGTTTTTGCCAGTGGGACTGCCCTCCTTCCGCGAGACACATAGCAGGAATCATGGGGACAGTGGCAGTGCCAGGTACTAAACTAAACATTAGACAGTTTATTTAGAACTTGTTGACCAGGAAAGGCACACAAGAGTCAGGGCTCATTTCCAGATGCGACCTGAGGAGGAGAATACAATACGGAAGGGGAACACAAAGTAAAACAGGATAGCTGGCAGCCGGGGATGGTGGTGGGGCTGGTAGCTGCTGGCACTTAGTGCTATACCCTCCGTCCCTCTATTAGGATCTCTGGTATATTAAACACAGCCTTCATGGCACAGCACAGACATTTCATACTAAACAAAGGTCCTTGTTATCGCGCACTCCCGAATGTAACAGACTTGTATGATGGCCGACTGGATTATCTGTAGCGCTACGGATGTAAGACTAGCTACTCTTGGTTTTGTGCCCTGCAACTGTTTTGAAAATGAGGCATTAACCTAAAGGATGCTATGCTGATGTAAAAACTACTAACGAACGAACTGCAGCCAGAAAGGGAGTAAGGGTGCCAAATAAAACCTCTGGGAAGCATACAAGTTAAGAGCTCTGGCACCACCTTGTGGAAAACATTGAGCGAGCAGGGAGGGGACATTTGATTTCACTACACTGCAACCTGTAGCTATTTATTTTGTTGAAAACTGGTTAACTGGGAGAGGGACACTGAGCCAAGGCTAGTTTCCAGATACAACCCGGGAGAGGGGATCTATGTAAGAAACCGCAGCACAGTACATGGTAGCAAAACATCTGACCAACGCTATGTAAAAACATAAATACATGAATAAAACTGGTACAAAAGTAGAATAAATACTAAACAGCTATACGTGCAGAAAATAAAGCGCAGTGATTGAAGTTATTACAATCAAAAAAACTATAAAAAAATATCCCTCCATACTATGCATTTTTGCATGCAGCCCCAACCCTGTGAAATTCTCTACCTCGTCGGATTAGAGAGTGCCTTACCTTGGAGGGCTTTATAAACCCATTTGTTTAGCCGTGCCTTTGGGGACTATAGTCGAATACTGTAATATTTTATCTTGACTTTGTTTTCTGATATTTTATTGTTTTATTTATGTTTTTATCTTTTTGTACAGCGCTTTGATATATGCTGAACTGCGCGATATATATAAATTTATTATCGAGTATACAATTCTTACATACAAGAGCTTAAAACAAAAGGCAGCAAACAGTGACAACTATCACATAAACCTTTTCTTAGCTCTAACAGCAAGGAATATTGCTTTAATCTCTTTACAGTATATGTTAGAACGTTGTTAACCTTAGGAAATCATCATTTCCTAATAGCACTGTTGTTAACCCATCGATGTTACGTCACATTGATGGGTTAACATGGAATCCAGTTGCATGGCCATCTCTAAGGACACGTGGTCAGCTGCGTGTTTCAAACACCATTTTTATTTGAATTTAGCAGGCCAGACCCGCTCTCGCCAACCAGCCTGGAGCATCAGTCCATTCAGACACAAATACTTGTCTTTCAAACTGAATCAGCTGCTCAGCGTCATCTGGGTAAGGTCGGGGCAGTACCTGTTTTATTAACTGATGCAGGTCTGACTGTCAATATGTGCCACATGCGACTACTGCTTGATGTCCATCGATGCCCGTATACGATAAAAGACAATGTGGTGGGCATCGGTGAACATCTTAACCCTTAGGAAATCTCGTGGCAACTTGGTGAACCTCTCAAGGTTAACCTGGGTTGCCTAGGGAACCACCACGCTAGCATAGTGTGGGTTGTTCATCGATGCCCATACATTATCCTCTATGAAATGAACTAAAGCGCTCCAAAGGAGACGCTACCCTAATTTCAGAGATCAGTTAACAGCTAGAAATTATTTCCTCCAAAAGTAGATTTAGGATAGTGCACAGGCCTTGAAAATTAGCACTTCAGTTAGTTAAACAATTTAACAGCCCAAGGAATCAAACTGGATCTCTAGCTTTTACATTTCCCTTTAGCTGTAGCCCATTATCTTGTTTTCCTAAGTTGATAGGGTTTTTGTTTTCTCGGCAGAACAAACCCGACAACTTCCCTGGTTCATTTGCAGTAGTATAGGACACATAGTGAGAGACACACACCAATCTCAAGACTGCTTGGCTCCACTAAGTAAAGATAAGGATGAAGTAACAGAACGAATATTTCCATTTCATGGAGGAAAAGATGATGCAAGAGTGACTGTCTGCTGCCCCCTTGTGGTGAGGAACCAGCTACAACAACACAGGACTTCGATTACAACCGTTTGTCAGCCCCTCCCTCATCCATCAGCCGTCTCCCAGATAGACTCTGTTCTCTTGGACTAACTAATCAGCTGTTACATTATTGATGCAACACTTACCTAATGTCCGTGAGAAGACGGGTAGTGCACAGCTCAGGACTAGCAGAGATACGCAGTTCCCAATAATCTAGAGAGACAGACACAAAGTTAATTTATACATTCTGTAACCTGAAAACCTCTTTTGCTTTATTCCCCCCATTTCTTTATGCTCCCCTGCCGACCGGTCCCTATCCACCGGTCCCCACAAGCAATCACCTGCTAGGACTCCTCCCTCATGCAGCTTTGGAGGTGTTTCGCTGGTCGGATGTGGAGCTCTGGTGAACCAGTGTCACCCTACAGGTCGTCCTGTTTATCCTCTGTCCCACCCCCAGCGAGCATGCAATGATGCCAATGAACAAGCTGTGCACGCTTCCATAGGCAGCCCGATGGGCATCTGCTCCACCTCCCACATTTCGACCCAACGTGCCAGCCACCACTAGGGACCAGGCAAGTGCTGGTCACCGCTCCCACCCTCCAAAGAGGAGAATTGTCCTCCGGACGCTCTATCCTCTCCCTCCCCAGCTGACCCATTCACACTGTGAACACAGGTCGCCGGCGTGACAGGAGGTAAGGCACAATGCCTCAGCCTTACACACCACTGGGCCAGCTCCCTTGGCTTTATTTAAATACAGAATGCTGATGCTCCAAATAAGGTAACAGTTCATACAACCTTGACAACGGGAGCAGCATTCTTGGGCAGGGGATTTGGGAGACATGTCTCTTCCAATTAGAACAGATCCCTTGGAATCCAAGTCCTTAACATTCTGTCACCTCAGGGAAAACTTTGAAAATGACAACATTTCGGGGCCAGTCAATACTTTAGCGGTACTACAAGGGGCTCCAACACAGGCAACCTGAAATCAGAAGCCCAGGATGCCAGAAACTGGGTAGGCGAAGGTTAGGTGGTGCTGCCCATGACAGCACTCCCCTGACCAGGGGACAGTGGCACAACGTTCTGCAGCAATACTGACTGCTGCGGTGGACCAAGGAGGGCTAGCATTTACAGGCCTGGAGGAACCTTGTGAGGTTACCAATGGGCATAGCAACTGTCCACTGCTGGGTGGAAGGGCAAGCTGAGCTGGGGATGCCATTGGCAAAGCTGAATTAAAAACCCTGTAACATTTAGATTCAATCTTGTATGTAACCAAGACAGTTCTTTAATTTCTCTTTGCCTTAAGACGTTTGCATGAAATCCAGATCTTTGTGCTGTGGGTATCTGCTCCTTCAGCTCATCTGCACTTTAAAGAGTGGGCAGATATGTAATAAATGGTCTCTAACTACTGCATTAAATCTACAACTAGGTTTTAACTTTAGTAGTTAATAGAGTACGAGTCAATCTTCTCCACATAGCCCCACTCTTTGGTCTTCAGGCCAAGGTGCTGGTACCCTGTTGGGCGTAAACGTCCTGAGAAGCCTCTGGTGTTGGCACATGTGCATCACTGCATACTTCTGACAGTGGGGGAAAAGGAATGTATGCAGTTTAGACGGCAATGCTATTTATGCAGTCAGTGTTGTTCACAGCACCATACTTGGTTGCTGGTGTGTGTGTGTGGTTGTGGCACCATTCTCTGTGGTGTGGGTGTGTGTGTGTGTCACCATTCTCGGTGTTGTACGTGTGGATATGGTACAAGCCAGACAAAAAAGTTCCAACTCCCATGGGCTCCTAGTGCCTCAGGCCTGAAGACCAAGGAGTGGGACTCTGGAGCGGACCGATTCTTGGAATATTTTAATTGACGTTTCTGTGCTGAAATATACAAACCAATTTTCCAGAACGGCTAATTTTTTCCCCCGGGGGAGGGGGTTAGCAGTAGATCCCAATTTATGAGAGACTCTTCAGTTACAAACAGAACATTTCATCTATCTATCTATGCAGCTATTCCTGTATGCCAGACACCAGAGGATAGGGTGGAAAGAGGACTGGGGTAACAGCTAGTGCCTCTTACCCTCCAACTGTTCTCAATGCAAGAGTCCTGTAGTGCTGCACATTATAAAAAGAGAAGTGAGACAGTAACAGCAAAGCAAACAAGACCCCAGATGGTCAACAGTAACCAAAATAAACTGACCTGCATCATAAAACCTGGGTCATAAGCAGGCCCGGTGACACAGTGATGGTGCTACTGCTGAAGATGCTGGCAACTGGGGCTCGGCAGCAGGCCTCGGGGGCCAGTGAGGGGGGAAAAGGAGCAGCACCCCAGAGGACACTGGTAGCTGCCTCCGCTACAACACTGCCCCCTGGGCAACCACAGGTGGCAGTGCAATGGAAGTACTGCAGGGGAGAGACAGAGTGAGGGTCACTACTTCCGCTGCAATACGGGTGTGCATGGGTAGTAGTGCAGCAGAAGTACTACAGGGGAGAGAGGGCGAGGATTGTTGCTTCCACTCAATACTGCCACTTGGGTGACCCCAGGTGGCTGTGCAGCCAAGGTACACGGGAGGGGCACACAAAAACATAGAAAACCCTGGCTTGTGTGAAATGTTCTCTGACGCACTCAGGCCCTGACCCCTGCTACTGGCCGCACCAGGAGGTAAGCCCGTAGGGTTTTAAGCTGGAGGGAGGTAAGTGCCAGAGACACAGGGGGATGGGCCTGGATGCGACCCGAGGGAAGAGGGACAAATCAGGGAGATGACAAATAAACCAAAACATAAGAAAACCTACACCACTTCTGAATGTTGGCAATATGGGGAAGGGGGAGGTGCGAGACTATGGTCAAATCCTCCCTTGAAAATATATTCAATATTATAATCGCTAAAACAACCGGTGCTGTAATTCCACAGAGTAACCCACAGGCTCAGCCTGCAGCCCTCTCACCAGTCACAGATTACCTACCTTGGTCATGGTTGTGTCCTGTTTCTTTGGTAGGAGTCTGGTGAAGAGAGGGGAGCTGTAGAATCCGACAACAGATGACACCATCAGGTAACTGAGTGCACAGAGAGAGTTAAGGAGAACAAAATATTGACCGACATCCAGTCACGTGCTCACCAGTTGAAAATACTGCCACCAGGTGAGAGCAAGCAATGCCGACACTGCCACCAGGTGAGAGCAAGCAATGCCGACACTGCCACCAGGTGAGAGCCAGCACTGTTGCGACTCCCACAAGGTGAGAGAAACCACTACAGACATTGCCACAAGGTGAGAGCACTGTTAATATTGTCATAAGGCGAGAGAGAGAACACTGCACACACTGCCATTAGGTGAGGGCAAGCATTGCAGACACGGACACCAGGTGAAAGCAAGTTTATCACGTCAAATGGGTGAGTCAAAACGCGTGAGTGCAATAAGGGTGGAATCAAATATGGCGACGGTAATTTCCGTGAGTACTATAATGGCGATAATTGCTTCCTCCCCCTCCCCGAGGTGCTATGACCTCTGAGTTGGTTATATTAGTGAGGGTGTGTGTGTGTGTGTGTGTGTGTGTGTGTAGCCACCCCGCGTAAAAGCAACTCTTGTCATTATAGTGCTTGCCAAAATTACCGTCGCCAAACTTGATTTTGCCCTTATTGTACTCATGCTTTCTGACTCTCCCATTTGACACTGCCACCAGGTGAGAGGGAGCACTGCCGACACACTGCCACCAGGTGAGAGGGAGCACTGCCGACACACTGCCACCAGGTGAGAGGGAGCACTGCCGACACACTGCCACCAGGTGAGAGGGAGCACTGCCGACACACTGCTACCAGGTGAGAAGAAGCACTGCCGACACACTGCCACCATGCGAGAGCACTGCTGACACTGCCACCAGGAGACAGTGAGTACTGCTGAACACTATCAACACTGCCACCAGGGAAGAGAAGGAGGCACAGCACTGCCGACACTGTCAAACTGCAAGTAACACCAAATTGTTAAAAAGATATACAAGTCCCTATTAGGACTGAAACTTGGTCAGCTGTCAAACCCACAAAATGACAGAGGGTAATCTTTCTGGTGTGCCACCAAGCTTTCACAGCAGTAAGTACAGCTCTTGAGTTCCAGAAGTTAAGTCCACCTCTATGTGCTTCAGGTAATGTGTTTCTGACGCACTGAGTTGTAGAAAGTTGCTAGTTGCCTATAACACACACTGATTGGTTGCACCTCACTATAACGCTCGTAGTGATTGGTGGCCCATCACTATAATGCAGTAACTGGCTACACCTCACTATAACATGCACACTGACTGGCTTCCAACACCAGCCTGCCAATACTGATCCCCCACTTTTTTTTTTTTTTTTTTAACTCAATTGAAACGATGGGGGGGGGCCATTAAAAAAAAAAAAAAAAAAAAAAAAAAAAAAGGGCAGTTGCCTTCTCAAGAGAGACACAGAAAGCCACAATGTTTCCTCCATCTCTGTATCTTTAGAAATAAGTTCATCAGGGACTTATCCCCAAATGCAGGTTCATTCACTTTACTTGGGGTGTTTTGAGACTAAATGTGCACAGTACTTTCCATGAGAGCTAGTGAGCACAATCCTTTCCTGTTTTGTTTTTTTTCCATTTGACGTTGCAAGTGATTTCTTAGAGATTTGTGCAGAACACAAACTCAAGATCAGAGGTGTCCGAGGTGGCTCTCAGGCTAGCGTTCTGTAACTAGATACAGCACAGGCCCGGTTATAAAACTTCTTACTATGGACACCTGTAAATGGTGCTTGCAGCCTTGTTTTACTTTATCTGAAATTTGTTGACCAGATAGGACCCATGAACGCGAGATCCATTTTTTCACAGAATCACAGAGCTTGACAGCAGAAAAGGATCTGTTGGCCCATCTAATCTGCCCTCTGTGTATTTGGATGAAATGTCATTTAATCTTAGGTGACAAGTTATTCCTAGAAAGACACAAATAGAAATTAATAGAACCAAAGCAGGTGAACTGTAGTAAGTGGCAGAACACTGTTGTAAGATTCTTCTGCATGGGGTCCTTAAGCTGTGCTCCCTTCTTCTGCCTAGTGTCCTTAATCCTTGCTCCCCTTCCCTTCTTCAGACTGGGAACCTTAATCTGTGCTCCCCTCCCTCCTACTGGGGGAAATGGTGGGGTGGTCCACTGAGGACACACAACCCTCCCTTGATACTCTGCCCAACCCCTGGCATCAGTGGACTGCACTCATGTAGCCTCTAACTCCGATGTCTCAACACAGGAGCCCTCGTGTATGTCACACCAGTCTCTGATGGCTATGGTCGTGTTATAGGATGTAGAACGAAAGAACCATGAAAGGATACAAGATGAGTACAACCTGCATTACAGCACCGAGAGAACCAAACTTGGAAAAGGAGGTTTTCCCAAAACTGGGATCCTGTGAAGGAGAAAAGAAAACACACAGTGAGATCATGTGACAAACCGATTCAAACCCTGTGCCTAGAATGTGCTGCGTCTGATGAAATAGAATTCAAAATGGACTACATAAATCCCAGTAAGCATGGTAGCCTCCCACAGGGGACACAGTGGAACAAACATCAAACTCTCCTCCTCCCTCCGGAGTAAAACAAACAAGGATTACCACTGCCTAGATCAACAGGCTACACATATGATTTTGCGGGGGGTGGGGGGAGGTGGACTGACTTTTTTGTAAAGGGGTATTAATAGAGAAATGTTACCTTCATGAGCTTTGGCATTGCAGCGTCATCAATGAGCAGTTCCAGAACATGGAAGCAGACAATCAAGACTGAAATACCCTAATAACACAAAGGATTACAATCAGACCCTGAAGTCTGTGGGGTGCAGGCCCTGTTCTGAAGCCCTAGTCACATTCCAGTACAATTTTAACACGTCAATAAATGAAAATTACGTACCTACCATATTTCTTGATCTTTCTGTGTATCTTCACCATTCATCACAGTTGGGTACATGGCTGGAGGTCACGACCCTGCGGGCGCCGCCCTCGAGGCCAATGCAATATGTGGCACTCACAGGTTGGCCATTAGGTGTCGTCGACTCCACTCTCCCGCCAGTTCTGAGTCGCTGCAGAGTAAGAAGCACGGTTGGGAGGGTGGGACAAGGAAGTCCAAGGGCCGGACAAAGGAAAAGATATAGGGACTAAAAGGAGAAATAAGCATAGCAGACGGGACAAACTAGGGATTGGAAGGGGCCCCAATCTCTGGAAGGAAAGAAGAAGAAGGGAAACTTTAAGTGGGAGAGGAGGGGACAAACTGATGACCCGCAGTCTGGTCCCAATTTTGAAAGGACTAGTTTATTGGAAGACTTACTGCTCAGGGAGTTGCAAGCCTGGACAGGCTGCCAAAACCAAGGCACAGGGTTTGGCAAGCATACTCTGGCAGGGTGATAAGATGGACTAGGAGCCGAAAGCTGTCCCCTCCCAATCAACCAAACGGGAAGAAGGAGGATTAGACATCAAGTCAAGATTTAGAGGAGTAGAGAGGGGGCAGCTACCGCCATCCCACCCCAAGGGGTGGAAGCTGAAGCAATGAGGGGATAGCCCCCCCACTCCTCCCCTCTTCCAATACAAGGGGAAGGAAAAAATTCCCCTGTGTGGCCAAGATCACCCCACTCCTGACCAACAGTTGGGGGGGTCACACAGAGTTAGGGGGACCAGAGACTGAGGCTCCAGGAGGATGGAGGGTGCGATTTTGTGATAAATGAAGATACATAGAAAGATCAAGAATTACGGTAGGTATGTAATTTTCATATCTTATCTGTGTCAATCTTCATTCATCACAGCTGGGTGAGTACCGAGCCCCCTGAAGGGGCCCCGAGACCCTAAAGGACTAAGTCCCTTAGCTCCCAGTGGGGCCAAGAACACAGAGGGAGAACCTCTACAGGCCCAGCAAGGCCTGAGACTGGGCAGAGTGAGACGGGGGGCCCCCCCCCCAGAGGGGGCAGGAGGTTGCCCCGACAGATGCCGCCTCACTCTACAGGAGAAAAGGTGGGTTCTCCAGTAGGCGGAGGAAGTCACCCTATGCCGGGCCAAGGGTGACAACCAGGAAAGACGTAGCCATGCCGTCCGCCTAGTGAAAATCGCTGCCCCTACGACCCTGGAAGCTACCTCACTGGCGTCGTAAGATGCCTTTGTTTGGTGCCTTGCTAGCTCCAGGCCACGTGCAGAGAGTGCAATGGCTTGTCTGGTTACCTCCAAAATCGGGCGTAGAGGCTAGGAGCTGACCTAGCCTGGACCCAGAAACCTATCATAGGAAGCATAGTGGGCCTGATGAGAAGAAGTCGACAGCAACAACCGTGCCGAGTAGAAGGTCCTCCTCCACCAGAAGTCAAAATCTGCATAATCTTGATCTGGGGGCCGGTCATGGTGGAGGGCGCGAAGCCCATCGGGAGTGTCCAGCGGCGTCAGTCCTGACTGAGGATGAGGCATACGACCTGGAAACTCCGGCGGGGGGGCACAGTACCTCTGGCTCAGATCCCAAGGGCCTGGGACTACAGAAAGGAGTCACTGCCAGAACCGCAATGATGCCTCCTGGAAAGAAGCAGGCCAGGCGGGCACCACAAGGGTGGCCGCACTGAAGTCGCCTAAAAAGGCGCACGTCAAATGCTCTGGATTGTGCTGAGGAGTGAGTGGGGTGATACATAGGTCTTCCATCATCCTCACGATGAAATGCTGATACTCTGCGAGATCAGTAGCAGGGGAGATGTGGACGGAAAGTTCCTCTCCCCCAGAAGAGGAGAAAGAGAAGTGGAAGACCTCGGAGATCCAGAGGATGGCTGCTCAGGGGGAGGGTGGAACACCCGCTCGTCCATGACCCTGACATAAGTAGGGAAGTGAGTAGCCACACCCCTGAGCTGTTCCCAGGAGAGAGGTCCCGTAGGACCACGAATGCCTGGGAGAGCAGGAGATGGCGACAGAGGAATGGGGGCCAGGTCCACAACAGAAGAGGACCATCCTCTGTCTGGGCAAGAGAGCGCACCGGAAGCCTCTAAGGAAGGAGGAGTTCCGGGGAGCCCAAGAGCCGACAGCTGATCAACCACGCTGGAACTGCTTAGACCGTGCCCTGAAGAATCCTCCCTGTGAGGTGACCGGGAGAGAGTAAACCCAAAAGGATGGTCCTTTCTCTCCAAAGACCAGGGCCCTCTTGTGGAGGTCGAGAAGAAAGGGTGGGGGTCTGCGCTGCAACTCCTCCCCGAACCCGGGTGGGTCCCAGACAAGGGCCACCTAATCGAACCTTGGCCCCTCGACCCCTCAGAGTCCAAAAGAGCCCTCCGCCTCAAAAGCACCAGCCTGGGCAGCTGGCAACCCTGGTCTGTCCCCGAGACCACCACCCAGGGAGTAACACCCTCTGCCTCTGTGGACGCTCTGGTCAGCCCTAAAGTTGGGCGATCAAGGCACACCACATGAGGGGGGTATCCCAACTGAGGGGGGAGAAAACCCTCCAAACCTAGGCTGCAGGGCAATAGTGGAGTGGACCACCGCCTGCTGGTCAGCAACCCTGACCCCAGACACAGGGGGCTACTGCCAGCTCCTCAGAGGGAGGCTGGTTCTGGTCAGACGAAGTAGCTACCAAGGTGTCCACATGGGCTGCCAACTCCAAAGAGTCAGACAGCGGGTCCGAACCAGACTCAGAGTCCACCTTCGAAGAGGTACAGACCGTAGTCCAGTGCCAGACCGTATGCGGACGCCTGCTCCTGTCCGGACCGAGGGAGGTGCCAGTCCAGATGTCCGCACCAGAGTTGGCACCGAACTCCCCACGGCACCGTGAATGGCGCCCGAGAGAGAGACAGCACCGAAAGCGTGCAGAAACCGAGTCGGCGACTGCCACGGCATCTCGTTCTCCACGGTGCCGCCAACAGCACCGGGTCAGGGACAGTGATGCCAGCAGCGCCAAGAGAGACACCTTCCACGGCACCGTTGCCCTGCAGCACCGGAGTGAGACATGGTGCCGTCCCCAACCTCGGCGCAGAGACCAGAAACAGTCGAAGAAGGCGATGTATAACTTTCCACGGCGCCACGAACACTGTCAACAGCAGAGACGGCGATGAGCGGCGGACCAGCGCCAACCACAGTGCCATCATGGCCCATGGCACTGCAAATGGCACAGATGTACAAAATGGCACTGACTGACAGCGTTGGACGGTGCCAACCCAAGCTTTCCAGCCCGAAGAAACGACACCAGGGGAGCCTTCACCCCCCGGAAGGGCGACTGCTGTAGCGGTGCCTCCCGCCCACCTCCCAGGGGGAATGGACTGGGCTACCTGCACTGCAGAAGGGGCTTCTGCCACGGCGAGGCTTCAAGAGGCAGAAGTCCCCTCCTCCGCGGTCCATATAGAACCGGGAGGGGACCTAGAGGAAAGGCCGAGAAACCGCAGCTTGGACTGATCAGTGCGCACCCATCCCCCGGAAGTCGGCGGAGCTCGTCCAACTTTCCATGTGAGCTGTTCCAGGACACGACGATCCATAGAGAAACAGGCATCACACGAATCCATGTCGTGAAACGGGCCAAGACACATAAGGCAACAATCATGCTAGTCAGTAACAGAGTACTTGCGGCCACATGGGCACCGACGCAGGGGAGGCCTCCCCGCTTTCAACGACTTTTTGCCCTCCGATCTAGACATGATAAACGGTAAACAAAGTGAAAAAAGACTCGATGTCACTGAAAATAATAAAGGAACAATCTTACCAAGCAGCAGCGTCGAGTAGGACGAAACAGAACCAACAGGTAGATAGGCGTCGACAGGCAAAAACTAGACCCGAAGTGCGTATGCTTGAAGCTCCTCACGAGGTGCGACCTCTACGGCGGGAGACGAAGAACTGGCGGGAGGGCATTGTCGACTACACCCAACAGCCAATCTGTAAGCGCCACACAGTGCATCGGCCCCAAGGTCGGCACAGATGGTGCGTTGACTCTGCCCATCCAAATAAAATAAAAAAACTCCTGCGGGGTCGTGACCTCAGGCCACCTTCCCAACTGTAATTAATGGTGAAAACTGACACAGATAAGATCAACTATGCTGTATAAAAATGGCATTTAATCAATACATTAAATAGTCAGCTTTGGAAACAAGTCTACAAGTAGGGTGTAGAGTACTTTACCGTAAGCGCCAGGAGAAGTAACATCGCCAGTGGGTAGCCCAGGTTCCGCTGCCAGGGGGATGCTCTCTGTCGCATTTCTAGACAAAATAAGCAAGCATTAGAAAACCACACGCACGCACGCACGCACGCACGCACACACACACACACACTCCACCCCCAGAATGGATTTCTAGCAGGTACAGCAACAGGCCTCTTGAAATGGAAATGTTTAGAGTGACCAAGACAGAGGGCTGTGTTATTCTGCTTTTCTCCAATTTTATCTTCTGCATCCCCGTCCCTTCACAGCTGACCAGTGCCACTCCATGACTGGACAACAGGAGGCATGTGAATGCCAGGCATCCTGTGGCCACCCCTCCCTGGAAGCCGAGCATCTCACTTCTACGCTGCACCCAGCACAACAAAATCAACACAAAGAGGGGAATATTAGCCTCTTCTGGCCATTACCATGGAAACCTGCAGCTCTGGAGCTTTGGACCCTTTCAATTTAGGGATTTAGGGACAGCTTATTAGGGCCCATACCAACTGACCACCTACAGCAGCGGGCACACAAAGGGGAGCTGTAGTTCCTTACCAGTTAATTTGGTTTGTGTGTAGGTCTGGTCCACAGGCAGCCAGGCCCTCACAGTTTTCAGTACTGTATATTCCCTATGACATCTCTGGTTGTATACTGCATATTGACCCCTTTAGTTGTGGGAGTTAACATATGTTGTTGCATAATATTTTCCTTTTTCTCAACAGTGTTTCACTACAGACTTGGAAACTGAAAGTTCCACTGAGGAAATCTGGAAAGGAGGTGTGTCCTAAGGCTCCTGTCAGGCTGTTACAACCTGTCCCAGCTAGTAGGGGAGGGCAGCTGATAGCAACTGACTATAGAAGCCGACACACAACTGCTAGCAGTACTTGTTCCTGTTTTTCCATTCATCTTCCCCCCCCCTCTCATTTTTGCTCCCTTTTTATTCTCTCAGCCCCGCACCTGGATGAAAAAATTACTTACCATACTAATCTTTCTTCCCAGTGATGCTCAGATATTCATAACTTTGTGCAGTGAGCCTGGAGGGTTGGACTGCCCGGAGAGATGGAACACATGCAAATGATGGAATTCTTTGCACGTGAGCATCTTTCCAATACTGCCTCTACCAACTGTAGTGTTCTAACCCCTTTAGATTTGTAAAAAGCCTGGAAGTCAGACATTATGAAAAAATCCAACAGCCAATTAAAAACATTTTTTTTTTAGGGTTACTCTAATAAAGAGAATTTACCCCCCCCAAAAAAAACCTCTTAAGGAGGAACTACATCAAATAAACAATGGTGTTCACCAAACAGCATGAGAAAACGATTAAGAAAGACAAAAAAACTCTGTTTAAATCTATTTGGTATAGAGAAGTGTACCCAGAAAGATATGGCTATGTGGCACTAGCATGCGGAGTGCAGAGGCTGAAGTTCTGGAAGGGGAGGATGGGAGGGAGTTATGAATATCGGAGCATCACTGGAAAGAAAGAAGACTACTATGGTAAGTAATTTTTTCCTCTAACCCCAGTAATGCTCAGGATATTCATAACTTTGTGCAGACTACTAAGCAGTACCACTGGAGGTGGGCACAGAACTTATTTTGGAAACAGACTTTGCAGGACTGCTGCGCCAAACCTGGCATTACTTCTGGACAAAACATCCAAGTTGTAATGCTTTGTAAAGGTGTGTACTGATTTCCAGGTAGCTGCTTTACAAATATCCAATAATGGAACCTCCCTAGCAGCTGCAAGACTGGCAGCTGTTCCTCTTGTCGAGTGTGCCCTCAGCCCAGCTGGGGACTCCCTACCTGCTTTAGTGTAGCAGAATTGAATAAACTGGACAATCCATCGAGAAATGGATCTTTTTGAGGCTGGTTTGCCCATTACGACATCCCCATATGTAAGGAAAAGTTGTTTTTTGTCTTGCCTATGGCCCTTTGTAGCTGTCATGTAATAGCGGAGAGCTCTTTTCACATCCAGACTGTGGAGTCTTCCTTCACCAGAGCTTGTCTGGTCTGTGAAAAGGACAGGTAGAGTGATTGATTGGTTCAGATGAAAGTCTGAAACGACCTTGGGAAGGAATTGTCCGTTTGTTCTGAGGACTACCTTATCTCTTTGAAAGGAGATGTAGTCCTGGTCAACACAGAAAGCCTGACGCTCGCTGAGTCTTCTTGCTGAAGTAACTGCTACCAGAAAAACTGTTTTCCAGGTAACATTTTAAATGGGCTGTAGCCATGGGCTCAAAAGGAGCCCTCATTAATCTGGCTATATATATATTAAGATCCCAAGCGGGCACTGGTGCCCTGTGAGGAGGATGCAAATGTATCAGGCCTTTAAAAAATCTTTTGAAAATGGGATCTGATGCTACTGACACCTCTGTCCTAGCAGAAAGATATGCAGACACTGCTGCAAGATGAACCCTTAGAGAACTGGGTTGTAGACTTTGTGAATGTAAGTGAGTCAGATAATCCAACACCACTGAGACTCCTGCATCATTTGGGGCGAAATTCCTACCAGAGCACCAAAAAGAAAATCTCTTCCACTTGGCAGAATACGTTTTCTTAGTGGAGGGCTTCCTATAACCTTTCAGGATAGTTAATACAGCTTCAGAAAGTTTTACGTCTGCATACTCTAATTCCTCAAGAGCCATGCCTTGAGGTGGAGGGACTGGAGATTTGGGTACAACAATGTTCCCTGACTGGAGATCAGGAGATTGTGCCTGAAAGGCACACTTATTGGTTTGCCCACCGACATGGAGAGCAGAAGAGAGTACCATGGCTGCCTGGGCCAATCTGGAGCTATCAAGATCAGAGAAGCTGAGAGGGATTTGAGCTTCAGTAGTACTCTGAAGACCAGAGGAAAAGGGGGAAAGGCATAGAGGAACTTGCCTGACCAGTCCAGCACCAGGGCATCCAGAGGAATTGTGCCCTGGGCCGGTGCTCTGCAGCAATACTGAGGCAACTGGTGGTTCTGGTGGGATGCGAACAAGTCTATCTCTGGAGTGCCCCACCTCCTGAAAATTACCTGTACCACCTGCTTGTTCAGTGTCCATTTGTGATGGGACTGGTTGATTCGACTCAGTGTGTCTGCCAAGGTATTGTCCTTTCCTGGCAGATGGATTGCTTGCAGGGACACCTTTAGAGAATACACCAGAGTCCAAATGTTCATGGCTTCTGTGCATAGGGGACCTGATCTGGTGCCTCCCTGCTTGTCTATGTAGTACATAGCGGTGGTATTGTCTGTTCTGATCTGTACCACCTTGCCCATCACCAGTGTAGAGAAAACTTTTAGCGACAGCCACACTGCTCTGAGTTCCAGCAAGTTTATATGCTGAAGGGACTCTGCTTCTGTCCAGGTACCCTGAGTTGTGCGCTCCCCCAGATGGGCGCCCCAGCCCAGAAGAAATGCATCTGTTGTGAGGACTAGCGAAGGATTCTCCTTCTGAAAGGGACTCCTTGCCTTAGATTGGATTCCTTTTTCCACCACAAAAGGGCTTGTAACAGTGCCCTTTTCACTGGAATAAGTTTTGAAAAGGGGTCTTTTTTCTGACTCCAATGATTCCCGAGATGAAACTGGACGTCTCATGTGAAACCTGGAACCCTACACTGTGCCTGTGGATGCAGTCATATGACCCAAGAGCTGCAGGAATTGCCTGGCTGTTTTTTGCCTGTGCAACTTGAAGGAATTTGCTATGGACTGAAGGTTCTGCACCCTGTCCAGTGGCAAAAAAGCCCTGGCCTGTAGAGTACCGATCTCTGCCCCTATGAACTGTAAAATCTGTGTAGGGGTTAAGACAGATTTTTTCTGGTTTATTATGAAGCCCAAGGACTCCAAAAGATCCTGAGTGAGCTTTAGGGAAGTTCTGACTTGTTCTGGTGATTTGCCCACCACCAGTCAGTCGTCCAGATATGGGAAGACTGTCACTCCGTGTCTTCGAAGAAATGCCACCACAGCTGCTAGGCATTTTGTAAACACCTTTGGTGCCGAGGAAAGGCCGAAGGGCAGGGTTGCAAACTGATAATGACCTGATGGGAGTCTGAATCTGAGATATTTTCTGAAAGATTCTTTTATGGGGATGTGAAAATAGGCGTGTTGCAAGTCCAGAGATGCCAACCAGTCCCCTTTTTGGATTGTTGGCAAAATCCGAGACAAAGTTATCATTTTGAACTTTGTTTTTTTCAGGTGCTTGTTTAAAGCTCTGAGATCCAAAATTGGCCGCCAATCCCCAATTTTCTTTGTTGTTAGGAAGTATCTGGAGTAAAAACTTCTGCCTCTCAGGTTTGTAGGAACTGGTTTCACTGCTCTGAGCTGTAGCAGCTTTTGAACCTCTGCCTCTAGCAGTGAAATTTCTGCTAGGGGAGGAGAGATGAAAACCCTGGACTTTTTTAGAGGAAGAAATTTGAAGTCCAGAGACGAACCTTTGCCCACTACCTCCAACACCCACTTGTCTGTGGTGATGGCTGACCAAAGATGGAGGAAATGGGACAGTCTGCCTCTGACAGGTAGGAAGGAGGTGGGCTGCATCTCAGGGGTTCTGTTTAGGCTGGGGCCGAGGTTGTGTCTGAGACCCTCGCCTAGAGCCCCTTCTACACCTACCCCTAGAGTAGCCCTGTTGGGGGTACTGCTGGTATTGGGGCATGGTTACTGGCTAGAAAAAGGGTCTTGTCATGAAAGACAAACCTCTGCCACCCCCCCTTCCATAGGGCCTAGTGGTTGAAGAAGCTCTGTCCCTGGCAGAGTTGCTTCTGTAAGTAGCCTTATATTCATCCACCTTCTTCACATAGGCCACCGTGGATTCCCCAAACAGAGAATTTCCTTCTAATGGAAAATCCAGGGCCTTTGATTGGGTATCCTGAGTGAGGTCTGTAGCCCTAAGCCAAGCAAACCTCCTCTGAGCCACTGTGTTAGCCATCCATCTGGCTGCAGTGTCATTTGCATCAGCAGCCATCTGGAACTGGTACTTAGCCGCCTCTAGCCCAAACCTGGCAGTTTCAGCCAGGTCATTTGATAAGGGTGAGGTGGCCTTCATGGACATTGCCAGTACCGACTGCCACTGGGATTTCTGATACTGGGCAGCATAAGCCTGGGAGGTAGCCTGTCTCATGGCCAGTGAGGCTGACAAATAGCCTTTTTTGGCCATACTGTCCAATTTTCTGGAGTCCTTGTCCGGTGGATGTGAGGACAGAGGGACTTTAGCCTTATCACAGGCTGCCTGTTGTATTACCCCTTGGTGATCTGGATGGGAGAAGAGGAAGTCAGCTCCCTCTCTATCCAACTGGTACTTGTCTATTCTCCTGTCGATGGGAGGAATAGAATTAGGGGCCTGCAGGAGCTTCAAAGCATCCTTCTTACATAATGTATATACTGGGAGAAGGAGGGCCTTTGTGTGTGTTAAACCCATCATATTCAGGTACTCAATTTCCTCATCCTCCACTTGCTCTGTTGTGGCGATATCTAGGGCATCTGCCATTTTCCTTACAAAGGAAAAGTGGGAAGAAAAATCCTCGGACACCCTGGGAGGTGAGCCAAAATCCTGCTCAGGGGACACCTCTGGAGGGATAGGTTTGTCCTCCTCATAAGGCTCATCATCCTCTTCAAACAATAGTTGCTCCGGTACAGAGGGCAACACAGTACTAGCAACCTGGGGACCCTGTGAGGTGGCAGGAGGCCGAGGGATGATGCTCTGCAGAGCCCGAATAATTTTGAATGCCTGAGCTATCTCTTGAGCTGAAGGCATTGCAGGCACCTGCGCAGAAGTCCCTGGATTAACAGGAGAGGGTTCTGCATGTTTAAGTTTCTTTGCCTTCTTTGAGGGAACCGGAGAGTCAGCCGGTTCTTTTCCTCTTTTTGCCCCTTTTTCACCCGTATCAGGGGCAGTAGCACTTGTGGGTTCAGCCACAACAGACTAGGGTGTCAGCTGGTCAGAGACTGAGGGACTCCTAGGAAACTTTTTATTGAGCCATTCAAGGCGCTTTTCCAGTTTTATCTGGAAAAAAGTTTTACATATTTCACATTCCTGGTCCAGATATTCGAAACCCAGACAAGCTACACATAAGGTGTGCTTGTCTGCCTTAGCAAACATCTCCACACTTTAAACAGTTTTTAAACCCGGGCTCCCCGGTTCTCTTTTTTAGGTTTCTCTGCCATGGTGAAAGCCAAAGAGGAAAACCACCAACCGCTAAATAATAAAGACTGTTGCGGTTATTTAAAACAGTTTTTTTTTTGCGCGGTCGGTTCGGAACCAACAGGAACCGGAGGAACCGAACCGGGAGATGAAAAAAATTAACCGGGTCAGCGGTTCTGTAACCAATAAAAACGGTTACAAATAAACTTTGTAACGACCAAAATTTAGCGAAAATAAAATAGGTTCTTTAGCCAGAGAACCTAAATAACCTAAACTAACTCGGATCCCTCACGGTTATGCCGAACCAAGAAGAACCCAGAAAACAACTACTTTTTAATAATAAACTAGATCTAAACTGACAATCAGTAGAGGCGGTAAAATAAATTAAATATACTTACGGTTTTTGAAGATTTTTTATCTTTCTTCACGCGAAAGAGGGCAACAGAGACTCCGAGCGACCAGACTTTCAGGCGGAGAGAAAAATCTAAAGAGGTTAGAACACTACAGTTGGTAGAGGCAGTATTTGAAAGACGCTCACATGCAAAGAATTCCATCATTTGCATGTGTTCCATCTCTCCGGGCAGTCCAATCCTCCAGGCTCACTGCACAAAGTTTGAATATCCTGAGCATTACTGGGGTTAGAAGTAAGAGGTTACCACAAAATGGCACCCTTCTTTCTCTTATGGGGTTGAGTCAATACTGGGTGGCCTTTGACCTCCTTCCCCAGGAGCAGATGTGCCTCAACTCTTTGATACGCTGTGGCGGGGGCGGGGGGGTTTAGATTTCAGGGATCTCAGAAATCCCACTTTGGTATCAGCCCACTGTACCAGCAAGATCAATTTCACAGGAAGGCTACATGGACCAGGGGTCAGAGCTGAACTGTGAACCAAGAGCTCTCAGATTCAAATTCCACCACAGGTACTAGTTCACTGTGACCCTGACCAAGGCTCTTGACCTCCCTGTGCTGCAGTCCTCCCAGCTGTAAACTGGGATACAGGCAGTACTCCTCCCCCAACTGAAAATGAGGTGATGCATTTCAGCTGAACTACTCTTGCTAAACAACTGAGAAATTAAAAAAAGCAAACACACAAACCTGTCAGCACATTCCATAACTTGGGTCTTTCTCCATCTGTTATAAGCCAGTCCCTAAATAACTTGCTTTAACGATGATGAGGCTGGGTTTGTGCTGGGAGGATCCTAGGCAACACACATTATGGGAAGATAGAGAGCTGGCAGCAAGGGCAGTGGGCAGACAACAGTGGTGTCTTGCGATGCAGGTTATCATGGTATGGGAAAGAGTGTGTTACGAACACTGAGCCTTGCTTATACCACATTAATACATCCCTAGTTCACCTCTACTCACTGTGAGTTTAAAAACACGAGTCCTCACATATTCAGCCACAGCTGGCCCATTCACAAAGGAGCAGTGGTGTGTGCCCACCAACTCACAAGTCACCCAGCTGTAAACCCCCTGTCCTTACCAAGTGCGATTCTCCGGGCCTGTATGGCAAGAAAACGCTTCTTCAGGGTCTCCATATTAAAATTTAACCAACAAGAGGCGTGGCCTGAAACGGAAAGAGGAGCATAGTTAGTGATAGGATTTTTGTTTGTAGGTTTTCACCAGGAAAGACAGATAATTTCTATGTGTGTTGGGGGTTGGGGGAGTAGTAGTACATGGATCTGATTTACGGAAAGGAGGAATGTGTAGGACATCAGTGAAATCCCCTGCTCTTACGGTAAGTGCCATGGGACCTTTAAGAAAAAATTACTCACCCGTAATAATCTTCTTTCTTCCAAGGGGTCCTTTAGCATCAGTAAGCCTGCTAAGTGCAAAAGTTACTGATGTTAAAGGACTCCTGGGGTAAGAACATCAGTTTATCCTCAACAGTGAAGCATCCCCTTCGTAGTACATTACAACACCAGTACTGGGTAGAGCATAAGTTCCTGGTGTGGGACTAGAACCCATGACCTTCTGATCTTCCAACCCCAGAGGTGAATATGCAGCCTACTGAGCCACTGACACTGTTAGATATGGGGGAAGGACCTACCGTCCTGGCTGCCACTGCTGGTGTCGCTGCTGAAGTACGCAGGAGAAGTTCAGAGCAGCAGCAGCAGTGCTTAAAGGCTGTCACCATAAACGTAACGCTGTGGTGGCATCAGCTGCTTGTGTTATAATGCTTTATGTAAAGTTTGTAGATCTGCACTTGAGGAAAACCACAAACGATGAGGGGATGTCGCATACAGTGTTAGTTTTTTCAGTTATTTCACAGTCCGACACCCACACCCACCTTTTGGTACTTTACACAACTGGGGGTGGATACAGAACATTTTTCTATGTGGAAAGCTGAAGGCATGAACCTTGACCCTGAGCATCTACACAGATACGAATACCTGAAGCATCTTTACAGGCTCTGCAATGTTCACAGGTGTGTTGTGTGCATGTACCAACACTCAGCTCAGAGTATTTCAACCCAAGGCTATCAAAGCAACGCCCAGATGTTGCTGAGAAAAAGGTTAAAAGTCCCAAGGGCTATCAGCCTTGGAACCTACCATTCAGTTTTTTGCATATGGCTGCTTCCTCGAAGTGTGTGCAGTTCAGCTGCTCGTCGAGGTCCTCCAGAAGCTGCAAGTGACATAAAAACCAGAATCAGACTTTTACCGATTCCAAAAGACCCAGAATCCTACATTTTCACCAGAAAACTTTGATTTCTTTAAAGTGCCAAAGTTGTACACACTTACGGCCTTTGGGACTTACTGACCGTACACGTATAAACATATAAAAAGTGTAATCCATCAGACGCTCATAGACAGTAAGCTGACAGACACAAGCCGGAAGCTGTAATGAATAACAACTTTTAAAAAATTAATTGGTTGGGCACGATTACTCTCTCCAAATGAAGTGTGAGCATGTGTGTAGGTAGGGTGTGTGTCTGTGTGCGACAGAGAGAGAGAGGGTATGTATGTGTGCATGCGAGTGTAGGGGTGGGTGGGTGTGTGTATGTGAGTGTGTGTGTGTGTGTGTGTGTGTGTGTGTGTGTGTCTCTCTCTCTCTCTCTCTCTCAGGTTCAAATATTCAACTAATTACAATGGTTAATGTTTACCAGTCCGTCAGCACACCAGCAGGGCTAGGATCCGACACAATGAGGACCTGTGTTCGAGCACGAGCCCAGGGTGTCGAGGCCGGCCAGGACGGAGGACAGAATGTCTCAGCAGATGTTCCCTTCCTCAGGGAAGGGAAGCCTAGATGCTACAGTGGGATCCTTGGGGCCCTGCCAGGTAGGAGGACCGAGTAGCTCGGCAGATCTTCCTCAGGGGTGGGAGGGCTAGATGCCATCGTGCAATCCTCACCTGAGTGACCACAGATGGAACTGCAGGCAGTACTACTAGGGGAGGTGAGTTGTCATTCTGCCTCAGGGGAGGGAGGGCTAGATGCCACTATGTGATCCTCATCTGGGTGAGCACAGGTGGAGCTGCAAGCGGCACTGCTAAGGGAGGAGGAGTGTTGGCTGGTGCCCAGCGCATCTGCACACTTGCCTGCGAATGCATCTGCATCTTTACCCCTGATGTCCATGGGGGGAGAGAGAGGAAAGAACACTGGAAAGACACCAAGTAATGCAGGATAAAAGTTGGCCTTCCACAACCTTGGCACTCCCTCTATTGGATTCCGTCTCCAAAGGGGTTGGGGAACCCGGTGGCCCACCAAGCATGGTAACTAAAACAATAACAACAAACTCTCTTCATCTAGGAGCCCAGTATGGGGGAGTCCCTGTCTTGGTAAAAGGGAAGATTGATGGAGTAACCAGTGAAATCCTTACCCTGGGCTTGACAAGCAGTTTCCCTGTAACAGTGAACATCCGAGACAGACCAAATGGTGTGCACACTGCAAGGAAGGAAAGACAATAGTTAACAGATCAAAGTGTACACACTACTACAGCCAACTCTGGATGGGCATTGCTCCGGTTTTCATATATGCATTTTTTTTTTCCACCTCCCAAATTCTGGGCTGCCTTGGCCATCTACACAGCCAACACTAATTATACTTCTAGGTCAGTTGGCAGGGAATGTCAGAACGGTGGGCAACTGCACCCCTTCCTTCCCAGGAACCAACCACCGCACTTCCAGGATTCCAGGGCTCACATGCAACCCTTCCTTCCCAGGAACCAAGCACCGCACCTCCAGGATTCCAGGGCTCACATGCAACCCTTCCTTCCCAGGAACCAAGCACCGCACCTCCAGGATTCCAGGGCTCACATGCAACCCTTCCTTCCCAGGAACCAAGCACCGCAGCTCCAGGATTCCAGGGCTCACATGCAACCTATGGTCTCCCAATCAGCAGTGAGACGTACAAAGGATCAGAGCTTGCACACAACCCACTGTCTCCCAAGTGGCAGTGAGACAGGCAAAGGATGAGGGCTCATGCACAATCCACGGTCTCCCACATGGCAATCCCTTGCACACTATCCCCTACTCCTATATCCCTACTTACCTCCTGTCTCCTAACAGATTACTTCCTCACGTGCTACCCCCGTTATACCCCCTCCTCCCGCCCTTACCAAAACCTACTGCGCCATTTCGTCACTCTACTATCATCCATAAGCTACTGTGCTATTTCAACACTCTACGGCTGTCCTTCTCCCCACAACCCTCCCCAATTGATGCTCGCTTTTTTCATTCCTAGTTTACCCCATTTTCTTCAGCCTCCATATTCCTCACCCTCTTCTCCTCCTCGGTCACCTGCCACACTCCACTTCTCCTTGCTCCCTTCTCTCCCCTCCTTTTCTGCCTGGTCCTGTCCCCCTTGCAGGGTTCTCAGTCATCCTGAAGGGGTATAGGTCTTGGTTCCTCTCTTCTACCCCACTCCTCCCCTTTCCAATCCTAACCCCGCAGGGTTTTCTGCATCCCAAAGGGCTACAATCTCTCTCTCTCTCTCTCTCCCTCCCCCTCCTCAGTTCAAGTCCAGCATCTGCCCACCTCCTTCTTCCTTATCCCTTCCTCTCTCCTGTTTCCCTGCCCTCTCTTCTCTACCCGGTCCGTCTCTCCTTCTGCCTGGTAATAACCCCCTTGCTGGGTTCTCAGCAACCTGGATGGGTATAGATCTTGGCTGTACCTCTCCCTCCCTCTTCCATCCCCACCTTGTACCCCTCACCTGTCCACTTCCCCACTTATCTTATAACTGCCCTCCCTTGGGTATACAATAGCACTTCCAATCTTGTGCTCAGCCTAGTACTTCTAGCACTTCAAATGTGTTATCCATCCTCTAACTTTTACCCTACTGGATCACCTGCTCTTGGGTTGTTGCAATGTATGCTATATCCGAATATGTTTCGTTTACCCTGGCAGGTTGGTCTGGGTTATTGTGCAACTGTATTACGCTATTTTGTTTAGAAATTGTACTCGTATTGCTCTATGTTTGCTTGTTCTCCCAACTCTTGCGTCCCCCCCCCCAAGCTTCTGGAAACGAGCTGTTTACAGCTCATGTTGTCTTTCCTGGTAAAACATTTTCCAAATAAACAAAATAATGAGACAGGCAAACGATCAGGGCTTGCACGCAACCCACGGTCTCCTGCGTGGCAGTGAGACAGGTAAAGGATGGGTGTACTTTGTACGGTTAACCTCTTCACTACCACTAATGTCAGAAACATCCCCAAGAAGTGGAAGTATAATAGAGAACACTGTGATCCAGGTTCATTTCTACTGGGACTCATGAAGTTGGTGGTGTCTCACTGACTGGAGGACTCAGGCACATAACACAGGCCAAGTTACTTACGCAGCAATAGCAGGACTCCGAGGAGCGAGATGCAGGAGTACAGGTAAGGCAGGTAAAACTCCCAGAGAGCTGAAACAGAACACAAACACTAAAGTTAGAGTACAGATCAGCAAACTTCTGTCACAGACACGTTACACAACCAACTCTTAAAAGGCCAGCCAGAAGCCTGGGTAACAAACTCAGCACTGAATGAATGGCCGAGCACACTGTATAGCAAATGCAGTGGTAATTTAATAATGTGGAAAATAAAAATAACAAAAATCCAAACACAGTGGCACTTCAAACCTCCCAGTTCTTCAGGTGACAGGGCCATATAAGCAAGACATTTTAAACAGCAGGACATAACACTGCTGCTTTAATGTACTACTATTTAAGATGTGTCTTGCTGTTTTGGTACTTTTATTCTCCACATTTATGAAATTCCCACCATATGTACTACACACTGTGCTCAGCCATTCATTCAGTGCGGTTGTGCTTATAACCGCTGCTCTTGGTAGCACTGCTGCGCTGGACTTTTGCTCATCTGTAACAAATTCAGCATGCTACAGGTGCCGATGGCAGACAGTGAGGAGGACCTAGTGGCCACCACCGAAACATGGGCTTCGGGAAATGACTGGGACCTGAGCGTCCCTGGATACTCACTGTTTAGGAGGGAAAGAGGGACACGTGTGTGTGTGTGTGTGTGTGTGTGTGTGTGTGTGTGTGTGTGTGTAGTAATCCTTTTTGTCCAGGAGGGCGCCGAGGTGGCAGAAGATGGGTGCACCAAGGGCAGTAATGGAGTGAATGAGTGGCCATGTGCAGCTCATGGCAGCCTCAGGCAAGAAACTACGCTTAGGGGCGATCTATAGACCATGGCCAAAGGGGAAGCAGTGGTGCTGGATGACCTGAGCGTCCCAGACATTGATTAGGATATTCCAGTGGCAAGAAGCACCAGAAGCCAGGTCTTGCTGGACACCTTCCAGGACTGTCTGCTGGTACAGCGAGTAAAGGAACCCAGACACACACACACTGCAATTCTCCATATGGTGTTCACCAACCTGGAGGTGACTGGAGCTGTGAGAATTTATTTCAGAAGTTTTACCAGGAAATACATACTGAGCTGAGAATCAGCTCGTTTCCAGATGCTTCCGGGTGTACTGGGAGATAATTACATAGTATATACAGAACATGAACAGATATTTGTACAAAACATAAAACAGATAATTATGCAATGGAGTGGGATATAGCAAATTACAATGTGTAAATAGAGCAACAACAGCGGTACTGCAGTAAGCAAACTTCGGTACAGTATAAACAACCAACCATCTAGGCAGAAGCACTGCACATGGCAATGTAGTTGAGGAGAGAGAAGGGAGGGGAGTAGAAAGAGTGCAGGAGTAGGGGTGGATAGGAGAGGGAGAGGAGGGGAGTAGGTAGAAGAGGTGAAGGTGTGGAGCAGTCAGGCGCAGGAGGGATTGGTGAAGTCATGGAGGAGACGAGAGGGACCAGGAAGAGGTGCCAGTGTGGATTTATTTATTTTTATTTATTAACTCTAGGATTAAACACCTTTGAGCAAGAACAGCTCATTTACAAAGATTCCACGTCAAAATGTTGATAGACAAACAGGGTGAACATCATTACAAAAAATAATACAGAAGTTACACAGAGGTAGAGAACATACAAGGGTGAACATCATTATTCATTATACGAGACCAGACAGGTATGGTAGGAGTAGAGTTGAAACCAGTGATTGATGTGGGGAGACTGGCTCAGACTGAGAACTAAGCAGTGCTTCGGTAGACAAGATGTGATGACATTTGGCGGGGGGGGGGGGGAGAACAGCAGGGAGGGTAACCCCAGAGGAGTGGGCAGGCTAGAATGCCATTGTCAAGGAGGGAAGGGGGACTGGGAAGTGCTAATTGGGTAAGGGACTAGGGTGCTATATGTGTTGGTGATGGGGGTGGCATAAGAGAATGAAAGGTGGACTAGATAGCAGAAATTTATTGGAGAGGAGCAGGAAAGTCTGGAGTACTAAGGGAGGTGGAGCTCTAAGTGAAACAATCGCAGCTACTAGAAGAGGTGAGGTGTACCCGGAGCAGCTGTTTGAAGGGGCCAATTTTGGAAGTAGTCAGGATATCCTGGTTGAGAGCATTATACCAGTGTGAAGCCCTGTAGGCAAACGATCTCTGTCCCATTGAGGTCCGACATCTGGGAACCTGGAAGGTTTGACTGATGGCGTTATGGGTATGGTGCGTGTTTAGGAGTTTTTCAACACCTGGTGGCATGAGGCCTGGGAGTACCTTTTTTGTTAGCAGGCAGGTCTGATACTGGATCCTACAAAGGAGTGGGAGCCATCCAGATTGGGCATATAGTTCACAGGTGTATGTAAGGTGGGCAGTGCCAACGAGTAGTCTACAGGCTTTGTTAAGTGCCCTTACCCTACGGAGGGCAGTAGGGGAGGCAGAGCCACAGATGGCTAGACCGCAGTCAATGACAGAGGTGACTGAGCTGTGGATTGCCAGATGCAGAGCATCTGTATTCATACAATGCTTGTGCCTATGTAGTATTCTAATTTGAATGTTTACGGCCTTAGTAACATTCTCAATGTGTTGTGTGTAGGAGAGGAAGTTATCCAACATGATCCCATAGTATTTGAAGTGCATGACCTGCTCGAGCTGGGCGCCAGAGCCGTTCTGGATGGTGAGGGAATGGGCTTTATGTTTGCTATGCACACTGCTGAATAGCATGACCTTGGTTTTGCTGAGGTTCAGGATCAACTTGTGGGCACTGAACCATTCTTCAACCCTGGCAAAGTCAAGCTGTAGATGATGCCCAATGAGTTTCGGGTCCTGGTGGCTGGTAAAGATGACAGCATCATCTGCATATAGTAACATTTTCTGGTTACAGGCACTAGGAAGATTATTTATGAACAGAATAAACAGTAACAGTACTATCACCATTGGTACTATGAATGACATTGTAACCTTATTGTATACTAGCTACCTACTATTCGAGTATTGTACGTAAACTGTTTGTTATTGCTGTCATTGTCACTGTTTGACATGGAACCTTTGTAAAAGAGCTCTGAGCTCAAAGGTATGATCCGAATCCCTAAATAAATAAATAAAATAACAGTCCCAGGATGGACCCCTGTGGTACGCCTGAGAGGACTGACTTTCGATTCGAGGTGGTACTGTCAATCCTTACTTGTTGGAACCGGCCCACAGGATAACTCTCGAACCACTGAAGTGCTTCATTGGAGAGACCAATGGAGGAAAGCTGTCTGAGTAGAAGTGGGTGGTTGACCGTGTCGAAAGCTTCTGTAAGGTCAATGAACACTGCACCGGCAGTTTCCCTGATCAAGTGTGTTGTGGATGAGACCCGTAAACTCCAAAAGGGCAGTTGTGGTACTGTACCCTTTTCTAAAGCCATGCTGTTGAGGGCACTGGATTTCATATTTCTCCAGATATTCAACTAGCTGGTCCGAGACTATGCGTTCAAGTGCTTTGGAAAGTGGAGGGAGAATGGAAATGGGCCTGTAGTTGGTGTGAAGCACCCAGTCTCCACTCTTATGGGCAGGTATGACAAGTGCCTGTTTCCAGAGAAATTGGAACTGTGCTAATCTAAGTGAGAGGTTAACGATCTTTGCGATAGGCAAAAGGATTTCTTCAACGATGAGTGAGATTAGTTTGAGATCAAGAGTCACTGCTGGTACAAGGTTTATGGATGGCCCTGTGTATCTAGGTTCTTGCCAGGTGAATTGGAGTCTCCTTGAAATAGAACTGGAGGGTGCTGCTGTCAACGGATGTGTCGACAAGGTGGGAACTAGTGTTGGGTATGTCAAAGAAATCAGGTGGCAGTACACTACCCAGATCCATGAAAGCATCATTGAAGATATTAGTAACTCCCAAAGATCGAGAACTGGGGCTCCACTGATGTTAAGCATTGTGGGTGGTAGCTTGGGATATTTTCCTGCGAGATCTTTCAGGTTACTCCGAAATTTTTTTCCCACCTCCCCAGGAGTTAGTGAGTGTTTCCCTGAAGCATCTATTTTTGCAGGTTCGAATAACACGTGTACATTCGTTTCTGGCAGCTTTGTATCTTTGGATGTCCACTTGCCTAGATGAGGCTCTTGCACAATGCCAGACGTGGTTCCACCATTTCATCTGAGATATTAGCTCGCATGGGGAGGGGAAGGGCATTCCAGAGCTTAGGGAGGCGGAAAGAAAATGCAGCTTGACCGGCAGAAGACAATCTAGATGAGAGTGCTAGGGTCCGGTTGTCCAAAGCTATGACGGGAGTAGGAGGAGGGAGAAAGAGAGGACAGTAAAGATGAGAAGCAGGAGGGAAGGAGTTCAGCCAGTACTTGGTAACAATAGAGGAGCCATGTGCAAGGCATCTGGCTTGGACAGAGGGAAGACAGAGTGAGGTGTGGAAGTGAGCAGTGGCAAGTTAGAGGCGGGCAGTCAAGAGCAAACTGGCAAAAGGAGTGATAGAGAGGGGTCCAGTCTGGCTAGGGTTAACTTCGGGGCACTGCCACAGATGGTGTCTCAATAGTTGAAAATGGGGAGAATCATTCTCTGTAGAATGGCTCTGCACACCGGCAGCGGGATACTACCTCAGTTCCGGTACAAGGCGCCCTGTTTAGGTTAGAGTTTTTTGTGGATAGAGTCCACGTGAACAGAGAAATCCCTCACCCCAAGGTACTTAAATGAAGGGACATCATCCAGAAGGGACCCATCCAGGGCGTGGAAGAAGCAGAAGGAAGGGAGTCTAGAGAGCTTTTGCCTGGTTCCGAAGGTCATAGAGACGATTTTTTTTTTGGCATTTAGTGACAGATGATTAGAGCAGAACCAGAGCTGGATGCTGTTGAAGTCCAGCTGAAGACTGGTCAACACATCAGCCGGGGAGGAGACGAGGCAAATTAAGACAGTGTCATCTGCAAACATATGAATAGGATGCAGATGTACAGGCAGAGGGGAGGGCATTTAGAAAAATGAAGAGAATGGGACCAAGCACAGATCCTTGGGGACGCCAGTACTGATTTTGGTTGGGGGGGGCCAATTTTAACTGATTAATGAGTTGACCAGAAGGTATGAGCAGAACCAATCTGTGGCTTGGGAGGACAGTCCTGCAGCGGAGAGCCTTTGCAAGGAGTGAGTGGGCTATGGTGTCGAAGGCTTTGGCCAGATCAACAAAAACTACAGAGGTGATCAGGCCCTTATACATGTTGGATAGAATGGAGTCTGTCAGTCTGAGCAGGGAGGTGGAATGGAGTTTGTGAAATCCAGACTGGGAGGGGGTGAGGAAGGAGGAGTCAAGAAAAGGAGAAAGCTGAGAAAGAACCACATGTTCTTGGGAGTTTAGCGAGGGTAGGAAGTAGAGAGATAGTGCAGTAGTTCCCAGGAACAGAGGAGTCACCACCTTTAGGGAGAGAAATGACTGTGGCATGCTTCCACAAAACAGGGGCAGAAGCCAGGGAGAAGGAGAGGTGAAGAAGGGATGCTAGAGGTAGGCAGATAGCAGGGGCAGAGAGATGAAGTAGCTTAGGGTTCAGCCCGTCTGGACTCTTCCCCTTAAGGGGGTTTAGAGCCAGGAAGGACTTAAAAAGAGTATCACATGGCGAGACTGAGAAGGGGGAGGAGGGTAGTGGAAAGTGGAGGGGGGGGAGGAGGGGGTTCAGGAAAAGAAGAGGGAAGAGTCGAGGGAAGTGAACACAAATTCAGAGGAAATAGCAGAGGGGTCAGAGATGGTGGCACATCTTATCTTGAGGACTGGGACAGGGGACTGGGTAGGGGGAAAGAAGAGAGTGGATGCC
The DNA here is from genome assembly GCA_016271365.2 of Neoceratodus forsteri. Taxonomy (NCBI): domain Eukaryota; kingdom Metazoa; phylum Chordata; order Ceratodontiformes; family Ceratodontidae; genus Neoceratodus; species Neoceratodus forsteri. The sequence goes on from JADMNL010000036.1 coordinate 11,488,596, forward strand.
ACTGGGGAAAAATGACCATAACCTCATTTGGTTTGAACCTGCCCTTGGGTCCAGAAAACCCCAATCAGGAGCTGAAGTCCTGGATTTCAGCAGGGGGGAATTCAACAGGCTGAGGGAGCTGGTCAGGGAAAAGTTAGTCAGGATGGACAACATGGGGGGGTGGAAGAGAGATGGGGGCAATTAAAGGAGTTCTACGGGGAGCGGTGAAGCCCAGACCACTGCACAGATCGGGCTTCGATCCCACCTGCAAGCGCCATAAAAAATAAACAGATTAATCACCTCAGCAGTCTCAAAATTCACCCAAAGCTCCAGCACAGCTGGCATTTTAATAGTGGTGCTCCTCAAACCCCCCCCCCCCGATCTTGCTCGTAATACACTGAGATAATGACACTGCACTGCCTATACCATAATACTACCCTTATATACACAAATAAAACTGTACATATACATATATATACATATACATATATATATATATATATATATATATATATATATCTCGATGCCCGACCATTTTTACTGAATTTGCTTAAATCCCAAGGGGATGCCTGCCACTATTCTATGCCTACTGTATGGATACAGCTCTCTTATTTGTGAAGGTAGTGATGTTATTAGCTGCCCTCTACTGGTGACAGACTGAAGTGTAATTTCGTGGATTTTTATACCCACACTTTCATTCTGTGTGTAAAATAAATACACTATTTTAATATTTAGAAACCACTGAAAATGAATGATGATGAAACAAAGGAGTACGATGGGAATAAATAACGCAAAAAGTAAGACTTGTTTAACTTTGACTGCTAGCCACTTTTAATGTTACTACTTTCAGATATGTTTTGCACACCAGGTTCAAGTCTAGATCCTTTGCATAAAGACATCCAGCACAGTATGTACAAAGCAAGAGAAAAGGAGATTAGAGTTAAAAGGTGAACCAAGGAGAAGCACTCCAGTTTGAGGCACTAAGCTGAACAGGACAGCAAGACAGACTTTTGAGGTACCAAACCTGGGACCCATTATTTTAGGGGTTCCAAACAGGGAGCCTAGTATTTAGGGGTGCCAAGCACAGCGACTATTGTTTGGGAGTGGCAAACATGGGGCATATTATTTTGGGATGCCAAATGCCCTTCTCCCCAACCTCGTATGTTGACATGGGTACTGTTGCAGCTGCACCCTGACCTATGACTAGCACAGCAGGCAAGGGGCTGCCTTTGCGGTCAATGCAAATCTTGCTTTATGGATGACACGCAGAGGGTATTTAAATACGAGTCCAAGCTATCTTGGGAGCCAAATGCCTCCTGTGTCCATCCTGTTCCAGGGTAAAATGCAGAAATATAAAATGTGGGTTGCGTTTGTTCATACTGATACACATAACCTGACCCCTGGATATACTGGGTGGCAGCACAAAGCACTGCTCCCACGCCACCGGGTCAGCCCAACCTCTGAGCGTAAGTGCATCTTCCACTTACCATTTAAATATCAGGAAGCAGTCAACATTGGGTTGAAGGTTAATTCCGATCTTGGGTGGAGAAATTGTGGACAAAGACAGACATCGGTGAATCTACTGACCCCAAGTCCCATACCTCAGTCCTTAATAAAAGAATTCACCTACCATACAGTGACTCCCTGCTGGCTGTATCATTATCAATAATGGCCGAAGCCACCCAGACAATGCCCAGGACCAAGAGCGTCAGCAGGAGGAGCATCACGAAGGTCTCGTAAACGCGAGCCATGATTCCCTGAAAAATACACAGAACAGAGACAATGTTACTTACTGCTCACAACTTTCGAGGTCAAGAGAAGGGCAGTACTGGGGGATCTCTGCACTGCCTTTTGTACTTCAGAGAGCTGAATATAATCCCAACTCTGTTCCAAAAATGTAAGCAGCCTAATGGATCCCAAGGAACCACACTCCTGAAGGGAATGTGGTGCCATCCTGCTCACTGCAGCACTACTGACTGCTCTCTCATAAATGAGGGTTACTTACTTGTAACCATAGTTCTAGGAGTGGTATATGGTGCAAATCCACACTTTGGCAGCTCTACCTTTCCCTTTAAATCTTGCTGAAAGTTCTTCAAGCTAAGCTCCTCCCATCTACCCTGGGTGGTATCCTCCTCGGCACCACCCCGTGACGTCAGATCTTGCACGCTGGAAGCAAGGATCCATGTACCACATGCCAGGGGAGGTCAGGTGGATGTGCACCATATACCACTCCTAGAATTACGGTTACAGTTGAGTGACCCTCATTTCTATGGATGTGGTGCAGTATCCACACTTTGGCAGACTCCCAGCAGTTCTCTGGCAGAAGGGGGCAAGGTGCATACCCCTATTTGGGAAAAGGGACTGAAGAACTGAGGCCCCAAAATCAGCATCCCGGAAACTCAAGGTCAATGTGGTAATGGGAGATGAAGGTGTGTGCAGACTTCCAGATAGTAGCCCTACAGATCTCCTGGATAGGGACGTCCCTGGAAGCAGCCACTGGGACAAAGGCATGTCTGGTGGAATGAGCCCTACAGGAGGCTCCCTACCAGCCAACCTATAGCAGAGGTTGATGCAGGAGACAATCCACCTGCAAAGCATCCATTTAGCTGCCGGTCTGCTAGGCGCAGCTTCAGCGTAGGTGACAAAGAGCTGGTGAACCTCTCCCCGAACTCCAGTCGTACACTCAGTATAATGTGCCAGCGCTTGCCGCAGGTCCAAAACATGGAGCCTGTGCTCGGCCTCAGAGGTTACTTAGAAACATAGAATTTGATAGCAGATAAGGGCCGCTTGGCCCACCTAGTCTGCCCATTTCCCTACCTAATGGATAAGCTGCAGATCCTAGTTAACCAGCCTGCTACCCGCTGCCCCCCCACTAGAATTACCTCATGTCTGTCCCATGCATTCTTGAATTCCCCCACTGTTCGACTCCACTACCTCCTCAGGAAGGCTGTTCCATGTATCCACAACCCTCTGTGTAAAAATACTTCCTCACATTACCTTTGAGCCGTCCCCCCTCTATCTTCAAATTGTGCCCCCTTGTTCTTGTACACCTCTTTTTCTGAAAGATGCTACTCTCTTGGACTTTGATTCCCTTGAGGTACTTGAAAGTTTCTATCATGTCCCCTCTCTCCTCGAGGGTATACATATTAAGTTCCTTTACTCTCTCTTCATATGTCTTCTGCTGCAGACCCTGCACCATTTTAGTTACCCTTCTCTGGACAGCCTCCATTCTATCTATAACCTTGCGGAGATGGGGTCTCCAGAACTGCATGCAGTACTCCAGATGGGGTCTCACCAACTGTCTGTACAGCGGAATAACAACTTCCTGTTTTCTACTGATGCCTCTCCCTATGCATCCCAGTATCCTGCCAGCCCTCTTTACTGTCTTCTCACATTGCTTGCCCACCTTAAGGTCATCTGACGTGACTACCCCCAGGTACCTTTCCATTTTTGTTGTTAGTATCTCACTCCCCATTATGTACTCTTCCCCTGGGATTTTGTTTCCCATGTGCATTACTTTGTATTTCTTTGCACTGAATCTAAGCTGCCATACATTTGACCATTCCTCCAACCTTGCCAAGTCCCTTTGCATCCTTTCCACCCCAACTTCTGAACTGACCCTGTTGCATATCTTTGTCTCGTCTGCAAAGAGACATACTTTTCCTTCCAGTCTCCTGCAATGCCACTTATAAAGACATTAAAGAGGACCGGTCCCAGTACTGCACCCTGCGGTACCCCGCTAGTAACCCCCCTTTCTTCAGAGTGAACTCCATTTACTATTGCCCTCTGCATCCTGTTGTCCAGCCAATTTTTTACCCAGGCTACCACTTTGGGACCCACTCCCAGGCTAGCTAACTTGTATGCTAATCTTTTGTGTGGGACTGTGTCAAATGCCTTGCTAAAGTCTAGGTAGGCCATGTCCACAGACCCTCCCTGGTCTACTACTTTGGTTACCCAGTCAAAGAAATCTATTAGAGTCATCTGACATGACCTTCCCGCTGTGAACCCATGCTGCCTTAGGCCCTGTGCCCCACTGGCCTCTAGGAATTCAACAATTCTTTCTTCCAGGATTCCATCACTTTCCCTACCACTGAGGTCAAACTAACAAGTCTGTAGTTTCCTGCCTCTGTCTTGCTCCAACTTTTGTGAAGGGGAATCACATCCGCCCTCCTCCAATACCATACCATCCTACCATGATTTGTTAAAATGGGTAGTTAGTGGTGTCACTAGTTCTACCCTTAGTTCTTAGGTGGGGTTGGGGAAGTACACTGGGAGGTTAATCAACTGGTTAAGATGAAACTCAAACAACCGGGGCGGAGGACAACTTTGTACCTGTGGAAAACCAAGTAGGGAGACTCCACAGAGAGTGCCTGGAGCTCACTAATCCTTCTGGCGGAAGTGATGGCCAACAAGAAGATGGTCTTCCATAACAGGTGGGAGATGCAACACCTGTGCATGGGTTCAAATGGCTTGCCCATGAACACTGCCAGAACCAGCAATAAGTCCCAAGGTGATGGAGGTTCATGCACTGGCGGGGACAAGTAGTCAAGGCCCTGAAAGAAGCACCTGACCACCTTTTCCTGCGCCACCGTCGGCATATCAGCCTGCGCCCAGTGAGCCAAGATGGCTGACAGGTGCACTTTGAGGGTCAGACCTCAGGGCTGACAGAGGGGGGCCACATATAGTCCAGGATGCTAGCCACAGAGAAAGACGGGGGTCTAACTCCTTGCTCTGGCACCAAATGGTAAATCTTCCACTTGAAGGCATAGCACTGGTGAATCGGCTCTTTCAGAGAGGCCTCAACCACATGGAGGACCTCAGAGAGACCCAAAGCCTGGAATTCTAGCCGCTCAGGAACCAGGCTGTCTGGTGCAGTGACTGAAGGTCCGGGTGGAGGATCCTCCCAAGAGCAAAAGAGCAGGTCCAGGCAGAGAGGCAAATGCTAAAGAGGCCTGCTGCTGAAGCGGAGATCTGGGTACCAGAACTGGCATGACCAGTCCGGAGCCACAAGGATCATCCGCCTTGTCCCTCTGCACCCTTCTCAACACACTGTGGATCAGAGGGGAGGTGTACATGTGGCCTGGAGTCCAGGGCCTCATGAACGCATCCCTCAGCAGTGTCCTGCACTGAGGAGGGCAGGCACAAAACAGCCCCAGCTTCGCGTTCTCCCGGGAGGCAAACAGGTCAATCTGGGGAGTGCCCCACTGGGAGAACAGGCGATGAACTACCTCCTGGTGAAGACACCACTTATGAGACGCCTCACCCACTCAGCTGAGGGCCTCTGCCAGCTGGTTGGAGGCACTGGCCACATGTACTACCAGGAGATCAGTGTCCAGATGGCGTACAAGGCAGCAGGTGTACAGGGCTTCCCCACACAGCAGGAGGGAATGTGTCCCACCCTGCTTGTTGTGGTAGTACAGGGTCGTGGTGTTGACCTGCATGCCGACCCCGCACAACTGGCATGAAGGCCATCAGAGCAAGATGCATGACAAGGAGCTCAAACAGGCTGATGTCACATCGGGACACCTTGGGGGTCCAGAGCCCGTGGTCCCCTAGGTGGGCTCCCCATCCCCTCAGAGAGGCATCGGTCATGAGATTGACTGTTGGCTCTGGGCGGACGAAAAGGACTCCTTCCTGCAGACGTTCCAGGACAAGCCACCAGTGGATGGCATCCCACATCGGCTGCATCACCGTGACCGGGTGGTCAAGGTGACAGAGGCGCTGAGACCACAGGTGGGCCAGCTCCCACTGCAGGAGGTGCATCCACCAACATGTCCACTAGACCATGATGGTGCAGGACTCCACGTACCCCAGCAGCTGCAAGAAGCCCCTGGCAGGGCGCGCATGTCCAACCTAAAATGATCAGGCAATGGAGGTTAGGTGTGCCGCCCTGTCCACTGGGAGTTGAGCCATGGCCCAAAGGGAGTCGAGCTCTGCCCCGATGAAGTGAATCACCTCCGAGAGGCGGAGTTCCAACTTGGCAGGGTTGACAAGAAGGCCCAAGGCCGAGCAAGTCTGGAAGGCCAGATCCTTGGACCATTCCACCTCCTCTCGGGAAGAACCGGTGATCAGCCAGGCATCCAGGCAAGAGTACACCGGGATCCCTCGGCACCACAGGAATGCTGCCGCCACGGATATGCAGTTGGTGAAGACCCTGGGGGCAGAGAAGAGGCCGAATGGCATGGCGCAGAACTTGTATAGCACCCCTTCCAAACAGAACTGAAGCAACCAACGGTGAGATGGATGGATCAGGATGTAGAAGGCTGCATCCTGGAGGTCTAGAGAGCAGAACCACATGCCCTGCTCTAGGGATGGTATTATTTGGTTCAGGGTGATCATCCGGAACTTGCATTCTCTCAAATACTGGTTGAGATCGTGAAGACAGTATGGGGCGCCAGCCCCCCTCCATCCCCCCGCCTGTTTTGGAACCAGGAAATATGTGGAGACAAACCCTGGACTGGCTCTGGAGTCAGGGCCATGGGCCACAATGCCTTTCTGAAGGAGCTAAGCGATTTCCTCCAGAAGGGCGGACAACATGTCTGGTGATACCACGCCTTTCCGTGGGGCATGGGTTCGGCAGGGCAGGAGAGCCTCAAAGTTCAGATGCAGGCTGCGACCCACCAGTTCGAACCCCCATTTGTCCAATGAGATGACTGACCAGGTATGAGCACAATGGCGGAGCTGACCTCCCACAGGAGGCCAAGGTAGGTTGGGATAGGACGGCCATGGGAGTGACACCTCCTGACCTGTCACTCGGCAGGCTTGGCAGAGGCTCCAGCGTCGGCTGCCAGGGGAGCCCCAGCTCCCTGGCTTCCAGGCTTCTTGGAGCCAGATGTGGCAGGCTTAGGTTTGGGCTGCCAGGCCTGGGGCTACCCTGCTTGGGGCTGTGGCGGTCTGGATGGAGGCACTAGGTAAGGCAGAAACTGAAAGGGATTTTCCTTTGCTTCTGACCCTTATGGTCCTTGTGCGAGGATGTAACAGAGTCCAGAGTGGCGTGGACTTCTCTGAGTGAGACAACCATCCCGCCTGGGCCAAACAGGTCGGTACCCAAGAAGGGGACGTCCGCCAAATTGTGTTGGGTATCTGCCGTAAAGGTTGAGATCCTCAACTATGTCCAGCACCGCATGGCGACCGCAGCAGCCATGGACCTGGTGCAGGAGTCGCTGACGTCAAAGGCCATCTGGAGTTGTTGCGTGGCCACTGATCGTCCCTGGTCCCAGACCATCTTGACTGCCAACTGCAAGTCAGTGGGAAGGCGGGGAATGACCTGGTCCAAGACTCCCATTAGCACTCTGGAGAAGTTGGCTTTCAAGACGGCCGAACTTGCCTGCCGAAGGCCCAAGGAAGAGGCGGCGCAGACTTTCTTCGCCGCATGGTCCAGCTTCTTGGACACTTTGTTGAGGGGCTTACCAACATCTCCAACATTACCCATCCACCAAAAAAACGAGTCTGCCACCAGACTTTCAGCCAAAGGATGACTGGTGAAACCAGGCAGAGACCCAGTAGGTACTGCATAATTGCAGACCTTACGAGCCGAAGGCGCCAGGCAGGAGGTTGGACGCTGCAACAGCTCAAGAATGGGGCTAAGAATGGCTTCCACCACTGGGAAGGCACCCCTGAGCAGACATCCCTGTCCAAGATCTCGATGAAAGGGTACTTGGCCCGCTTCTGGACCAGCTCCAATGAGATCCCCATTGATTCTGTGATCAAGCGGAGCAGAGCCCCAAAGGAAGCCGGTCCATGTTCCGTGGTAAGCTTCTTGAAGGACTCACAGTTGAAGGCCAGAGTCTGCAGGGAGTGCACAGAGTCCTCTGAATCAGAGAAGGACTCAAAACACCGCCCTCAACCCATGCTCCCCTTGGACAACTACAGCTCGTCTGAGTGGGTGATTTTCACCAACAGTCTACCCCGGAGCCTGGAAGCGGGGCGGGCAGCCTTGGATGGAGCCCCGTGCAAGGGCTGCGGGGTGGGAGGCTCCACCTGAATGAGTGGTAAAGCTGGCATCAGCTTGACTGAAGTAACGGCCGCAGCAAGGGTGACCAGGGAAATACTGGAGGCTGAGGTGGGGCACGGCCGTGGCAAGGATCCATTGTTGCCAAAGGAGCGCCTCAGAACGCCGCCGCAGTTTACAGTGGAGCCTGTCCTCTTCCAAAGATGAGGAAGAAGAGGAGCGCCAACAGTGCCTCTTGGTCAATGGCAGAGGGTGGGAATGCAGAGTTTCCCTGACCTTGACCGAGCACCCGATTGAGACCTCGACCAGGACCTTGACCGATGACAGTTAAGTTGTTGAGGAGGAGACATGGGTAAGGCTCCGTGCGGTCGACTGGAGTGGGGCCCCGAGGGGAGACAGCCCACTCAGCCGATCTTGCCCCTCCCAAGAGGGGGCCATGGGCACCGGAGTCCTTGAAAGCTAGTCGTCCCCACCGTCCTCTGACAATGGGCCAAGAAGTAGCTTGACAGGTTGGTTGACCCGCGTCTCAACTGGCAGGCCTGATGGGGATACTGCGACGCCAGTGGTCTAGACTGGGATCATAGGAGCATCAGCCAACGTCAACAGCTCAACGGCTGTCGAGCCCGATGAAGAGTTGCACAAACGGGAAGAGTGAGCTTGCTCCAGATCCCACAACCTGCGACGGGACCTCTTAGGCTTGGAGGCCCGTGAAGACTTGGAGCATCGTGAAGGACCCTCCCTGAGGGTAGGAGGGGAATGACATAGGTCCTGGAACACTCTGGTGAACGAAGCACCCAAGTCCACCGGAAGTAGCATGGCAGCCAAAGCCGTGCCAGCTGCAGCTTATTCAAAGGTGGTAAACTGCACTACCGAACCTGCCGCTGCAGAAACTGCCTTACAGGCGTCGCTGGATTGAACGGGAGAGTCCAGTTTGTCCGAGCGGCCTAAGAGGAAGCGGGCATAACAGTCCTCCAACGCGGAGGGCTGAAGAGACTGGCGCAGACCACAAGCCTGCAGATCATGCTGGGCCTAGAAGCAATAAACGCACATGGCATGAGAGTTGCATACAACATCTTCTGCGAACAAGTGGTGCACCACTTGAACCCCAGACCAATCTTCTTCTTGTCGCGCTCCATCTGGAGAAGAAAAAAGGTTGGCTATGCAGAAGTCGTAGACTAAGTTGGGCTACATCGCATACAGGAGCTGCGAAGGAGGAGACCTGATGCTTCCAGTGGAAAGGAAGGTCCAACATTACGGGGCAGTGCTCAGGAGGATACCACCTGGGTGGGTAGGAGGTGCTTAGCTTGAAGACCTTCCAGCGAGACTGAAAAGGAAACTTAGAGCTGCCAAAGTGTGGATATGAACATACAAAAATGCCAGCAGATACAGGCCACATGGTCTATCGAGTCTGCTCAAGTGCGCAGCTCCCAGTCTAATCTAGTTCAGCTGCCCCCCACCCCTTGCCCATCATCAGATTCATCACCCCCTTCTGCAGACTCCCCCTCACCAACTTTCCCCCAGTTCTGACCTTACCTTTGACCCTGTCCCACCCAGTCTTAAAACTGCCCACAGATTTCAATGATATCACCTCCTCTGGCAGTGCATTCCACCTAGTTACTATCCTTTCCATGAAGTAGTGCTTCCTCATTTCCCTCCTGAATCTTCCACACTCCAGTTTCAGACTGCATCCCCTTGTGTCCCCCCCCCTTTTAATCTAAACATGCCCTCAGTGTCGGCCCGGTGGCGCTGGACGCCACACCTCGCACCACGCCGGCGACACGGGTTCGGGAGCGGACTCGGGTCGTCAGTGGGTCGGCCGGGGGGAGATAGGCTGGAGCGTCCAACGACAGCTCGCCTTCTCCGGGGAAGGATTCGGCTGATGCCCGACACTTGCATGACCCCGAGCGGAGGCTCAAGGAACTGCAAGCTCCATTTGGGGATGGACGGCCATTGAGCAGCATGGACGTCGGCGCACGCGTGTCATGATGTCGGGGGAGGTTACTTGCTGCTCGGGGAAGGAGAAAACGCGGAAACAAGCCTGCCTGAGATGGGATTATGGGAGGACCATGGCCGTGCCCACGATTTGCCTGTGCCCGCCCAGCAGACCTCAGACCGGCCGAAATGTAAAGTGCGGGGTCTGAGCCCCGCCTAAATCCCACCGGTGTAATCCACGGCTCCATGGGGCCTAGGGTCTTGCAGGGTTCCGGGCAGTGGGATGTCCAGTTGTCCCCCCTGAAGGGTCGGAGGTGGCAGGCTGGGGAGGAGAAATAAATAGTGATTTCAAAAAAAAAAAAAAAAACACACACATGCCCTCAGTACCAGCCCTATTCATGCCCTCTAAATATCTGAAGGTCTCAATCATATCCCCGCTCTCATCTATCCTCCAAGGAATACATGTTGAGCTCCCCCAGTCTTTCCTCATATGGTTTGTCCCCCAGCCCAAGGATCATCTTTGTTGCCCTGCGCTGGACCCCCCCAGTAGTTTGACACCCTTCTTTAAAAAGGGGCACCAGAACTATACACAGTATTCAAAGTGAGGTGTTGCCAGCAACCTGTACAGCAGAGGAATGACTTCCTCTCTCCCAGAACTGATCCCCCTGACAATGCACCCCAGCATCTTATTAGCCTTGGCCGCCACCTTCCTACACTGCACCAAGTGGTTCATGTCCCATGTAACTAGTACCCCCAGATCCTTCTCCTCCATTGAAGTAGATAACTGCACTCCCCCTAGCCAGTAGCAATTTCCAAGGTTCCTGGCTCCCAAGTGGACGATTTTGCACTTCTTAGGTTTGAACCCCAGCTGCCATGCGTATGACCAGCGCTCAACTCTTGCTAAATCCTCTTGGAGTACCTGCCCACACTATCCACCTCCACAAAAATCTTAATGTTGTCTGCAAAAAGGCTGATCTTACTCCTAATCCCATCTGCTATGTCAGCAATGTTGATGTTAAATAGCACCGGTCCTAGTACCAAGCCTTGTTGGACACCACTGGTTACAGTTCTGGGAGGCGAGAGTTCTCCCCCTACAACTACCCTCTGCTGTCTGTCCTGCAGCCAACTCCTAACCCATCCAACCAGTTTCTCCCCTGCTCCCAGGTTTCTCAGCTTACTAGTCAACCTTCCATGTGGCACAGAGTCGAAGGCCTTGATGAAGTCCAGATACAAGACATCCACTGAATGGCCCCTATCAAGTGCCTTTATCACCCAGTCAAAAAAAGTCAACCAGGCTTGCCTGGCAGGATCTGCCAGAGACGAACTCATGATGCCTATCGTCCTGGAGACCATTCTCCTCCAGAAAGATCACCAACCTCTCTTTAAGGATAGTCTCCATTAGCTTCCCCACAATGGAGGCAAGACTGACCGGTCTGTAGTTACCTGGTTCGTCCTTGGGCCCACTCCTATGGAGTGGCACCACATGTGCCATCCTCCAGTCCTGGGGCATGTACCCAGTCCCCAGGGACATATGAAACTGCCAGCAGATACAGGCCTTATGGTCCATGGAGTCTGCTCGAGTGTGCAGCACCCAGTCTATTAAACTGCAGCTGCCCGCCCACCCTTCCAATTTATTTCCTCCTACTCGGAGGTGTTTAACAAGTCTGCCAGGACCTCCGCCAGCTCCGTCAGGACCCTTGGATGCACGCCGTCTGGCCCTGGCACCTTATCCACCCACAAGGACTGAACGCCCTCCAACACCCTGCTCACTGGGATCTCCCCCTCTATTACCCCCGCTCCCCGCCACCTTTCCCCTGGGGCATAGGCCCATCCCTCTCCCTGGTAAAAACTGAACACAAGTACTCATTAAGTGTTCCTGCCGTGATTCCGACAATCTGGTCTTTACAGCTTCTCTTCCCCCTTATGTACCTGAAGAAATCCTTTTCCCCCCTCCTCTGATCCCCTGTGCCAGTACTGGCTCCCCTGAAGCCTTGGCTGCCTTGACTACTCTACTCACCTCTCTGGATTTCCTCACATACTCCTTCCTGTCCTCCTCTCTTTTGGATCTCATAGCTTCTAAAGGTAGTTCTCTTCTCCCTCACCCTCTCTACTACCTCGCTGATCAATCAGCTTGTTTTTTTTGGATCTGGCCTTATACTATATCCACGTCCCAATAATTTATTACACAATTCACGCAAAACAGCCCAACTAAGATGCAGCATCTTGTTCTCTCTGGGGTCCTGCTGCTACCAAATGTTACAGCTGGGTGGATCGAAGTTCAGAGAGGTCAAATAACTTGCTCAAGGTCACCAGTGAGTCTGCTTCTGTGGTTCACAGTTCTCTGCTCTAACTAATGAGTCACACTGCTTCTCTGGATGGAAGCCTCCAAGGCCCAACTCAACACAGAGATGGAGACTGAAGTGCTGTCTCACAACTGGAGGGGGTCTGCTCCCCCGGGGTTGTAGATGTGCATCAGTGGCAGGGACCCAAATGTAAATTAAAACATAAAGAGATAATACCTGGTACTAGGCAACCCATTTACCCATCACTGCCAAATTAATAGGTAAACTGATTTCATGCATAATAGTTATGGAATCCAAGCCATGTGCATGTGATCCCTCTTCCCAAAAAATAAATAAAACAAAAAAGGAGGGCGGGGGGGTATCCACCTCATTTTGGGATATAACGGAGCATGATACCTATGCATTACATGGTCTGGACAGGATCTGGTGCGTTTAAATAGGATCGTCGTCCTAACATTTGACCAACAGCTGATTAGAATTTCATCAACTGCTTCAACCCCCACAAAAAATCTGTCTCAGGAGGTCCTTAGATCATAACGGCTATGAACTTCTTGTATCACACCCACCTTTTTTGATCCTGCAAATCCCTCCGACTCAGTGAAGAAATAGGCAAATGGCATCAGAAACACCAGTGAGACGTTTGAGAAGAGGAACACGAGGTTCCACATTCCTAGAGAAAGAAACAGAAGTATTCAGTAAGGCATTTGACTCTGTTCTTCACCGTAGGCTAGTAATTAAGACATAGAGCCTGGGGGTGGGACAGAATATAATTAGATGGGTGGAAAACTGGCTGAAGGGTAGAAGTCAGAGGGTGGTGGTACATGGCGTACATTCTAGGATAATGAGGGTGACTAGAGGTATTCCTCAGGGGTCAGTACCGGGACCAATCCTTTTTAACATATGTATCCGTGATATATCAGTGGGACTTGATGGGAAAGTGTGTCTTTTTGAGGATGATGCAAAGTTATATAATAGGGTTGACATAGTAGAAGGGGTTGAGACCATGAGGAGAGGTCCGAGCACCCTAGAGAAGTGGTCAGACATTTGGCAACTGAAGTTCAATGCTAAGAAGTGTGCAGTGATGCATATGGGGCGTAAAGATCCACTGGCTGAGTACTCACTGGGGACTGATAAAGCAAACAGAACAGGAATGAGACCTGGGGATTATAATCTGAAACACAACCTTAAGGAAGGAGGCCAATGTTGTAAGGCAGTAGGTAAAGCAAACAGAATGATGGCATGCACAGAAAGAGGTATAACAAGTAGGAAGAGGGAGGTGGTGACTTTATATAGGTCCGACCGCGCCTGGAGTACGGGGTACAGTTCTGGAGGCCTCATTTAGTAAGGATATAGATGGGTTGAAGAGGGTTCAGAGAAGCTCAACCAATATGGTGCAAGGTATGCAAGAGAAGCCATACGAGACTAGATGGAGAGAATTAAATTTATACCCGCTGGAGGTTAGAAGAGACACAGGTGACACGACAGAGACTTAAGTACACTACCGGTCAAAAGTTTTAGAACACCCCCATTTTTCCAGTTTTTATTGAAATTTATGCAGGTTAATGTCTCAATGTACTCTGAAATTAAAGCATAGAACAAATAAACAATTGGAGATAAACAAAATGATTCTGTGACTTCTTTTTTAACAAAATTTAATCTAAATTTTTGACTCATCAAAGTAGCCACCTTTTGCAGATATACTGTAACCGCCGAACACACTCGTGGCATTCTTCCTACAATGGACATCAAATATTGTTCGGGAAGTTCTTCCCAACACTGTTGCAGAAGTTCCAACAAATGTGTTGCACTTGTAGGTTGCTTTGCTTTCACCCTTCTGTCCAGTTCATCCCAAACCAGCTCGATGGGGTTTAAGTCTGGAGACTGTGCTGGCCATTCCATGATTTGAAGCCTACCGTCTTGTTCTTTTCCTCGAAGGTAGTTCTGACATAGCCTGGAGGTATGTTTTGGGACATTATCTTGCTGTAGGATGAACCCCTGACCAACTAGGCATCGACCAGAGGGTATTGCATGGCACTGCAAAATGCTGTGGTAGCCCTTTTGGTTCAGGGTGCCAGTCACTCTGTGCTGTTGTCCTGTGAGCCGCCTATCACGCAAGCTGTTGACTCTCAGAAACTTGACTTCTGATTCTGTTGTGGCTTTGGGTCTGCCAGACCTCTTCCTGTCAGAGTTTCCTCCAGTTTCCAAGTGCCTTTTGATGGTGTAGGAAACTGTACTCACTGACACCTTGGCTTTCTTTGCAATTTCTCTATAGCAGTTTTTGCTAACCTAAACCTTTTTTTTTTTAACCTCTAGCAGTTTACCGCTTACCTTTGTACCATTTCAGGTTATTCACTGGACTTGAATTGCTTAAATTTCAATAAAAACTGGAAAAATGGGGGTGTTCTAAAACTTTTGACCGGTAGTGTATATGAAGGGAATAAAGTGAATGAAGACAGCTTATTCAAAAGGAAGGTAGGAGTTAAAACAAGGGGTCATAATTTAAGACTGGAAGGGGGAAGATTTAAGAGCAATGTAAGGAGATGTTATTTCACTGAGAGGGTGGTGGAACCCTGGAACAGATTACCTAATGAGGTGGTGCAGAAACAGTGGAGGAATTCAAGAGGGTGTGGGACAGACAGAAGGAGTTGGCTAGTGGGCAGAGGAAAATATCCCTGGGAAGTGGAGACAAGTGGGGGGGGTGGGAAATGGGCAGACTAGATGGACCAGGATGGTCCTTGTCTGCTGACACATTACTAGGATACTACAATTCCATAAGTAAGGATGCTGGGCAAGGTGTTCGGGGGTGGGTCTGGCAGCCAATGAGCACTGGGCATCTAGTTTCTATTTGAGGGGTGGGGTATATCAAACCAGATGACTGAACCCTCTAGACAAGTCACAACTAAGGCCATTTGGAATCAGCCAGCCACATCAGCTATATGTTCACATGTGCAATTAGTGTCTTCTATGGTTAGAAGTGCCTTCTCAAGTTCTTTTGGTAAGAAAACTTTGAAGTGAAGCAGAGAGACCAAAAAAAAATATATGCTGGCTGCGTTTCTTCATACTGATACAGACAAGCTGACCCCGTATGAGAGGGGCACACTGACAGAGGGTCTGTGAAGACATGCGTAGCCATAAGACACAGTAACCGTCCATATAAACATATTATATGTCATGGGAAAGACAAAATCACACATGCCCATGTGTGATTTTGTATTTTCTTGAAACTTGGCTTCCCAGCCAAATGCCCTTTGGGGTAACCCTTGCCTCAGTGTTTGCGCACAGAGGTTCTTTGTCTTTTAAATGGGAAAGACTACCGCTTTAAAAAAAAAAGTAACGAATTTAAATACCAAATGTTGTATGTTGCCAAAAATTAGAGAAACCCTTGCGTTAGAATGGACAATGCAAACTGAACTTAGAACTTCAGAATTTTGGAACCGTTAAGATAGAGTCCTTTTTTCAAATTTATATTTCATTAAGCACCCTCTTATGGGTAGAGGAGGGCTCAGAATGTTTACAATAAACCATCCTGCATGGCTAATGATATCATGATTGAGGACCCTAGATGCAACGCCTACTTTTACAGCACACCTATGAGCACCTGAAACTCAGAAATTATAAGGGATTTCATCAAACATGGAATTTCCAATTTCACAGTTCTATGCTCTAGTCACTGCTCAGAATTCCAATCTCTCTCTCCAGGTTACCATATTTTCTAATGCACTACATGCAACAATCAGGAGAGTGCTGTTTTACCCAATGTTGAACACAAGGTGGCAGTACAAGGCTACTGCACGAAGCAACAGATGTGCAGAAACATCTCACGCTAATCAGGTCAATACAAATCTCTTGTCTCCAATACAGCAGCTTTAGGAGTCACTGGACAGTCTGATACCTTTTATTGGCCCAACATATGTCTTGTACAAAGATGGTCTAGTACACAAGTTTCAGAGAAACAGAGAGAAGCAGGGAAAGCTATACCTGGTTAAACAACTAAAATAAAAAAAAAAAAAATAAGCAGTATGGAGCACGAAGACACAAATGGTAACGAAAGGGGACAAGACATTTTTTAGGTATGTAAGTGAAAAGAGGAAGACCAGGGAAGGGATTGTAAGGTTAAAAAGGGGAGGAGTGGTCAAAGATATGGCAGTTGGGTTTCAATGCGAAAAAGTGCAAAAATAATGCACTTGGGGCACAGAAACCCAGGACAGAGTACAAAATAGGGGGAAGAGTGTTGATGACCACCAAGCAGGAGGGAGACTGGGGGTAATAATCTCAGATGACCTAAAGGTGGTTAGGGAGGGCTAATGGGATGCTGGGGTGCACAGGGAGAGGTATCACCAGCAGGAGGGAAGTGGTTCTGCCTCTGTATAGATCACTGGTAAGACCGCACTTCGAATACCATCTATAGTTCTGGAAGCCACATCTAAGGAAGGACAAAGTGGAGGCAGTCCAGAGGACAGCAACAGTCTGCATTAAAAGCCTTATGAGGAGACACCAAATGAACTAAATATGTATACCCTGGAAGAGATGAGGGAGAGGCAGCACATGATAGACACATCTAAATACCCACGGGGTAAACAAAGTACAAGAGAAAAAAGTATTATTCAGAAAAAAGGTGCACAAGAACATGCTAGAAGTTTAAGGGGGTATAGAGTCAGGAGAGATGTGAGGAATTTCTTCACACAAAGAGTGGTGGATTCCTGGAACAGACTTCCAGCCAAGGTGGTGAGGGCAAACACAGTGGTGGGGTTCAAGAATGCCTAGTATAGGCATCTGAGAAGTGTAGTGGAAAGGAATGGGGGTGGAGAATGAGCCAGAGATCAGGTAGCATTTATGGTGACGCTGCAGATAGGGGAAAAATGGGCAAACTGGGTGGGCCAAGCAGTCCTCATGTGCCGACACAGTCTATGTTATGTTACGCTAACACAGAAGACAGAGGAAAGGGGCCAAAAAGAAAGAACGTGTTAAAGCATATGAAGAAAGTCTCAAATTACCCTGATATTTTATTTATTTTATTTGAGTTTTGATAAGTCCACTGAGACAATTGCAGTCCCTTTTCCAGGGGTGACATGGATGTGCAGTATGTATACAATATAAAGAAAATTGTGTAGTCCTCTTTATTCAAGAGATAAGGCAGACAGTCAAACATCAAGCCACATGACAGTGCAGTCCGCACTGCTACTTTTTTTTTTTTTTTTTTTACAGCTCCACTGACTGATGCACTGAGAGGTTAAGGGACTTGCTCATGGTCACATGGCATGAAAGTGGCACTGGTGGGATCTGAACACAGGTCTCCAGTGTCCCAAACCTGTGTTCTAGCCACCAGACCACTCTTCAGTCTCTGAAAGTGAACAATCTATGGATTCCAGCTGAGTTACACAACTAGGAATAGGTGGATGGTCAACTTGTTTTAAACAGGCCTTCAAAGTCAGTGCCACTCTGCAAAGGCCAAATGTAATGGAACTTATTCCAAACTGGGAAATTCTCACCATGAATGAGAGAGCAGTTCAGCCACTGGATATAGTAGTTCTGTGGGACGGAGAGCAGGATCTCATTGCTGACGATCGAGAAGGGGAGGAGCAGGACAGCTCCCACCGAGACTGCCAGTGTAAAGGTACACATCCACAACCTAAAAGAAAGCAGATATCTAAAATAAATCGCAGCAGTACCAACATTTATCAAAAGGAACACAGCAGCACAGCCCCCGACACATCCGTGGATCCCAGTCCAGGCCCTCTGTCCAGTCTAAAAAAACTGCCTGTAGTGGGTTGTTGTACTTCTCTCATCATGAGGCTGGAGGAAGGAGGAGGAGACAGATTGGGGGAGAACAAAGGAAAAACAGCATCACAGTGTAGGCCTACAAAACAGGAAAAATCATGCCGCTCCAGGACCAAATGCCATTTTTTTCCCACTTCAGAGTATGGTAATGAAGTTTACAAAAGGTTGAATAGCAGCAGTAGCAGGAATGGATGATGCTGTGGTCCTGGCTAAAGCAGGCAAAGCACTGTGGCTTCACTTCTAGTAAGCAACTGTTTGTCCGCACAGACAGGGATGAACTAAACAAAGGGGTAACTGGGCATACTGACGGCCAAAATGTGAGTGGAAAGCAGAAAAACTCGATGTCCTGATTTCCTTGGGTGCGCGTTTGACACTGGGGAAAGGAACTGTGGTGGTTGGAGTGGACACCATCACGTACAGGACACTGTCTGGGCTAAACGTTCCTGTTTCCACAGGGTCCTTCACCCTAGCTCCTGTGGCGCAAATGCCAGACAGCGTGGCTCTATGGAAAAGGTGACTAATAAGAGACATTTCTACAAAAGTGAATCACTAGGCCGGTCAGGTAGTTAAGCAGGAAATCTTGGCTTTTTTTTTTTTTTTTTTTTTTAAATTCTTGGTCTCGCTATCAGGTCAGATAAAATGCAAGAAACTAACACCAAAACGCTTTGGGCACAGAATATTGCCAAAATTAACCCACAAGAATGTAAAAAGTAACTTACGCAATCCGGTTGACTGTGGCATCTTCATTGTCAACTGAAGGGAGAAAAAAAGCAAGTGATCAAAGTATGAAAGACATGAATTTTAAAAAACACCAATGCACTGTAACAGTACACTGGTGTGCGCATTTATCTTTTCTATTATGTTTCAACTCCTTTTCCAGTGTCCTCTACAGCATGTTCCCGGCCAGTTTAAAAAGTCACAGCCCAAGAAGGGTACACTAGAAACTAGAAAGTGACAGACTAGAACAACTGGGCTTTTTCTGCCATCAGGTTCTGGATACAACATGAAGGTCAGAAAACACAAGACGACCAACTCTCTCTGTCTCTGTCTCTCTCTCTCTCTCTCTCTCTCTCTGAAGTGATGAACTGAATATGCCCAAGTCAAAGAACTCGGGGTGCACCTATGTTCCCCCAGCTTTCGACTCCCGAACCCACAGGTTTCAGCCTAATCTGATCATTGCAATTCCTCCCATAATTATTGTTTTTGTTTTTAACACTGCTATAGCTGTATCATTTTGTATCTTTGTTCTGCTGCTGTTTCCTTAGAAATTATTTTGTCTCCATATGAAAGACACTATAAAAATAAATGCCACCTTTTTTGTATATGTTTCTATTTGCACACAATGACCCACACTGTATGAACCCCAATCCCATACAGCACTCGGCAGGAAACAGCCGGGTCAGGAGGCTTAAACTCCATCTCTAGAGGGATAACTTTGCGGCAGCTCCCACAGCTGAAAGACGTGCAGCAAAGGTATGCATCCCATGCACCTGGAAAAGGTTGTGGCGGCCCAAAGAAGTTCACAACCATACCTCACACAGACACCAGGGTTGCAGAAACCTTAGCCCTCCGTTGGGGGGAGCAGATAATCCACTCTCACTATGACTGCCCTGTCTGCACAGCAGTAGTGCTACCGCTCACAATGCCAGTGACCCAGGTTCATGAATGAGCTCGAGTCACTGGGGGCTGAGCATCCCAGACGACGGTCTTCTTCTCCGGGGTTGGAGGGTCTCGTCTGCCGCTGCCACACTGCCCCCCAGATGCAGGGGATGTTGTGGCCTGGCAAGACCAGGGGTTGGCGCGGGCGGAGCCAACTGCCAAATGGATCAGATGTGGAGTATACGAACTATGCATTCTTAAATAAGAAAACACACAGCCAGCCTGCCGGCGCAGCGGCAGTGCTACCACTTGAGACACAGACGACCTGGGTTCGGGAATGAGCCTGGGGAGTCGGACGTGGCCAGGGAAGAAGACAGTGTCTCAAGGACTGCTCGTCTTCTTCAGGAAGGGGAGACAGCGACTCAACGTTTGCCTTGCCCCAGGCGGAGGCCCGGGATACAGCAAGCACAGAGTTGGATACAAGGGGAAGACGTGACGGACGTCGACAGTCACACCTTGATGCTGGGCACACGTCATGCCTGCAAGAACAGGGAAAAATACTCTCCAGGCTCTGAGTAGATGGAGCTCCTGAGCAGACCCTTCATGCTTCACACCTGTGGCGTTCCCGGATCCTGATGAAACAAGATGTGTTCGGGGTGCAGCGCCCTACCTAGTCTCTGCCCAGGAGGTAGAACTGTGGTTCCATGGAGGATTCTGGGAGGCTAAGGTAGGTAGCTGAAGCAGGGACACACTCTATTGGGGTTCCTGAAGAAGTGGGGGCTAGAGAGATGGGAGGAGGTTAAAAAATAAATAAATAAGAAAACACCTAAAAAATTACTTTGCAGCTCTAATATTAAGTATAAACTGTCACCAGAGTCTGGGATAATATATTCTGGGCCGAACGATACCAAAATCGTGCAATTATGGACAGAAATACCAGAGGAAACTAGGAGGGAGCCAGACAGAAAACACCTCAATCAGCAGCAGAAGCCGAGCTGCCGACTAGCTCCAAGATGGCAGATACTGATCAATGGAACACGACGCTTCTAAAAGCGATCCCAGCCATGGATCATAAACTCGAGCCACTGGTCAGGAAGGTAACCCTTCTCGACAGTAAAGTAACAGGGGCACAACTGGAGGTGACTCAAGCTACAGAAATGGCTTCCAAAGCCCTGACGTCAGTTACTGGAGTGATAAGAATGCAGTACTCCGGTACAGGCTGGAACACCTTGAGAACCAGGTGCAAGCCACCAACGTGCGTGTGGTGAGAATGACAGAAGGCGCGGAGGATGAAGAGGGCATCAAATCTTTCATCCAAACCTGGTTAACCACAGCGCTGAATATGGAGTCCTTCATGGTTAAAAAAGCTTACCGGGTCACACCTCGTCGTTCCCTGGGGGACAACCCACCTGCCCACACCATCATGGTGATGGTCGCAGACTCTGGGGAAACGGATGAGCTTCTGTCTGCTGCACGAAGAGAGGCCAACTTGGAATACCAGGGCTATCAAGTTCAACTGTTCTCAGACTTAAACTACTCTACCAGATAGAGGTGCAAGTCCTTCTATGGAGTGAGAGCCCAATAACGGCATTAGGAATCCAGCACATTCTGATGCTACCTGCAAGGATTAAGATCACCTATGGGGGCAAAGTCCAATGTATTCAGACCCACAAGCAGCCGGAAAACTTGTGGCCAAGCTCAGATCTGAATTTGCAGCGCGACACGAGGGAGCAACATCTGAGTCTGATGAGGACTAGCAGGAAAGTGTTTGCTGTTCATTCTGAATGGGAGGTAAGCCAATGAGGTCTGGCAGATGTAAAATGAAGTGACAAACTATTTTAAAATCTATTTTAAGACTTTATTTGGGTGCAATAATTATTCAGAAAAATTGTGGGTAGACCAAGGGCATGTCCTGAGTTAGGTCTTACATAAAATGGTAAAATAGTGCCTGAATGAGAAACGAGGTATGAACTGGACCTTTCGTTGTTGTCTTGAAGATCAAGACAGTTCCTTTTCCCCTGCGTTTGGCACTGGAACTTAACTTACGCATGTGCCAGATTTGGTGTGGCGCAGTTCCCTCTTGCAAGACTGTCACAGGACAAAGGAATGGACTTACCGTACATTCATATAATTTGCAGTCCATCTAAAGTTCAGATGTCTCTTTCTGTTAAATGCTCTTAAATATTCTTGTGTATTTCATAAAACTGGAAATGTTTATAGAAAAGTCCACACATACATTTATACAGTAAATGCTGTTGCACATATTAGAGAGCCTTAAGTGTTTAAGGGTGTGAAGTCACTAAATGTATAACACCAGAAGACTCTTCAAGTTTAAATGTTTGAAATCAGTTCATAACACTGTTTAGTACTGTTAAAGAAATGCTGTAGTTCTTTTTTTCTTTGCACGTCCAAGTATATCCAAGTACTCCTGAGAACATTTAGATAAGAGAACATCTACCCTGTTTAGAGGGGTGTGTTAATTACCCATCTAAGCAATACATATTAAGGCAACTTGTTCTCGTTCTTGGCTTTTTGGTAATTCATAACTTTATATGAGTAACGCGTTTATTCACATGGTACCCTCCAGGGATGTAAAAATATGAGGAACAATACAAAATCTTGTCATGATATTCTGAACAGGATACATTTTACTTTATATAATCGTAAAATGGATTAACTCTGATGCAGAAAACTATTGGACATGCTATAAATGCAACAAAACAGAATTACAAAAAAGACCAGGGGTTGGAGGAGCTGCACTGGCTGCGTGAGACGTCACACGCTTGCATGTGTGCACACATACAGTCCTTGCACACGTGGCTCCTGGGGGCTGGGACGGGGATGTGGAGGACGACACCTTGTGCCCCATGATGATCCCCCAGCGCCATCCCATCTCCCTGCCTGGACCTTCAAGCCTGCTGTCTGATGCCACTTGAGTGTTCAAAGGGACAGGGCCATCACCTTGCCACCACTGTGGGGGGTAAGCCATGCTCCAAGAGGGACAGCACCTCACGCTGGTCAGGTAAGGGGGAGGCATGGTTAGTCCTGGGGTCTGGAAGGAGATTGGGCACAAGGGGACATAAAAAGAACTTACAAAAAAAAAAAAATCCAGTCTCTATGCTCAAGGGGGATCTGTGTCAACTTGCATTCTCTAATGTAAACGACCTGCCACTATTAACACAGTTTGAACACAGCCTTCTGGAAGTGGAAGGACAGAGCAGGGTATTAACTAACACACAGTTTGCAAGAACAACCCATGATCTTTAACAAAAAATAAGCATTCCACGTGGTCTCAAGTACAGATCTTTGTGTTGGACTCCCACTATTTTTTTTTTTTTTTTAAACTGCAATCCTCTCAACCATCTGCCCATTTTAGATGTTCGTTATACAGGGCAGCCCAGCTGTGACATACAACTCATTTACAATGGGGTCCTGTTGCTATTACTCTGTTGCGGCTGGAAGGAGCATTTACTGTGGGTGGGGTCCTGGTTACAGCTGGGTTGGGCTAAAGCACCCTGAGGCCAAGTGACAAGCCCAAGGCTGCCCAGTGAGGCAGTGGCTATGCTGAGACTTCAACCTGCTGTTTCTTTTTCACACGTTTCTGCACCAACCATTGCCCTACACCACCTCCCCACTAACCTGGTCTCAAACCTTCCTGCACTAATACAGCAGCACTACTCACATAGCAGGACTCAACACCAGCAACTCTGCCACCCAGAAAACTCCCTGGATTCAGCATTCTTAGTTACACACCCTTTGTGATACAGACCCACCTGACAATAACCGGCTGAGAAGCACTGGTTCACGGACACTCCCTCACTGTTCTGGTCAAGTTCCAGAACACTACTGAACCAGAAATACGAACAGTACCAGGTGCTACTGTAGTGTATAGCAACCAGGATGATTACGTGGCTGTGCTGTCAGGAAGCAAGCATTTTAATGGACTGGTGAGGCAACATTTATAGTGGCAAGCATAAAGGTTTGATATCAAAAAGAAACAAATATGTATTTAGTGTTTTTGGGTTTTTTTTGTGCCACTAAGGGTCAAAAACTTAAAACCACAAGCAGGTATTTTGCAAGAGGTCATAGTGCCCTCAGTCATGTAAACGGATGCAGCAATTCTAGAATCTGGCTAAAAATAGGTGCCTAAAACATCAGAAACCAAGGCAGACAAGGGGTTGAGAGAGCTTCACACCCAGAGAACAAGAAGGCATTGCATTATTCTGAAGTGCAAGTGGCATACAGCATCATAAATGCAGCTATTCTTGTTCTGTGTTTGACAGATCGAGCGGGATATGCAACCATGAAACCTGTCTCCATTACGTCAAGAGTGTGTGTGACAATGCAGGAGGGATTTAGGTGGAATGTTTGCACGTTGTTTTACTAAGGGTAACCAAAGGGCAAGTTACTCTGTCGAATACCTAACAAAAGTGTGATGCTCGCATATAAACTACCGCCTCAGGCTAGGGTTGTTAAAACTCTACTCCGATGTCATCCTTGTGGCAAAAGAATGTAAAGTATGAAAGCCACTTGTTTATATTCTTTGCCACCAGGTCAAGTCTTGGGCGCTGCCTCAAGCCCCAAGAAGCAAACTGCGAGATGTTATTAGCTGTAGCTGTCCATGAGAGGACGACTTTAGGCACATTCCAGGCCTTTCTACTCGATTTCAAGGGACAAATCCCACCTTCAGCCAAATCTACTACATACTCCCTTCGTCACAGAGACTCACATACTTCCTCTATCCCTTGTCCCCACTCCGCTGCAGGCCTATCTGCTTTCTCGTAGCGTCTCCCGCTTCTCTGGAATAATCGACCCTTTGACCTTCATCTTGCTTCACCTTTGTCGTCCCTCAAAAGACTCCTCAGACGCCTCCTCTCCCCACAATGCTCCTAATCCCCCCCTCCATCTTGCTCTCTACCTCTTGAGAGCTTTCCCTCATTATTGCCCCCGCGGTGGCTTGCAGCAAAATTTCCCTAACTGCCATAACCTTGCTTCCTTTCATAACCCTCCCACACTGGGGTGATAGGTCTCTGCTGGCCTCCCTGGCTACCCCCTAAACGCAAACTCGGCTCCTACGTGCTCCAGGATCCTAAACAGAGGGCCTCCAAGTGTTCTAGTATTAAGTGTAGTTACATGCATGCATTACCCGTCTTAATATATGACACTAACATACTAAAAGCCAGCAGATTAGGCCCAACGGTCTATCAAGTCTGCTTGTGGATTAGTGTCCACTCAGGGCACTGTTATGGCCTGCCCCCCTCTCCCCACAAGGTCCCACCCAGGCTCTGGGCTGCACCCTCCCCCTGTACCTATCCCAGCCTTTTTTGAATCCCTCCACAGTTGCAACAGCCACCAGTTTCGGAGGCAGTTAAGTCTAATTTGTGTAAATATTGTGCCTATACCATATTATACTTTTTTTATTCTTTGCCAAATATTTTCTACTGTAACAATGTTTGCTTTCTGTGCATATCTTGTACCCAGGCCACACCTGGAAACAAGCCTCAGCTTAGCATGCCTTTCCCGGTCACCAATTTTAAATAAATAAATTTAAAAAGATGGCCTTGATTAATAAACAATTCTGTTTAAGGAAGGTTTCTTTTGTTTTATTAAATAATCGTGTATTTATTCCCCTACCTGGCATCTCTCTCCTCACCACTCAGGACACCTGGCAAGCCAGCTTCCTGCCCTTCCTAGCAAGACCATCACCTCCTGTCAGCACCCTGGGGAATGCCCCTCGGAGGGCTTCAGAGGCCGGACAGGCCTCCAAGCTTTACAGTACATCACTGATGGTGGCATGGGTAGGTGGGGACGATTTCCAGGACGTGTGTGTGTGTGTCAGGGTCATAGTGTACTCATTCATGTTGAAGGTGCTGGTTTTCCCCACCCGCCTCCCATGATGCTCTTGCCCCATGCAAGCCTGCAGAGGAAGGGCCCATTTGTATGGTCACCCACAATGGAAAGGCCCTCAGAACACAGGAGGTGCTCCTGCAGTGGCCAAACTGCCCTCCTGCCCTCCAGCTTGGCTAAATACTCCCAGAGCGTCACCTATCTTGCCTGCCTTATGCTGTTTTTGTTAGTATACTGTCCCAATTGCACTGTAATGTTCTTTGTACTCCTCTGGGTCGTATCTGAAAACAAGCATTTACCTGTCTAGTGTACCTACCTGGCAGAGAACAGCTAAATAAATGAAGCTGGGTCGTCCACAAGGCAGCATGACACGCTACACCAGCGCCAATGAGCTGGCTTGCAGAGCTGTTAGAACAATGTTTTTAAAATGGGGACTTAGCACTTTCAATGCAAGTACCTAGGTCTATGGCAGCCACAAAATGGTGGCTTGCAGAAGCAGAGTGTCTGCATATCTAGTCAGAAAGTGTTATGAGTACCTGCCCCATCCCCCCTCCCCCCCCTCAGCAACAGGACTGGTACTATGGAGGCTGAGACGGCCACTGTGAGATTGGTGGTGGGAGAAGGACATTGATCGAGGGTTGTCAGAGGCTGCAAACAAGGGGAGGGCTTATGGGCAGACTAGATGGGCCTAGTGGTCCTTATCTGCCGACTATTTGTTTTTTTCTGTTTCTAAGAAAGAAGGGCACAAACAGAAGATAAATGTTGCCATACCAAGGCTGAATGTAAGCCATTCTGTCTGCAGGGTACAGCAATGCAACAGTGGCTCTGCTACTTCATATTTCTCGACTGACCAGTGAGGCCTCAAAGGTGAATGTAGCCTCAAGTCCAGAATGCCCCGTGACCCAGAGGAGGGTGCCCTTGCATGGACGTTCAGACCTTAACTGGGATTTAAAGTTCATTACAACTAGTCTACCCATTTCTGCTCAAGAAGTTCAAAACTAGCTCAACCCTCCCTGCCCCGTAGAATAATGGACAGGTGAAACTGCAAGGCAAAAATACTGCAGCTGTGAATTCTGATGTCAAGAAACATCCCAGAATGCAAAAATACAGTGAATGTTATCGCGCAGGCGTGATATACTCATTTACTGACAAACGGTACGTCTCTATGGCAACTGAAAAGCACAAGTCTGCGAAGTCCCTGAAAGCAGAGAGAGAAGCAGTGTCTTCTCCCTAATGCTCCCCAGGCAGCACACTATGACGGCACAGAACACAGGCACCGAGCCCTGTGCCGTGGTTACCAGGTGTCAGACAGCGACCGACACACCTCTCAGCATCCTTGGGCTGTACAACCTTAATTACCTAACACCATGGTAGTGGGGGAGGGAGTATGCTCTTACAAAAGGCCTTAATGGCACAGTAATGTCAGCCTCAAATTACAATACCTAGTTTCCATTTATCCCCGTATGTCTGCCCACTGCTCTGAGCCAGGGATGTAACTAGGTAAATAAAATATGTACGCTGGCTGGTACAACACTGCCTTGTCCAGTCTCTCCCCCCCTCCCGCTGTAGTGTGTATGTGAACCCGGTTTCGGTTTTGTTGTGGTTATCGCAGCGGCTGTTTACCTCTGTTCTGTGTTACATGAGAGGCACACCATGGCACTTGAGTTCATGAACTTTCATTCTGCTTTACTCAAATGGAAAGCAAAAATCATGAACTCCAAAGGCAGGGAAATATGGTGTCCCTGCAGTGATTTAGCATGCTGCCTTCAGGCATTAACCTGCACTCTATGGTGTGCACACTGCTCCACGATGCAAGCGCTAACTGTGGCTTACCAGTGGGGCCTGGCAGGTAAAAATGTAAGGGAGGCAGTTTCAGCAAAAAAAAAAAAAGTCTGTATCCTCTTGCTTTTGTCCAACACTGCTGTGTGACCCCAGAGGTTATGCTGCTCAGGCAGTTCTCCTGCTGTTTCCTCAGAGGAAGCTCTGTGTGTTGTGCTACCCTGTACCTTCCTCTCCAACTACGCATTGCCATGACTACTGATCTACTTACTGCAAACAAAAACACATTTGTGATATTTCCACTAGGTGCGTATGAATGTAGGCAAAGTACATACAGGAACAGACACAGAAGGGGTGGGGGGACACACAACATGGAGTACATATAAGACCGGGGTGGGGGACACACACACACACAACATGAAACACATGACATGACCAGTGGGGGGGGCGCACAACATGGAGCACATGGCATGACCAGTGGAAGGGAGCACAACACGGAGCACACGGCATGACCAGTGGAAGGGAGCACAACACGGAGCACACGGCATGACCAGTGGAAGGGAGCACAACACGGAGCACACGGCATGACCAGTGGGGGAGGCACAACGTGAAGCGCATGGCATGACCAGTGGGGGAGGCACAACACTGAGCACACGGCATGACCAGTTGGGGGCAACATGGAGCAAGTGGCATGACCAGTTTGGGGGCACAACATGGAGCAAGTGGGATGACCAGTGGAAGGAAGGGTAACATGGAGCACACAAGACTAGTGTGTTTTTTTTTAAAAGACACACAACATGCAGCAAATGGCATAACAGGAGGGTGCAATATGGAGCACACAGCATGACCAGTGGGGAGGAGACATGGAGCACATGGCATGGCGGGGGAAGAGAGAGACAACATGAAGCATATGACATGACCAGTTTGGGTGGGGACATAGCGCATGGCAAGTGGGTGGGCACAACATGAAGTACAAGGCATGACCAGTGTGGCGGGGGGGGGCGCAACATAGAACACATGACATGATCAGTGGGAGGGGCAACATGGAGCGCATGGCATGACCAGTGGGGGAAGGGGGGCAGCATAGAAACATTAGAAATTGACAGCACATAAGGATCGCTAGACCCATCTAGTCTGCTACGCATACCCTACCTATATCTGCAGCCTCTGACCCTACTTGGTCATAGGCTTAGCCTCATTACCATCGCTAGGGTTCCCTTATGCCTGTCCCATGCATGTTTAAACCCCCACTGTGCTCACACCCACCACCTCCTGTGGCAGACTATCCATGCATCCACCCCCTTTCCGGGAAGGAAAAACGTCCTCATATTTCCCCGTATTCTGCCCCCTCTAGTCTCATATCATGCCCCCTTGTTCTTTTACTTTCCTATGCTGAAAGATGTCACCCCCTTGCACCCTGTTTATGCCTTTAACATACTTTAAGGTTTCTATCATGTCTCCCTGCTCCCTCCTTTCCTCCAGTGAGTACATATTGAGGTGTCAATCTCTCCTCATATGCTTTTTGGTGCAAGCCATGCACCATCTTAGTCACCCTTCTCTGAACTTTCTCCACTCTGTCCATGTCCTTGCAAAGATGCGGCCTCCAAAACTGTACTCAGTACTCCAGATTAGGTCTTACCAATGTTTTATACAGTGGAATCACCACCTCCAGCTAGTGGTACCCCTGCCTATGCACCCTAACATGCCACTGGCCTTCCCTGCAGCCTCTGAACTCTGCTTAGTCACCTTTAGGTTATCTGAAACGATGACCCCAGATCCCTTTCTTCCCTGGTGACTGCCAACCACCCCCCCCCCCCAACCTGTAGCTCTCTCCAGGTTTTCTGCGTCCCAGGTGAATAATTTTACACTTCTTTGCAATGATCCTCAGTTGCCACACCAAAGGCCTTTTTCCCTGCTTCCCTAGGTCCCTCCTCATTTTCCACCCCATCAGGAGTGTCCACCCTGTTGCAGATCATGGTGTCATCTGCAAACAGACAGATCTTTCCCTCCTGTCTTTCCGCTATGTTACTTTTAAAAAGGACTGGCCCCAGGACTGATCCCTGAGTTACCCAAGTGGTCACCCCCCTTTCCCCAGATTGGATCCCATTTACCACCACCCCCTGCTTCCTGTCCTTTAACTAGTTACTAACCCAGCTGACCACCTTGTGGCCCATGTCCAGACTACCTATCTTATTAACCAGCCTTTTATGTGGGATGGTGTTGAAGGGCTTGCTGAAAACGAGGTAGGCGATGTCCACTGCCCCCGATTCACCTCCTTCGTAACCCAGTCAAAACAAATCCATCACATTTGTTAGACATGACCTTCCCAAAGTGAATCCATGCTGTCTTGGATCCTGGGTTCCACTGGCTTTCAAGTGTCCCACTATCCTTTCCTTAAGCAGTGCCTCCATGATCTTACCCACTACTGAGGTGAGGCTGAGGTGAGGTCTATAGTTCCCTGCCTCCTCCCTACCACTTTGGTGACGAGGGACTACATGTGCCCTCCTCCAGTCCTCTGGAACCACTCCTGTGTCGAGTGACTACTCACTGAACATGGTTTCCAGTGGCACTGCTAGCTCCCTTCATAATTCCTTTAATAATATCCTAGGATGTATGACATCCGGTCCCACTGCTTTCTCCACCTTCAGTTTTGTGAGCTCCTCCAGGACTCTCCTCTGTAAATGGACTGGTGTTCACCTCTCCCCCCCCCCCTTGTTCCTGATGCCCAGCTGTGGTCCATGCCCCTCCCCTTCTACAATAAATACTGAACGGAAGTATTTCTTCAGTATTTCTGCCTCATCAAAGTCTCCCTCCACACCCTCCCCTTTATCCCCCATGAGCCTATCAATCCTCCCAGCCTTCCTTTTTTCACTGATGTACCTAAAGAATGTCTTGTCCCCTTTCTTAACTGTCTGTACTAGTCTTTCCTCTGTTTGTGCCTTCGTGCTCCTGACAGCCTTCCCCGCTTCCTTCAGACATTTAGGTACATCACCCTGTCCTCATTGTTTAGAGTCGCTTTATATTTTCTGAAATCCAACCTTTTGGCCCCTACCTTCTCTGCAACATCTTTCAATAACCATAGTGGTTTTCTCCTTCTCCTTCTCTTGCCTTCATTTCTCAGCCTAATACATTGATCTGTCACCTCCGCTATGGCTCCTTTTAGGTGTCCCCACTGTTCCTCAACTCCCCCCCTTTTCTTCCTCCTCACCAGAGCTTTTTTGATACTCCTCCTCATCTGAGCAAATGTCTGCCCTTCTGAAATCCAAGACCCTGGCCTTTGTATAGCTTGACTGCGACCCTGTACCCATCCTAAACCATACTATGTGGTGGTCACTTGACCCCAGGTAACCGTATACCTGGATTTCTGTGATCCTGTCCCCGTTGGTCAGTACCAGGTCCAGTATTGCCCTGTCCCTGGTGGGTTCTAGCTGCTCGAGTCCTGCCCTTTGCATGGAATCCAGGATGTCTCTGCTCCTGGATGAAGCAGCTGCCAGGATGGAATATGGAGCACATGGCATGACCAGGGGAAGGGCAAGATGGAGTACATGGCATGACCAGTGTAGAGGGAGGGGCAAGATGGAGCACATGGCATGGCCAGTGTAGGGGGAGAGGCAAGATGGAGCACATGGCATGGCCAGTGTAGGGGGAGAGGCAAGATGGAGCACATGGCATGGCCAGTGTAGGGGGAGAGGCAAGACAGAGCACATGGCATGGCCAGTGTAGAGGGAGGGGCAAGATGGAGCACATGGCATGCCCAGTGTAGGGGGAAGGGCAACACGGAGCACATGGCATGCCCAGTGTAGGGGGAGGGGCAACACGGAGCACATGGCATGCCCAGTGTAGGGGGAGGGGCAACACGGAGCACATGGCATGCCCGGTGGAGTGGAGGGGCAACATGAAGCACATGGCATGCCCAGTGGAGGGGCAACATGAAGCACATGGCATGCCCGGTGGAGTGGAGGGGCAACATGGAGCATATGGCATGACCAGTAGGGGGAAGAGGTTTAACATGGAGCACACGGCATGCTCAGTGTTTGTTGAAGGGGCAACATGGAGCACTTGCCATGGCGTGTGTGAGAGAGAGAGAGACAGAGACAGACAATGTGTGCATGTGTGTGTGCGCGTGTGCATGTGTGCGAGTGTGAATGTGAAGAGTGCAAACGAAAACTACGTACTCACTGGGCTGGCCCGGTAGCGCTGAGGGTTGAGGCGCTGGATGCCACACCTCGCACCATGCTGGTGACCCCAGTTTGGGAGCGGACTCGGGTCGCCAGGGGTTGGCCAGTGGGAGAAAGGCTGAGCGTCCAACAACAGCATGCCTTCTCCAGGGGAGGGTGGGGATCCACCTCAGCAAACTGTGACCTCTGTCAGAGGCTGGGGGCACAACAGTTCATCGTCACCTCGGGGGTTCGATTGGTCACGGGTGGAGGCCGGTAAACCAATCACCTCTAGGGGTTGCATCATTAAGGGGGGAGGACATTGCGGACGTCGGCGCCTGTGCCTTGACGTCATGGACTAGCAACGTCCCCACAGAACAGTGAAAAATCACCCTCCAGAGCTGGGTAGATGGAGCGCTGAACCCAGTCCTGATGTGCAGACTGCCGCTGTCATAGGGACTGGAGAAGACACTAAGGTACAGGGGTTTCGCCCCACCCCGAACCCCGCCCGGGGGGCAATCCATGGCAGGATGAGGGACCCTAGGCAGCAGGTAAGTCGGTTGTAGGGAAGGGTTCCATTGGTGACTCCCGAAGGGGCAGCTCTGGTAGGGACGCAAGAGGGAGAAAAAGAAATTTCAAAAAAAAAAAAAAAAGAAAATTGCGTACTCACCGTAAGTTCTGATCTTCCAGAATATCTTCACTATTCATTATTAGATGGGTCTGTGCCAGAGGTACTAGGACCCCACGGAAGCAATTTCAAGAGCTTTCAGCTAGGAGGATGATGTCAGTGATGGCAGGGGCGGCCCACAAGGCAGACATGACGTGAGGCTCATGGAGTGGCCAGTAACTGACGCCGAACCCCTGTTTACCTCACTTCTTTTCACCAGGAGAAGGATAAAGTGAGAGAAAAGAAGGGCAAGACAGCACAAAATATATAGAATATAAAACGAAACAAAATAATAAAATGGCTATCAGAAGGAGAAGAAAAAGAAAGGATGGGAGGGCGGGCCTAGGTAGCAGGATGAGAAGAATGGCCAGGGCATTTTCTCGGCAAGTTAGAAAGTTGAGGTCCCCCCTGCAGGGGAAAAGAATAATGGAGATTCGATCACTCCCAGCAGTCCAGATATGTCTCCAGGACAAGGGCATAGCTACTGATACTCCAAGCAAGCCATGGCGTACCAAGTTTAGTAGCAGGGAGTAGCAAACAAGCTGGCCAGCATTGCTCTGCCCTCTCTAGTCCGTTGTGTTTAAATTTCTTTGTTTGGCTTCTTTTCTTTTTCAGCTTTGTTTTTTGGGGGGGGCTCGCAGAGTGGACCGTGGAAGCTGAAGTTGAAAGTCTCAATTAGGTCCGCATGGTCCGCCTGCATAGTGATTGGCTGCGGCATCTGGCATGGGGTGTGGCAAGTCTGGGGTGGCAAGTTTAAATGCCCCAGCAAAGTTAGAAGCCATACTATTAGTTCAATTGTACTGGGAGCGAGAGAATCAGAAGAACTGAGGAGCAGCAGACGGAAGAACAGTCTCAGAGCCAGCTAAAGAATGAAGACTTCATGTGGAGTTTCAATCTACCTACCTGCAGGGGAGAAAGAAGAAATTTCTGCCATGGTATTGGACTCGTGGCGCAGTCAGTGGTGTTTACCAGTGGGCAGCGAGCACCACAACAGCAGCGCAGACAGAAAGCAGGTTTAGTCGGCCCGTCTGCGCAGTGGTTGGATTTCCGCTTGTGACACCAGTGACCCAGGTTCGGGAGCGGACTCGGGTTGCTGGAGGGCCGGCCGGGGGGAGAACAGCTTGCGTGTCCCTTGACAGCTCACTGTCTCCAGGGGGGAGGGTGGGGAGCCATTGCCCACAACACACTTGTGTGACCTCGGGCAGAGGCTCAGGGGACCACAAGCCCCCACTTGGAGGGATGGGCGACCAAGATACGCAGTGGACGTCGGCACGCAGCGCCTTGACATCAGAGGCTTTCACTGCGTAGGAGAGAAAAACACCTGCCAGCTCCGGGATGACTGGTTTCCTGGAGTATGCCTCCAATGTGTCCCCGGCCACCTCTCTGGACCAACGAAATGAAGTACGGATGAAGACCCCACCTCGTCCCCTCGGGGAGCAAGCTCCTGGCCATAGGAACCAGGAGGTAGGTCCAGGTGGAGCAGGTAGCAGGAGGATGACTCCTTGGATACCCTGAAGGATCGTGAGTGGCAGGTTGTAGGCGGATAAAGAGCAATTTCAAAAAAGAAAGCAGGTCTAGTGTGGGAATCATCTGACTGGAGCCAGGAACCTTGGACTCGCGCTGTTGGGGGGGGGGGGCGGCAGGCATGAACAACAGTGGGGGAAGGGGTTGCAGTGTTGCTGTACAAATCTGAAATGCCTGGCTACACCCCTGCTCCAGGAGAGGGGCCCCTGGAAATGGAGGTAAAAGTGTTCCTAGGGATGTAGAGGAACACAGATTTGGAACTCCACAAGGGAAGTGCACTGACTGGGATGAGTAGATCCATGCTAAGCAAGGAGTGAGAGAAAGAACCGAAGCTGTAATTGCCCTTAATCTAATGTTGGGGTCCCTCCCCGTTTCTTGCCCATAGCCTTGACAATGTCCGTTGGACTGCTTCCCCTCCCCCCCTTTTTTTTGTCTCTTCCTCACCCCTGTACCCCCCCCGCACCCTTCCACTTAGGTATTTCCCTGGTACGACCAGGGTTGTGACTTCTACTACTGTTATACTTTATACGATTGCTATTTACTGCATGTAACTGTAACCTGTAAACCACAGTTATATTGTGTTCTTTTTGTTATCTGTATTGCACCTGTATGTTACGTTACCACTGTTGTATCTCACATTGTAACCATGTCTACCCTCCCTGCAACAAGGTGCCTTTGTAAACGAGTCCCTGACTCAAAGGCTGTAAATCCGACTTTAAAAAAAAAAAAAAAAACCGAAAAAATAAAAATAGAGGGAGGCTCCTCTCTGCCTTTAAAAAAAAAAAAAAAAAAACAGAAAATTTCCTATTTCCCAGAGTGTTATCTAAGGGAAAGCTCCTGGAAACCTCAGGGGTGCACAATACCTGCACTGCGTGTCCCTCTGGGCTGGAGAGGGGGCGCAGGGACAGAACCAGACATCTCCAGCAACCTCTGCAAATGGCCTAGGCCACAGAGGTATGACTGTAGATTCATTACTTTGCTCCCCATGAAAGGACAGTGTGACATTAACAGGATTGCAGCCTGAAAAATAGTCTATTCCTAACTCTCTCATCATCTCTGAAAGGATGTGCTGGTACCTGGTGTACTCAGCATTGGAGACGTGTCAGGAGGTATCCTCTTCCTCAGAGGAGGAGGAAGATGAGGATGAAGAGCTGGAATCATGGGATGGCAGTGCAGGGGTGGCAGGCCTGAAGATGGCCTGATCTAGTGACCTTAGGTATGTAGGGAAAGCACTTGCGGACACCCTGAATTGTTCCCAGGTCAGGGGCCCCAAAGTACCAGGGAGAGGGGGTGGAGGAGGCAGAAGAGAGTCATGGCAGACCACGTCAGGTCCACTGCCAGGACTGCGAGAGCGTACAGGAGACCTCTCTAAAGGGGAGGGCCTGACAGACTTACCCACCATAGAACACTCAGTAATACAGGAACAGTCCCAGAGGTGCCCTCGGGGGGGGAATCCCTCAAGTGGGGAGACTGGGGCCATAAAGGTCCCACAGGGTGGCTCCTAACCCCACCCACAGGCCCAGATGGTTCTGTAGGGCCCAAAGACTCAAACTGGTGCTTCGACTCCTGCCAGAGGTGCCACTTACCCTGGACACGGAGTGAGCTGCCAGGCCTCTCCTCACCTGAAAGGGCTCTGCCCCTTGGGCTAAGCCTCTAAGTGGACTCCATATCAAAAGCTGGAGCTGAAAGAGAGGTAGCACTAGGGACAGCATCAAAGGCCTCTTCAGTACAGCGGATGGCACCAGAACCCTGCCCAGCACCGTGGATGATGATGGAAATCCTGCCCGATGCCACAGCCTGCACCAGCCCCCTCCCTGGTGCCAGAATCAGCACCACGGATGGTGCCGGAAGACGAAGGGAGGACGGCACCTCGACTGGTGCCAGACAACAGGGGGCAACATTAAAGCATATGGCATGACCGGTGACCACAGACTGCAAAGCAGCAGGACCCACCACCAAAGTGGTCCAGCACTATCTGCGTCTCCTGTGGTTGGCAGGGACATGGGAGACAGGACAACTTGCTGGGTTTCTGACTCTTATCTTAAGTGATCCGTTAGAATCCCTAGTGCTGGTGTACAAAACGAGTTCTGCACAAAAACAAGTACTGCAATCTACCATCAGATGCAACAATTCTGCAAATTTCACCAGGAAATAAGTAAAACTAAAGTCCACAGCGGTTCCACGTGCTAGTCTCTGGCTGCTTTTTGGGGAGGAGAAGAGTGCAGAATTTATGGATATATCTGCAGAGGTACCACAAATTTCAGACTAGCTAAACGAAGCAAGTGAACTGGCACAATTCCAAATGAAGACCTCCTAAAAGGCGCGAATCACAGATAAGGCCCAACATTCTCGTACAGGCTGACCCCAATCAAAATATTCCACATTCTTGTGCTATTTTTTTTGAGGGGTGGGGAAGAGAAGAGACATGAGCACAGTCTAGAATATGCTGATTCTGACTGTTAGTAGGGCCTCCAGGAATCCACAGATGTAAATTTCTTGGCAGACCTCTTCTCACTTCTCATCTCCGTCTATACAACTACTGGACAGAACAGTGCAAACGGATTTGAGATCTCTTAGCATTTCCTATGTAGGTGACTGCAGTTAAACACTTAACCAATAACTAACAACGGTAATACACCAGGACTTAGAAGCACCCACTGGGATGCTCAAGCCCCTCCCCCCAGCACCCTGCGCTGTTTTTCAGCAGTGCCACAAATAGTAGTGCTACTGGTACGCCGATAGGCTAGCTGACATCATAATGCTCAGCACGTCATACCAGAATCTGTTGTGCAGAAATTACCGTGAGATTACAAGTAGGAGACTGATGTCAGATGTAGATACACAGCCAGAGTGCACGAAGCCTCGGGGGCAGGAATCCTGTGTTTGTGACAATGCCCACGGTTATACAGAGCAAACTGGGCAGATAATCTGGCAAATCCTGAAACATCAGGCACTCTTTGCACACTAACAGTTTCTAGGTATTACCCTCCTACATGTCCAAGTTCCTTGCTTTTATGTATGTCAACCAAGGTCCTTTATTTGTTCTCCAGATAAAACAGCACTGCTTGCATAACAGTAACAATGTAACCTTGCGCTCCCCTTGAGTCCCGGAGAACAGAACGATGATACAATATAACTTCGGAGGTACATTCTGTGCCCAGGGCCAGGGCCACTGGTGGTCTCTCCTTAGGCAGGAGCTGTGGAAATGAGGCTGTTTACAGAGTCTACTCCAACTATCAGGAAACACTTGTAACAGGTTTTATATAGCAATGCTCAGCACAAAAACATACATGAATATACCCAATTGTGAGTTCAGACTATAATTCTGGAATACCGGCCAGACTAAACCCTGGACAGAGAGTCTGCTCCAAAGACTTTAAAACTGTAGTTTCGGCTGTTCTGTTTTCTGTTCCACAGCACCAATCTGCTTCTCAGCCTCCTCAAACTTCTAGCTCAGAGGCTTACACTGTATGCAGCTCCTTCATTAGGCGCCCCGAGTTAATTTTTATTGAAACACTTTTAGACAAACATGAATAAAGTATTATTAATAAACACTCGACTGACATATGGACAGACAAAATCATCAAATGTAAGCAGAGGATCAATGAAGAGAAAGCGCAGGCCTAGTTTTAGTAGAGCAAATTGTGAATACTTAAACAGGATCAAAATGGGTTGCAAACTGACAGAACTAGCTGTGGTGCATGTCACCTTTTAAAGGTCAATATCAGAAACATAAAAGACAGCAGAATGGATGCAAAGGCACCCGAATAGCTAAGAACAGATCGAAAACAGTAAGACTAAAGTGTAAACTATACCTACGAATACCCAGTAGAGATGAGATGGACGAGGGCTTCTGCACGACACGTTGGGGGAAGGGTAGAAACTGTGGGATGCTCTGAAGCAGGCAAGACTTACTGCATTTGACAGAAGGGAGATTTGAGAAAGGGAGTCCAACATTTATGATATTGTATCAGGGTGTGATTGGCAAAAAAGGAGAGCCAGTCAAAGGTCACCAGTGGTCCAAGTGCCGGGAGTCATTCGGTTACTGTGGGGACCCCCTGTGTGCGCCATTTACATAAAACAAGGTATCTGACTGCCACACCCGCATCCATAATGCACTGTGCCGAAGGAGAAGATTTGGGCATGCCTTGAGGGAAGCACCCCAGGAGCAGGCCTTTGGAAAAAACGTACACCCTGGCAACTAAGGAATTACGTATGTTCTGGACTGACATCCAGAAAGACCATAGGGATGGGTAGCTCCAGAGGATGTGGAATAAGGATGCATCTGGGGCTTGGCATCTCCAGCAGAGGTTCCAGTCTAAAAGACCCATAGATTTAAGCATTTTGGGTGTCCGGCACCATCTATGCATGGCTTGGTTTTGTATCAACCTGCTCCAACCTAGCCCAGCAGGAGTCTCGCTGTTTGGCCGAGATTGTGGAACCAAGGTCCTCCTGCCATGCTAGTTGGGCTGGAATAGATGGGTCTGGTTGGGCATCTCTCAGTATCTCACATATCAGGCTTGCCTTGCCCTTCTGTACTTTTGACAAGTTGATGCAGGGGATGCTGCTTGCTGTAAGCAGAATAGTGTGGTTTCTCTCTATGAAGCTGTAATTTCTGGACAGCATCCCTTATCTGCAGAAACTTCCAGAAGTCATTTTATCCCCCCCTCTCATGTGTTTCTCTCCCTCCCGATTGGCTGTCTTCCTCCTCCTCCGGCCCCCCCAGCCCCGTCACCCCGGAGTATACTGGACTTACCTCCTGGCTCTTTCCTGGACGTGACAGCTGGCTGGGTGCGGCGCCTGCGAGGGGCCGGCTGCCGGTCAGGATTTTATTCATCTTTTCAGCCTGACCTGAGTGCAGCGTGCAATGACGCCAATGGCCGTGCCGTGCACGCTTCCACACACTGCACGCCGGGCGACTGCCCCGCATCTGTCCCCCTCTGGTTATGGGTCCGCTGCGCCATCCCCCAGCCGCCGCTAGGGACCAGGCAAGCAGCAGACACCAATCTCACCTCTCCCCAGGAGAGGAGAGTTGTCCTCCGGAAGCTTGATCCTCTCCCTCACCAGCCAACTCCCGGCGGCCCACTCGCACCGCGAACACGGGTTGCCGGCGTGGCAGGAGGTAAGGCACGGATGCCTCAGCCCTCCACACCACTGGGCCGGCCAGAAGTCAAGTTTACGGAACATGGGTGCAAGGTATAGAACAAAATAACATGGCATCTACGAAGGTTTCACCACTGGAACGCGCCCATCAGGGCGTGCCCGGCCATCAGGGAGCCAAGTCCTATTTTCGGCGTCCCGTCTTTTTGCAGGGGGCTGCTCCCCCCCTTTCTAATTATTCTAACTCCGGGGGGGGGATGAAGACAGCGGATTTCCCCTTGTGGCGCCCTAATGACAGGCGCATTCCGACAGGCGCCCTGATGGCTTTAAGGTATCTACAAACAGTCACTCATTTCACTGTACATATTGAGTGTAACAATGTACCAACCACAGCAGTTTTACAAGAGTAGAACAGAGATAAAGCAAAAGGTCTAAGGCAATTCGAGCTATGTGGGCAGAAAACCTGGCAGTTCTAGGCTTATGTGCACCTGGGCGTGGGACACCCAGCGAGGTGTTGGTGGGCCTCGAGAGTCTTGTCTGGGGGGTGTACTTCTATAGCTTCATCGGGGTCCCGCCCATCGAGATATATTGTCCAGCAGGCCCACCTGCCTGCGAAACTGGGCACCCTGTTTACCTGGTAGGTGAGCTCCTCCATGTGGTAGATCTGCCTTCTGATATTACACCATTGGCTGTGCACAGGAGACTGCGGTTGCAGCCAGTGCCTAGCAATGGCTCTGTACAGCCACCGGGCAACACAAGCCATAGAGAGAGTGGCTTTGCCCCTCCCCACGTTGTCTTTTTTTTTTTAAACCAGGAAAGACACACTAAGCTGAAGCTTATTTACAGGTGCAACCTGGGAGCACAGGGAAGTTAAGTAACTTGCTCAGGGTCACACAGTATGCAAGTGAGGGCTGTGGGATTCAAACCCAGGTCTCCAGGTTTGCAGTTCAGAGCCTTAAACCACTGCACTATACTGCCTGTTCCTAGTGTTTTTGATCTGGGCCACCTCCTCTCTTAATGTGTGTAGTGTCTGCCCTACTTGGTCATTCTGGCCTTGGGGGAGCGCAGTACTGATGGCGGGTTCAGTTTACTCCACTTGTATTGCATCTGTTGACCCATAGATGCTTCCTTCAATTCTGGGGTAACCTGATGGCTGCACTGCTTGGTTATAGGTTTACTTGCTATCTTTTTAAAAATTTCACAAGGCATGGAATGCCTGGATTTTATATATATCCATACATACACACACACATATATATATATATATATATATATATATACACACACACACATATACACACACACACATACACACACACTTTTTAATCTTCAGAGTCCCCATCCTGTTGATAGTGTCTAAGTGCCACCATTTCTCCAATCAGGAAGGCGGGCTGACAGCTGCTTTCACTGCTGATGTTGCTCCATGGTCGCCTGCAGGGGGAATGCAAAGGGTATGCGAATGCTGGGCAGCCTATGGCCTCCATCCTTAGCCTCAATGCAGGATGATGAGGTTCGAACACAAACCCCAGTCTATCATGTGGCAGCATGACTGGCCGCCCCCCTGCCGGGCTAATATTTATATCCCCCCCCCCACTGATGTGCTTGGTCTGATCCAAGACAGTATACGAGACTGCAATCACGTGACAGCCCTGACCCCAAAGAGCAATTTTTTTTTGTAAATACACGTTTATTAAATAGTCTGTACACATAGCAATCCACCATAAAATAATTCACTGATACACATTCATAGTGTTGGAAGTGTATTTCATTATATATGTCTATAAGATTTTTAAATGCCAGAGAGACTATTTGCACCTGTATTTATTTTTTCCATTGAGCAAGCGTGACTAATGGATTTATTCATTTATTTTATTTATTTCATCTAGGATTACAAATACCTTTGAGCCAAGGCTCTTTTACAAAGGTTCCACGTCAGAGACAATACAATACATTGGTACATAATTGGGCATAGTGCATTGGACTACAAGACAAGACAAGTGATAAAGCAAAATAAAGCGGCAGATTTAACATACAATTGCAAAACTTGCTTATAGGTAGAGCTTGCCAAGGGCAGTTGTCACTCAGGATAAAGGAGAAGAAGAGTAGCAGGGAGGGGTGAACAGAGGGGTGATGGTAGTGAATGGGAGAGGCAGGAAGGGAGCAGAAACAGCAAGAGGCAAGGAGGCATGGACTACTGAGCCGAGATGGGAGATCCCACTAGGTATGGCAGTCGCAGATGCTAGAGGCTGCGAGGTGGAGTTCGAGACTTGATTTCAAAAGGTCCTAGTTTTGGGGTGGAAGAGATGTCAGTGTTGAGGTTATTCCACCAATAAGGAGCCCGGTAGGCAAAAGAGCGTTGACCCAAGGAGGTTCTGTAGTGAGGGATATATTTAGGCATTGGGAGTTACTACTGGGGCTGAGGAGAGAGTACCCCGGGTGGAGCCAGGCCCATTGTGATCTTTTTGGCCATTATGCAGGTTTGATATTTTATGCGATTAGATAGTTGTAGCCATCCTGACTGTACACAGAGGTCACGTGTGTGTTTGGCAGTTAGATCCAGTGACTAGACGACATGCTTTCTTGAGCGTGGTAGAGATACATCTAAGGGCCGTAGTTGTGGCCGTACCGTAAATAATAAGGCCACAGTCGATGATGGAGAGAATCAAGCTTTGCACTGCAATACTCAGGGCAGCGGGAGTTAAGCAAGACCTATGTCTGTAGAGAAGGCCAATACGCACATTGGCAGCTTTGACGATATTGTCGATGTGGGTCGTGTAGGACAAGTTACAGTCAAGAGTGATCTCTAAGTATTTGAAGGTTATGACCTGTTCGATAGTTGGCCCATGCTAGTTTGTTATGCTCAGTGGAGGAGACTTGTGTTTGTTGTGGGAGTTACGAAAGAGCATGGACTTGGTCTTTTTATAGTTGAGTATTAGTTTCTGAGAACTGAGCCATTTTTCAACAGAGGCGAAGCCGAGCTGGAGATTGTTTTGCAAGGAGTGCTGATCCCTGTGGGAGGAGAGAATTACAGCATCATCCGCGTAAAGAATAATTTGTTCGAGGCAGGCCTTAGGGAGGTTATTCAGGAAAAAGGGAGAAAAGTAGTGGTCCCAGTATGGAGCCCTGGGGAACACCCGAGCGGACTGGTAGAGTGCTTGAGAGTACCAGCAATCTTCACTCGTTGTGATCTGTTAGACAAGTAGCTTTGGAACCAGGCTGTTGAGTCAGGGGAGAGCCCCATATTTGAAAGTTGGTTTAGAAGCAGGTTGTGGTGGACGGTGTCAAAAGCCTTTGTTAAGTCGATGTAAACAGCCCCAGCGAGGTGGCTGTTATTGAGGGAATTGTATAAAGCAGCGGTAAACCCCATAAGGGCAGATGTGGTGCTATGTCCTTTACTGAAGCCATGCTGTTGAGCACATAAAATGTTGCGGTTGTCCAAGTAGTCAGTGAGTTGGTCAGATACAATACATTCGAGTGCTTTTGATGGGGAGGTAGTATGGAGATTGGATGATAGTTCCCATGCCGAGTCTTGTCACCACTTTTGTAGATGGGGGTGACGACAGCAGATTTCCATAAGTTAGGGAACTGGCTACGGCAGAGGGAGAGGTTAAGTATCTTGGTA
Source organism: Neoceratodus forsteri (assembly GCA_016271365.2). Lineage (NCBI taxonomy): Eukaryota > Metazoa > Chordata > Ceratodontiformes > Ceratodontidae > Neoceratodus > Neoceratodus forsteri. The sequence goes on from JADMNL010000036.1 coordinate 11,530,834, forward strand.
AGTGGTCTGACTACTTCTTCAAGTGTGAGGGACAGTAGTTTTAGGTCCAGAGAGTCGCCACTGAACCTTGTGTTGGCAATTCCTTGCCAATGTAGCGAGCTTCGTGCTGCTTGACTGCTTTGAAATAGAAGGGGGTATGGGTAGTAGAGTGGGAGGCGTGGGTGGGGTCCTTGGGAGTGATCGGGTCCGTGAAGAAGTCAGGGGGGAGAATGAAGCCGAGGTCAGTGAAGGCAGTATTGAAGGTATTAGCGATAGCTGCGGTGCCAAGAGTAATGGATCTATTGATGTTGAGCACATCTGGGGATGTTAATGGCCGTTTTCCAGTAACTTCCTTGATTTTGTTCCCGAAAGCTCTTCCATTACTCCATGTGGTAGTGAGGGCTTCCCTATAGTAGGAGCTTTTGTGATTTTTTTTTTTTTATGGCATTCATGCAATCATTGCATGCACGCTTGTAGTTCGGATGTCAGTTGGTGATCCGAGTCACGGACCCGAGCCAGAGGTGGTCCCTTAGCTTTTAGCTGCGATGTTAGGTCAGCAGTAATCCAGGGATTGCAAAGGGATTTTACCTTACGTTTTTTGAGGGGGGCATATATATCACAGGCTTCATTGAAGTTGGAGATGAAAGAGTCCAGAGCTGTGTTGACATCATTTGCAAGTAGATAGGAAGCCAGTCTTGATTCCCAAGATGAGATTTAAGGAGAGTCAGGTTCCTATGAGGGAGAGTTCTGCTTGTTGTAACTGATGGTGGTGGTTTGCGGAACTTATTGGACCATACACAGATAATGGTAGAGTGGTCAGAGAGAGTCAGGAAGGATGGAGATATCAGATATTCATGTGGGATGGTTGGATAGCACCCAATTAATGAGCTAGTACCCATTCTGTAGTTGTGTCTGGTTGGAGAGTCAACCAGCAGAGAGAGGTGAACTGAGGAGATGGCATCCTTGAGACCTCCAGTGTCAGGGGCAAGCCAGTTTGTGTCAAAATCCCCAAGTAAGATTAACTCAGAGTCCTGTGGCTGCATTCTGACGAAATCCAGGACAGCATTTAGGCCTTTCACTTGGTCTTTGGGTTGGATATAGACTGCGGCAACCATGAGTGTTTTGCCATGGGCTGCGAGGATGATAAGAACTGGGAGGATCTGTGTTAGTGAGACTGAGGTTGTGGTAGTTAGGGGGTGACCCAGGAGAGGGTCTTTGAGGTATAGTGCACAGCCCCCTCCTGTTTCGGTCTGCCGATCCAGCCTGAAGACCGCGTAGCAGGGCGGGGAAATTGCAGAGTTGGGTATCTTGGGTGAGAGCCAGGTTTCGACAACTGAGATGTCGGGTGTGTGCTGTCTGGAGAAAATCTGAAGGGCATCTAGCTTAGGAATGAGGCTGCAGATATTGATGGCTGTGAAGGAGAGAACACCAGTGTGTTTAAACTTCATTGCTGTCGCAGCGGGTATTGGGCCAGGATTTGGGCGTACATTCCCTGACAGAAGTAGCAGGAGTGAAGCTTCAGTCTTGAGTCTCGTAAGGCCCTGAGGAGAGTTTACGAGAGCGCACAGCGCTGCTTGTATGCAAGGGGTGCAGGTGTTGCTCTCAGAGGGGTGTCAAAAACTATCGGGGGATTGGAGGAGGAAGGGCCCAGTACCCTTGGACGGAAGATCCAGCGGGTTTCTCTTCATAGCAGGAGTGGGTGGTAGTGGTGTGGGAGGAAAGACAGGAAAAGCACAGCGAGGAGGGCAGGACAGCAGTCAAACTGGTAAATTAAATAAAGGTAATTCGAGGAGCACTTGAGAAAGGAGGGGAGTGAGTTACAGGGAGAAGGAGAGAGAGTGGAGAGGGGTCAGGCAAAAGAGGGAGTGGATAAGGAGGGAAGGGAATAGTAGCACCAATAATTAAGGGAAGGGTGGCAGCTAAGAAAAGTGGGCAGTGCTTATGGCTAATTAAGGCAGGAGGTGGGGGGGGCGAAAAAAAAAAAAAAAAAAAGGCATTTTCCTATGCTTTTCAATGGGCGCAGAAGCCCAGAAACAGCGTAGATAAAACGGACCAATCCCGGGCAAAGGCATAAAAGCCTTGACCAACTGGAGATGGCAGCAAGCCTCAGCAGCCAATGGAAGCACTCTGAACTGTCCCGGTCAGGTCTGAAAGCTTACCCAGCTTTAGGAGGTCCTTTGGCGGCTGCAGAAGGTGGAGAGGGCGGACAGCTGGTTCCATAAACCGTGGCCGCTCCGGCGGCTGGGACGGACCCAGTCAAGGGTCGAAGATCTGTAGGAGGAGAGAGAGAGAGAGAGAGAGAGAGAGAGAGGAGACAGGGGATCAGAGATAAGCTGGGAGAACAATAGAGTGATGACGTAGGTGAGAATCGGGGGCGAGACAGCAGGGAGTCAGGGGCGAATAGATGAGGACAAAATAGAGTCACAGCTGAAGAGAAAGGCGGGCGGGGGGAGAAGGATGGTAGCAGACACAGACAAGTTGTGAAATCACCTGCCCAGTTGCCACGAGGGGAGGGAAAGAGACATGGTAGTTAGCCAGAGGAGTTTAGAGATAGGACACAGTAGAGAAGCAGCAGGTAGTTCAAAACAGTCCGCAGAGATTAAAAAAGAGAAAAAAACAGCTGTAAACACTCTACACATTTTGCAATTCAGAAAAGTAACATTAAAAAAATCCAGAAAGAGCAAAAAGTAGTTTAAAGGTGTAAAACACACAGCGATGTAAAAAAGCGGCGTTTTCCTATGCTTTTCAATGGGTGCAGAAGCCCAGAAACAGCGTAGATGAAGCGGACCAATCCTGGGCACAGGCGTAAAAGCCTTGACGAACTGGAGATGGCAGCAAGCCTCAGCAGTCAATAGAAGCACTCAGAGCTGTCCCGGTCAGATCTGAAAGCTTACCTGGTTTTAGGAGGTCCTTTGGCAGCTGCATAAGGTGGAGAGGGCGGGCGGTTGGTTCCGAACTGTGGCCGCTCCAGCAGCCGGGACAGACCCGGTCAAGGGCCGAAGATCCAGCTTTAGGAGGTCCTTTGGCGGCTGCAGACTGTGGAGAGGGCGGGCGGCTGGTTCCGAGCCGTGGCCGCTCTGGTGGCTGGGACGGACCCAGTCAAGGGCCGCAGATCTGTAGGAGGAGGAGGAGGACTGATACTGCAACTGGAATGTGACAGCCCCCCCCCCAAAAAAAACCCCTGCTAACAAAGAACTCTGAAGCCAGCCTGTCTGCAGTGTGGTAGCAGTACCACTCACAACACCGACCACCCGGGTTCAAGAATGATCTCAGGTCAGCATTCTGGCCAAGAGAGGAGGATAAGAGTATTCCAGAGGACACTGTCTGAGAAGGGAGGGTCGATGCATTTGCTGCAATGCTATCCCATGATGACTACAGGTGGTAGCGCAGTGGAAGATAGAGTGGGAGGGAGGAAGTGGCTTTATCCCCATACTGCGCACTTAGTACACTCTAGTCCTTGTGGACTGGGAGGAAAATCGAAATTTAAATACCTGTAAATTTTCTTTCTCTGACGGCTGGTCTCTGGGCTTCCTTACTCCTGGGCTGTACCTCCTGATGCTGATCCACAGGTAGGAAACAGATCTCTGCAGCAGGGGACATCCAGCCCTCCACTTCCTGTTCTCCTCAGGTTCTTCCTAAAGCAGTCCAATGTGGCAATACTACAAGAACTTGGGAACAAAAGACAAGAATTTTAAGGCATGTAAGGCCAGCCAAATATATACATTCTGGGAAGGAATCTGAAGGCCGGAGAAAGAAAATTTATAGGTATTTACATTTCAATTTCTCTCTCCTAAGCTGGTCTCCGGGCTTCCTTATTCCTGGGATATACAAAAGCAGCACGTCCCCAGATGTCCCGGTTGGGACAAATGTCAAGAGCCCTTAAGCCTGAAGATACCATCATTCTTGGTGATTTGAATTTAAATTGGTTATCTAATGCATCTGCACCACTAGTAACCTTCTGTGACACCTATGGATTCACTCAATTAATCAAAGATCCAACAAGGAATAACCTAAAAAACACTGCCAACAGTTCACTCCTGGATATCATGATGGTGAACAAGCCTCACTTATATTCTCATGCTGGAGTGCTACCCAGTGACGTAAGTGATCATTGTCCTATAGCTGGCATAAGATCTACACTCAAGCCATCCAATCCTGCAAAATTTCTCCATAAAAGGTCAAAAAAGAATTTCAACATCTCAGGATATCTCCATGATCTGTGCAATACTACATATTGGCAAGATTTCTACCTTACAACCTCAGTTGAGACAGCTCTCCAGATCTTAAAGGATATTATCACTAATGCTCTCAATATACATGCACCAATCACCACTGTCAGAACAAAAGTAAAATCTTGTCGTTGGTTCACTGCTGACCTTAAATCAGCTTTGTTAGCCAGAGACAAACTCTGGAAAAGGCAAGAAAACAAAGGATACCAGAGATTGGCTTCAATTCAGAAAAGCAAGAAACTCATGCACAAATCAAATAAGAAATGCCAAAGCTGCCTTCTATAGAACTGAATTGGATGCATCCTATACTAACCCATCCAGATTCTGGGGTACTATCAAGGGAATTCAGGCCAAAATCCTACCCTGCCTTACCTCCAAACTGCTCCTAAGTGATGTAGAACTCACTAACAAGCAAGAAATCTTAAATGCCTTCAATGACCATTTCACTACAGCTGGCCTAGCATTTGACTCTTCACCTGCAAATCTCTGAGATCATCATTAAACCTTCAATCCACTGTGGGACAAAAGGCTGCTTCAACATTCTCCTTCGAACCAATATCCTTAAAGAAGTGGAAGACCTCCTATCCATTTAGATACATCTAAGAGTGCAGGTGCAGACTCCCTGGATCCCTACTTTCTTAAAGTGGCACTGCATGCCTTATCTGCCCCCCTCACTCACCTCTTCAACCTTTCCCTAGCTACTGGTTCCATTCCCTCTATATGGAAAACAGCTCAAGTAGTTCCACTACTCAAATCAGGTGATCCCATGGACCTTAACAATTATAGGCCCATTTCCATCTTACCGGTATTATCCAAGATGCTTGAAAAACTGGTAAACTTCGCAGTTAAGGGCCTATCTGGACACCAACAACCTGCTAAATCCAGCACAATCTGGGTTTAGATCAATGCATAACCATCTCTGCCCTAGCAAAGTCACTAACGATTGGCAGACTGCCTTGGATAAAAAAATAGTATCTGTGCTGTGTTCCTGGATTTGAGTAAAGCATTTGATACAGTGGATCATGAATCATTAATCTCCTCTCTTAGCTCTGTAGGCCTTGATTCACTCTCCCTCAATTGGTTTAGGTGCTATCTCTCTGGAAGGTTACAATTGGTAAAAAATGAAAATGATCTATCTACCTCTAAACCATTGCTAAGAGGTGTACCGAAAGGTTCTATCCTGGGCCCCATCCTCTTTGCCATTTATATTAATAACATTGACTCCAACCTCTCTCAATCTAACATTCACCTGTTTGCTGATGATACTGTATTATATGTCAGCAATCCCTCACCATCAAAATCCTGTGAATTGTTACAGTCAGAATTCTCCATCCTGCAACACAACCTATTGGGAAAAAAATTACTTCTAAATGCCAAAAAAACAAAAGCTATGTTCTTTGCTACAAAGAATTGCTCTTCCACTACCCCTTCATTCATCATCCCACAATTATCCACCTTATTTGGAGAAAAGCTGCAATTTGTGGATAAACTCAAATATCTTGGAGTCTGGATTGATAATAAGCTTGATTACTCTGTCCACATTGAAGAGCTATTAAAAAAGTTGAGACAAAGGCTTGGCCTATTTTACAGAATAAAGCATTACCTTACCAGAGACTCCAAACAAAGATTAATCCAGGCATCATTCCTATCCTCATTGACTATGCTGACTTTCTCCGGCCATTGCTCACTCTCCCTCTTAAATAAGCTGGACACCTGTATCACAGATCCATCAGATTTATTACAGACCTTCCCTCCAGCACCCATCATTGCTCCCTTTACAAGGCAGTCAATTGGACATCCCTACAACACAGAAGAAAAAAGAATGCTGCAATCTGGATTTTTAAAGCTTTATCAGGCAAACTCCCCTCCTATATCTCAGACTGTTTCACCCATATCACATCCAGGCCATACACCTTAAGGATTAATAAGCTCATTATGCTAAAGATTCCCAATACCTGCACCCGGTTTGGGAGGGCTGCTATCAGCTATTCCCTAGCATTTGTCTGGAACTCACTCCAAAAATCTATGACTCTGAATACCCTCTTACCCTTATCATCCTTCAAAAAATTATATACCACCCTATTTCCAGAGCTGTGCAACTGCTTCCATAAGGCCTAGTCCCCCACCGAACCTATACCCCTCCCTTCTGTAATCCACTATGTTGAATTTCCTCTTCTACCCAGTCAGTTATCACATTTCATAAAAGCCTGTAGAAGCCCTACTATTTGATCATTACCCCTTCTATATCAATTATCCTCTTAATTGTTACAGGTTAGGTTTTTATTACTGTGCCTTGTATATCTGTAAATTTTGTATATATTTCTTATTTGTTTGTACTAATGTTTATGCTATTCTCATGTCATTGTAATAAACTTGTATCCTTCTTTGTATGACCACTCAGGTCCATCTTGTAAATGAGCTATGCTCAATGATGTTCGCCTGAATAAATAAAGATTTTGATTGATTGATTGATTGATTAAGGCTTTATCACCGCTGAACACTCTGCAGCCAAAGGATGCCTCTGCCAAGGATATCGCCTCCAGTGAGAACCTTTTTTTTTTTTTTTTTTTTTTTAAATAAAGAGTGTGAATGGATGATCAAAAGGCCACTCAGTGTGAGTGTGCTGACTATGCTTCTCTGAATTACGTCCACGAAGGGGACCATGGACTCTCACTGGGCCAGGCATGTTACTCTGGCCCGAGCATATGCCGTAGAGGTGACAGATAGAATCCGTTTTGCTATAGAGCCTAATAAATCCTTGCTGCCCCAAATTTATTATTAAGCTAGTATGAACACAGTTGAAGTTTTGCGAATAGCTTTCTCTCTCTCTTAACGTCCATTTTTCTTCCTCTTCCCAGGTCTAGTGTATGACATTTTCCATCCTTGTTGCTTTTAGAGAGTGGGCAGAAGGAAGAATGAACCCTTGATTGTAATAGAGTGGAGGCATAACTTTGGCAAACAAAAATTGGAACTGTTCTAGCCTGATGAAGGAGTGTACAGCTCTTGGGCCCGCCCTTCTTTTAGTTTGCTGAAACTCCTAGCAGGAGAAAGAGCTTTGAGGAATAAGGGCAACCTTTATTTTGAGATGCATGATGGATGGCTTGAGAGACTCTAAAGGGGGGCCTTGGTCACAACCTTGAGAACCATATTAAGACTCCATGGTGATAGCTTTGGTGGATTGAAGATGTTTTAATGCTGCTGCCTGAAGAACTACCAGACATGGGGATAGGAGCCCAACAATTCCCCAGGGTCTGTCAAGAGTGCCCCCAGTGCAGAAACTCTAATTCGTAAGGTGGCTGGTTGCAGACCTTTGTCGATCTATCTTAAAGGAATTGCAGTAGTACAGGCGATTATATTGTGTCGTTCTGTATACGTCTGGAATGAAGCCAGAACCAAAATTTTCTCCGGATTCTACAATGCACTTTGGCGGAAGAAGAGACATACGAGTCCCCATCATCTCAGTAACAGGAGCTGTACCGCATAGCTCCTTGAAAGTTTTTCCACTCCCTTTCTGAGTCTAGAGAAAGAGAGAGACCAGTTGTAAAAATGGGGTGCAGAACTGGACATTGATGGAGAATTCCCATGGCTAAACCTGAATGCTCGATGCGGTCACCCTGACCAATGAATGAGAAACAACTAAGTGCGGAAAACCCATAAGGGACAGGCTAGAATCATGACTGTCCTGTCCAATGCCACTCTGTGGAAGACTTGATAGAGGCGGTATTGGAAGAAGACATACAGGAGACCGAACAGATCCCAGTTTATGGGGAAAAGGTGCCCTCAGCCACCGCTGGTTCGTCTTTGGTCAGAGAACAGAATTGCTTTACCTTGGAGTTCTGCCTGCAGGCGAAAAGATCTGTTTGACTATTGCCCCCCTATTCTGTCTTAACAAGGGAGGCACTGACCTTCAACTGCAATCCCTTGGTCGACCCACTCTACGACGGAGTCATTCTGCTGTGACATTTTCCTGTCCCGATACAAACATCGCTCAGTGGTGCTCAACCCACTGAAAAAGAAGGGATTTCTTTAGCATCTTTAAGCTGCTCATTTCGCCCTGATGGTCGGTGTATGTCAGCGTTGCCAGATTGTCAGTTGGAATCAGGCTAGCCGGATTGAGGAATTGCTGTTCTGCGTGTCTCTGGGCATGGCCTACTGTTCCCCCCTCAGAAAACGCTTATATTGTACCTTGTATCCAACAGTGATCCCCTGCCCGGTGCCAACAGCTGATGCAGGCGAGTCCTTCCCAGCTCCTGAGGTTTGCATTGGTCTCGATTCTGACTTAGTGCGGATGGCCTAACTTGTGGTCCTTCAGGACCTCTGACCTCTGGGACCGTCCCTGGAGGAAGGGCTTAATCAGACTTAATGAGCTGTGTGAAACAACAAGCAGGTAACTGAGGAGCTTGCAAAACTCCCTGATAAGCACATACAGATCCCAAAATCTAGGTTTGGGGGAGAGACCCTGTGTCATAATGAGAGTCCCCCAGGAGGATCAAGGTCTGGTTTGCAATTAGGGAGCTCTTTGTCCAGCTGATGGGAAAACCATGTGCCACTGGGGACCCGACTACCTCTGCCACTGCCTGTAATGCCTGGCTGAGCTGCGAGAAGACTGCCATGGTAGAGTTTGAATTGGAAGTACTGCTCTACCACTCTGAATCTGGGATAGTGCACGCGCCCTTACTGCATGGGAATATGCAAATAGGCATCTTGTAGATTTATGGGTGCTGGAAAAAACCCTTTTCGTGACTCCCTGATTACTCGTGAAAAGTTTTCCACCTTGAAGGGTCTGCTGCAAACAAAACTGCCAGTGCAGATTTGGTTTGTCCTCAGAGTATGCATGGGCTTGAGCACTTGCTCCTGAATAGTGGTAGTTAAGTTTTCAGCTCTTCTCTGGAATCTTTTACCATCTCCTTTAAAAACTATCCATATGGGAGCTCTCCCTTGTCAGGGGCATTCGCCAAGTGAGCTTTGGCGACCTGTCCACCTACCATGCCTGCCGCCTTAAGTAAGTCGAGGTGAAGGAGTTAAAGCATGGCCCTTGCTGCGCAACTGGCAGCCTCCTTTGAGATACCTGCTGAAAATGCCTAGAACAGTTCCGCTCTGAGGCTGTTGCGGGGTGAGCTCATCTTCATCTGGCTCGTCAGCACACTGGAATGCCAGGATAGTGGCCCAAGGTATTGCGGCTCCTGCAGAAAAACAGGTTGGCTGGGCTTGCTTATATGTGGCTCATCATCACGCTGGAATGCCACGTAAGTGGTGTTGAGAACAGGTTGTTCGCAGCTGATTTAGGAGAGGACTGGAGGACTAAAAGTGTCTCTTTGAGGGAGGGCCTCTCCCTTCCCTTCTAATGACCATCTCAGAGGGTAGCCTTTATGGTAGTCAAACCATTTTTCCGGTTGCTTCCGTCTAAGCCTGAAACTACTAGTATGCAGTCGGACCACTGTATAGGTGTGTTCTGGACCTTGTCATTCCTCCGTTAGCGAGTCCCCTATGGCTGGAGGAATAGGGGAGGCTGCGGCAAAACTGGTTATAGCTGGTAGGCGGAAGCCTGTTTGACTGGGTGGAAGCCTCCGGGGAAGAGCCGAGGGATTCTCGGCTATGACCCCCCCTCCCCCAATATTACATGAAAAAAAACAGGCCCTCCAGGCCTTGTGATGCGAAGACAACTGCTCCTCTTCAGATGAGGACAGACAAGGGGACCTCTTCCTTTAGCTTTCTTGGGAGGTCTCCCACCAGGATACTCAGAGGTTGCCCGTGGAACAGGCAGGGACCCAGGCAAAGACCCCATTTTACCTGTAAAAAGGCCAAGGCAAAGGCCCCAATTTACCTGTTGGTGATGCCTGGGGTTCGGGAAGGGACTGCAGACTACCGGGTCCCCCGTTTTGAGTCCTTCGAAATCTTGGCATTCAGAGATGCTGTCTTTGATATTCAGCATACCCCTCCCCTTGGGGGCTTTCTGGTCTATGCTGCTGCTGGCCCTTTAAGGGCAAGATACTGAGTGCTGCCCTTTAGATTTTCTGTCCCTGAGATGTTTGTCCGTGGTCCTGACATCAAAAAAGGCTTTCACTTGACTAACCTTAGTCTGCTTTGGTAAACAGAGCTGAACCTTAAAGAGCCACTTAGGAATGACTGTTCCTTCTCAGGGACTGGGAAAAAAAATCCCTGTCTTTGAAGAGTGAGATTGGCTTGGGGGTAGGTGTAAAGCAAGCCCCTATGGCTCTTAGAACCCCGTATCAGCAGCCACCACGCTGTTAGGCTCCTCAGTGCCTGCCGACAAGAAGGCAATCAACAAGGGAAAGCTTACGCCGCTTTTTTGGAATGAGTGCCAACTAGTTCTACCAACTATGAAAGGCTGTATCTTTCCCAAAAAGCTGTTCGTCGTCAGAAAACATTACAGTGCCTGCTTAGCCCCTTGGAAGCACTCCGGTGCTATGAAAAACGGGCTCATCTACTGAAGACCGCTTCTGCTTGTGCCCCCCGTTCGTTGACGAGGGGCTGCAGCGCGGCTCCTCCCGAGCCAAAATTAGGCGCCTGTTCCTGGTCGGTGATACGGGCTGTAGTGCAGCTCATGACAAGCCGAAATGAAGCTCCTGCTGCCGGGGCATTCTATGCCCCCAAATTAAAATGAAGCTCCTGTAGCGAGCTCATGACGAGTCAAAATGAAGCTCTCCTAATTAAATGAAGCTCTGCTGGCTGGTCCTTCAAGCAGCTTCCCCGTTAGTCAATGAGCCTGTAGACCAGGGAGCTCGTTGACAGAGTGCAGCTGGGCCGATGAGAACACAGTGCCGCCTTGAAAATCCCGCTACCATGGGGTGTTCTGCAGCTTCCCATTAGCCAATCGAGTCTGTGAGACCAGTCTGCTTCCGCAGCCTGTGCTTGTGGGGGGCGTGGCCCTGCTGGAAAAATAAAAAGGAGAGAAGGGGTCCAGTCTGTGCAGCATGCATGGGTGAGACTGGGAACCCTAAATAATCATGAGTCAAGGCTGGAGCCCTGCTCCTGTGAATTCCCAAAATCCTCTTCTAGTGAGAAAGGGATTCCTGCTCCTGGAGCTCCTGCTCCTGTGAAGCTTTCCCCTTAAAAATCCTCTTCTAATCAGAAAGGTAAACTGCACTCACAGTTTGATGTCTTCAGCTGTGCCACTATAGCGGCAGAGAACCTGCCTCATGGCAGGCAGGAAGTAAACTTAGGAGAACAGGAAGTGGAGAGCTGGATGTCCCCTGCTGCAGAGATCCGTTTCCTGCCTGTGGATCAGCATCAGGAGGTACAGCCCAGGAGTAAGGAAGCCCAGAGACCAGCTTAGAAGAGAGAACAGAAAAACAGCCCCAGCACCCACAACAATGGAACCCAATATATCCGGTCCCCACACCAGCACACACGATGACGGACCCCTGATATATTCAGTCCCCACAGCAGCACCCACGATAGGCCCTGACAGATACAGTCACCCCACCAGCACTAATGACGACAGATCCAGATATATCCGATTGCCACAATGACAGACCCCAATATATCTGCTCCCCACACCACTATCCACAACGCACATCAATATATCCGGTCACAACACCAGCACCCACCAAGACAGACCTCAATATATCCAGTCTCCCACACCAGCACCTCAGAGACACTGGTGTAAATCCCTTACCCCATACCCACCTGGGGGGAATCCAACGCTCTGTGGAGTACGACAACCGCAGGTAGGTGTTGCAGGGGGCCGGTGTGCAATGAAGATGAGTGTGCCATGGGAGTTGCCAAGGGAGAGGGCTGCTGGAGACAGGAAGGGGGCAGAACCAGAAAGTTAAAAAAAAAAAAACACTCTGCAGCTCTCACGTCTGTCCAAAGCTCAGTACCCAACAGCTGCAACACACGCTGCAAACCTTATGCAATCCATGGAAGGGTCTGGGAGAGCTATATGAAGCCATCTCCCTTTCTAGCAAAGTCTTGATACTGGTGCTTTTCTTCATAGTCTAGTCCTTTGAGCAGTACAGTTAGAAGTGTGGAGCGCTGGGGGAAATGTACTAATTAGCTCATTTTCCTTTGCCATAACCACAGGATGAGATATTTTAATAACCGTCCCCAAAGATTATACACCTCACAGATGCATCCATGGCAACTAGACAACATCATCAAGCAACAGCAAAGTATTTTAATATAGTTCACACTTTAGCAGTTTGTTGAGGGAGACAAGTTTCTCTTGCTAGGTTTCGCGTTCCTATCCTTCATGCCCAAGTAACAGCACATCAGAGCAGTATTTGCTGTTGAGAGAATAAATACAGGTTACTCACCTGTAACAGGAGTTCTAGGAATGGTATATGTTGTTCATCCACACTATCTGGCAGGTTCCTTGCCGCTTTAAATCTTGCCGGAAGGTCTTCAAGCTAGCTCCTCCCACCCACCCGGGTGGTAAAACTCTCGGCTCCGCCCCATGATGCCAGATCTGGCCCGCTGGAAGCTCAGGTTGTGCGTCGAAGCTTGGGAGGTCGGGTGGGTTCGTGTGGATGAACATACCATTCCTAGAACTCCTGTTACAGGTGAGTAACCTGTATTTCTAGGACATAGATATTAGTTCATCCACACCATCTGGCAGACTCCTAGCAGTTCTCCGGGAGGGGGAGGCAAGACACCCCTAATACTTACTTGGGGAACAAAGATTGAGAACCGAGGCCCCAAAACCAGCATCCCGGCGTGACTCAAGGTCGATGTGGTAGTGGGAAATAAAGGTGTGTGCTGACTTCCAGGTAGCAGCCCTGCAGATCTCCTGGATAGGGACATCCCTGGAAGCAGCCACCGATGCAGCAGTATGGCAGGTAGAATGAGCTCTTATCCCTCTGGGAGGCTCCATGCCCGCCAACTCATAGCAGAGATTTATGCAGGAGGTGACCCATCTGCCTATCGTCCGCTTGGCTGCAGGTCTACCAGGTGCGGCTTCAGTGTAGGTGACAAACAGCTGGCGAACTTCTCCTCAAATTTCAGCCGCTCGTTATAATAAGCTACGCCTCTTCTAGGGATCCAGAGTATGAAGCCTATATTGCCTCCGAGGTGTGATTGGGGTAGAACACCGGCAGAGTCAATACCTGATTAAGGTGAAACTCCGACACCACCTTCGGAAGGAATTTCGGGTGGAGGACAACCTTGTCCCTGTGGAAGACCAGGTAAGGAGACTCGATGCTCAGCGCCTGGAGTTCTCCCATCCTTCTAGCTGACGTGATAGCCACCAAGAAGGCGGTCTTCCACGACAGGTGGGGGAGACCACACCTGTGCACTGGTTCAAATGGCTTGCCCATGAGCTTTGCCAGTACCAGCAGTAAATCCCACGGAGGTGGGGGTTCCCGCACTGGAAGGGAAATGTGATCAAGGCCTTTGAAAAAGCGCCCGACCACTTTTTCCTGCGCCACTAACTGCTGACCGGCCCGCGCCCGGTAAGCAGAAATGGCTGCCAGGTGCACCTTAAGGGTCGTCGACCTAAGCCCTTGACTAGATAGGGACCATAGATGGTCCAAAAAGCTTGCCACAGGACACGAGAAAGGGTCCAACCCTTTTTCCCCGACACCAAATGGAGAACCTCTTCCATTTGAAGGCATAGCATTTTCTGGTCGACTCCTTACGGGACGCCTCAACGACATTGAGGACCTCGTCGGAAAGACCCAAGGCCTGGAACTCTAGCCGCTCAGGAACCAGGCCATCAGGTGCAGGGATTGAAGGTCCTGATGGAACACCTTCCCTGATTGACTGAGAGCAGGTCCGGTGAGCTGGAAGCTGCCATGGAGTCCTGGAGCTGAGACTGAGGAGATCTGGGTACCAGAACTGGCGAGGCCAGTCTGGGGCTATCAGAATCACCCGCGCCTTGTCCTCCTCGCTTTCAGCAGGACCCCGTGAATCAGGGGAACGGGGAAGGCGTAAAAGAGGCCCGGGGTCCACGGCCTCGAGAAGGCATCCCCCTGCAGCGAGCCCTGCTGAGGGGGGCGGGCATGAAACAGCCTCAGCTTCGCGTTCTCCCTGGAGGCAAAACAGATCCACCAGAGGTGTGCCCCAGCAGGAGAACAGGTCTTGTACTATCTCTGGCAGGAGAGACCACCCGTGGCGATGCAGCCCCTATCCGCTCAGGGCATCGGCCAGGGTGTTGAGGCTCCTGCCACATGAATGGCCAGGAGATCCGCCCCAGGCTGAGGACTAGTGACCAGATGCGGAGAGCCTTGCATAGAGGCAAGGAGCGCTGCCCCGCCTCTGGCGGTTTAGATAGTACATGGTCGTGGGTATTGTCCGCTGGACTCTGACCACTTGACCCGGAGAAACGGAGCAAAGGCGGTGGGAGCTAGCGGACCGCACGGAGCTCCAGCAGGTTGATATGGCATCGGACTCCCGCTGGGACCAGAGGTCAGGCACTCGTGTTCCCCAGATGGGCACCCCAACCCATCAAAGAGGCGCCGGTCGTTAGAGAGACCGGCCGGCTCGGGGCGGACAAACGGGATACCCTCCTGCAGATGAGACGGAACGGTCCACCACTGGAGAGCGTTCCACATCTCCTGGGTCGCCCACACACGCTGGTCCAGAGGATCGCAACGCTGTGACCACTGACTGGCCAGTCCCCACTGGAGGGGGCGCATGCCAGCCGTGCCCAACGGACTACGCTGGTACAGGCCACCATGAGACCCAGAAGTCGCAGGAAGTCCCGGGCAGGGCGCGATTGCCCAACCAGAAATGATTGGGCAAAGGAGGTAAGAACCTCGGCCCTGTCCTCCGGGAGCCGTGCTCTGGCTCAAGAGAGTCGAGCTCTACCGATGAAAGATATCACCTGCTTGCCTCGAGTTCGACTTGGCCTCGTGACCAGGAGGCCCAGTTGAGAGCAAACCGGGAGGGCCAGATCTCTGACCGCTCCACCTCCAACCTGGAGGGGCTGCTATCAGCCAATCGCCCAGGTAAGGGCACACCCGACCCTCGGCGCCGGTGAGAAGGCTGTCACCGCTATGGCGATTTGGTGAAGACCCTGGGAGCTGAAGAAAGGCCGAAGGGCATGGCCTGAACTCAAGAGGGATCCCTCCACCCTAAAGCGGAGGAATCTCTGATGAGACGGACAGATAGGGACGTGAAAGAACGCGTCCTGGAAGTCCAGAGAACAGAACCACACGCCGTGTTCCAGAGATGGTATTATCTGAGCCAGAGTGACCATTCTGAAGGTTCGAGACCTTAGGAACTTGTTCAGGTCGTGTAGGTCCAGGATGGGGCGCCAGCCCCCCGTCCGTTTCGGGACCAGGAAGTACCTGGACACGAACCCCGGTTCTGATGGTGGGTCCTCTATCTCTCTTATCACCCCCTTTAGAAGGAGTAGGGCGATGTCGGCTCGACGAGCCTGTAGAGATTCTGGGGACCCCGAAGCCCCTGGGGGCTACGCGCCGACCGAGAGGCAGGCCTCTTCCCACCACCTTCTGAACCCCTGTCCGTGGTAACAGCGGACCAGGCGGAAAGGAAGTGTCGAAGCCGTCCCCCCACGGGGGAACCAGGGGCGAGGTGACAGGGATGGGGGCGACACCCCTCAGCCTGTCACTTTGCAGGCTTGGAGGAAGGACCGGCCGAGGGACCACCAGGGCCTTTTCCTCCTTGCTTCCTATTTGAGGGAACTGGTGGCTTGGGCTTGGAATACCAAGGTCTAGCCTGCTGGCCCTGACGCTGATGTTGGGCCGGACGTACAGCGGGAGCAGAGGGGCGAAAGGGTTTAGGCTGAGGCTTACGACCCTTGTCTCTCTGCGCGGACGAGACAGAGTCCAAGGTGGCATTGGACTTCTCGATCCTCTGGAGGTGGCCTTCCACTCCAGGGCCGAAGAGGTCTGTTCCCAAGAAGGGAACGTCCGCAAGCTTGTGCTGGGTATCCGAGGTGAAAGTGGATATCCTCAGTCACGCCCGCCGACGCATGGCCACAGCGGCCGCCACTGACCGGGCGCAAGAATCCCCGATATCCAAGGCAGTCTGGAGCTGCTGCTTGGCTACTGCTCTGCCCTGGTCCCGCACCTGCTTGACCGTGGTCTGCGGGAAGATGAGGGACAACCTCATCCAGGGAGCCCAACAGGGCATGGGAGAAGTGCGCCATGAGGACGGCCGAACTGGCCTGACGAAGACCAAGAGAGGAGGCAGCATACACTTTCCGCCCGGCATAGTCCAACTTCTTGGACTCTTTGTCGGGCGGTTTGTCCACATCCTGGCATTGCCGCACGCTGAAAACGCTTGTTCAGAACTAACCCTTCAGCCAAGGGTGTTCGAAAGCCGACAGAGAGCCCGTAGGGGACTGTGATACTTCCTGGCCATCCTGGGCCGGACGGCGAGGACAGGAAGCCGGACGCTGCCATAGTTCCAGGGCGGGCCGACAATGGCTTCGCCACCGGAAAGGCTCTCAGAGGGAGAATCCCTCGGTCCAGAATCTCAGTGAGGGGATATTTAGCCCGTTTGGATACGGGTTCAAGCTTCATCCCAGTGGATTCAGAGATGAGCCTAAGAAGTCCGAGGAAGGACGAAGGGCTATCGTCCGCTGACTGCCCCCCAGAGGACTCCAAGTCCAGACGCTTGGAGAATAGGGAGGAGTCATCCGAGTCTGACGAATTGTCGAAGAGCTGCCTGGAGCCTGAGCCACTCTCCACTTGCCGAGGCTTATCGGGCGTGAGAGTGACCGACAGCCCGCGGAGAAGGCCCTGGGCCGACCGTGAATCTTTCGACGGTGCCCGACTCGTCGGGTTGAGGCGGAGGCGGTTCCACCAAAATTGGTGGAGAGCTGGAATAGGTCGAACAACCGGCTGAAACAGGCTCTCGACCACCACGAGGGTTGATTCGACTGGTCCGGTGGCAACCATTTGATGGCCAGTGAAGAGGCCTGAGCCGGCTTGTTGCCAGCCAGTAAAAGTTGTTGCCACATGAGATCCTCATATTTTCGGCGCAACTTACGCCGAAGCCTCCCCTCGTCCGAGGAGGAGGAAGATGAGGAAGAGCCGCGACGCCGCTTACCGCGGTGCCGAGACCGAGACCGTCTTTGTCGACGGGAGCGGCTGGACCGCGAAGATGTCAGAGACCGAGACAAAATCTCGGCCAGGCCGAGGTCGGTGAGGCGGGGAGCCGAGGATCGGCAATCCCTTCGGCTCGGTCGACAAGACCAGCGGCTCTGGGGCCGGAGCCGCAGATGAGCCGAAGGTATCCACAGTCCTCGCCGGGGGAACTGGGGAGGAGGGAATCTTGGCTTCTCCAGCCGACAACCCGTCTAACGGGTCGAGAAAAATCTCGACCACGTCGGCGGGTGTCTCAGTCACCTGGTCTGACGGGGGCACCGTGAAGCCAGTGGTCGAGGTTCGAAAATCGATCAAGTCGACTGTCGACAAGGGGTGGAGATCTTTCCGCTCCCAGGAGCGCCGGACGATGGGATTCTACCTTACTTTCTCTCAATCATGAAATGGTCCTGAAGAAGTTGGACCTCGCCTTAGTTGAGAGGGTCAGGCAAAGCTCCTTAAACGAAGCTGAGTAGGAGGCCCCAAGAGAAAGCGGAATGAAAGCCGCAGAAGACGAAGTCGCGGCCTGAGCCGCCTCTTCCTCGAGGGCAACCAACTGTTCTAGTTGTTCAGCGGATCCCGCAGCCGCGGAAACCGCCAGTCGAGCCTCCTTGGATTTAACCGGAGGAAATCTCCTTTCCGGGCGCCCTAGTTGGAGACGGGCAGCGCGGTCCTCGAGGACGACCTAAAAGGAGGAACACAGATCGCAGCTCGCGGGTTGTGCCCTGGGCTGGCAGTAAACGCACGTGGAGTGCGGGTCCGTCCAAGACATCTTCTGCCCACAGGGACATCTCCGAAATCCAGGAGTTGATTTGTCCATCGCAACCGCGAGGGAAGAAGACCGAAGAGGTAAAAGTTTTAATTTTTTTTGAAAATTTCAAACCGAAGATTTTTGGGCCCAAAGCTTAAACGCAGAGCGTTAAGGAGGGAACAAAAGGGTAAACAGGGAGGAGAAGAAGCACTGTGGGTAAATTTGGAGACAGGCAATGGCACCACAATCCGCACAGGGGTTGTATACAGACCCCCTTCTCAGGGGGAGGAAGTGGACAAGGAAATGATAGAAAGTATACTTAGAATGGCAGAAAAAGGGGAGATATTGCTGATGGGTGATCTGAATATGCCAGATGTTAACTGGAGCGCAGTTGCAGCTGCCACTTCAAAGAGTGCAGTTATTCTAGATGCCCTACAGGGGGCATGCCTTAGACAACTAGTACTGGAGCCCACCGAGAGGGAGCAATATTAGACTTGATACTCTCAAATGGAGATGGAGAGAGGATCACAGATGTAGAAGTGGGTAACCATCTGGGAACTAGCGACCATTGAACAGTATGGTTCACAATAAACACAGCAATAGAGTCAAGCTTACAAAGACAAAAGTACTGGACTTTAGGAGGGCTGACTTTGCTAAATGGGTGAGTGCCTAAGGAATGCACTAGCAAATGGGCGGAAGGAGGGGTGGAAGAACAATGGGGAATAATAAAACTACCATCACAGAGGTAACGAGCCTTGTGTGAAGCAAATAAACAAAACAAGACGATGTAAGAAACCACTATGGTTCTCAAAGGAAGTGGCAGTGAAGGTTCAAGAGAAAAGAAAGCATTCAGGAAGTACAAGGAATCGCGAGCAGGAGCAGGACAGAGAACTGTATCAGTTAAAGCAAAAGGAGGTTGGGAAGGCAGTCAGAACAGCAAAGGCCCAAACTGAGGAAAAGATAGCCAACTCAGTTAAGAAGGGAATAAAACCTTTATAGGTACATCAGGGAGCAAAGGAAGACCAAGGGAGGGATAGTGAGGCTTAATAAAGAGGAGGGAGGGTGGGCAGAGGGAGAATGTGAAAGGCAGAGATACTAAACAAATATTTTTGCTCAGTATTTACAAAGGAAGAGGAGGAGGTACATAAACAAACAGTAGTAACACTCTGGATACAGAAGTTGATACCAGCCCATTTACAGAAGAAAGGGTTCTGAAAGAACTCTTAAAACTGAAGGTGGACAAAGCAATGGGGCCTGATGGGATTCATCCCAGAATTCTAAAAGAACTAAGGGTAGAACTAGTGACACCACTGACTACCCTCTTTAACAAATCATGGGAGGATGAGGTGGTACCCGAGGACTGGAGGAGGGCAGATGTGATTCCCCTTCACAAAAGTGGGAGCAAGGCAGAAGCAGGAAACTATAGACCTGTTAGTTTAACCTCAGTGATAGGGAAAATGATGGAATCACTTCTAAAGGAAAGAATTGTCGCAGATCTGGAGGCCAGAAGGGCACAGGACCCTAGGCAGCATGGATTCACAGCGGGAAGGTCATGCCAGACTAATCTGATAGATTTCTTTGACTGGGTGACCAAAGTAGTAGATCAGGGAGGGCTGTGGACATGGCCTACCTAGACTTTAGCAAGGCATTTGACACAGTCCCACACAAAAGATTAATATATAAGTTAGCCAGCCTGGGAGTGGGTCCCAAGATGACAGCCTGGGTAAGAATTGGCTGGAGAATAGGACACAGAGAGTAATAGTAAATGAGTCCACTCAGAAGAAAGGAGGGTTACTAGCGGGTACCGCGGGTTCAGTATTAGGACCAGTCCTCTTCAATGTCTTTATAGCTTACATTGCAGAAGGACTGAAGGAAAGTATGTCTCTTTGCAGATGACACTAAGATCTGCAACAGAGTTGATGCACAGGGTGGGGTGGAAAGGATGAGAAGGGACTTGGCAAGGTTAGAGGAATGGTCAAATGTATGGCAGCTTAGATTCAATGCTAAGAAGTGCAAGGTAATGCACCTGGGAAACAAAAACCCAGGGGAAGAGTACACAATGGGGGTGAGATACTAACAACAACAAAATGGAAAGGGACCTGGGGTAGTCATATCAGATGACCTAAAGGTGGGAAAGCAATGTGAGAAGGCAGCAAGGAGGGTGGGGGATACTGGGATGCATAGGAGAGGCATCACCAGTAGAAAACAGGAAGTTATTATCCCTCTGTACAGACAGCTGGTGAGACCCCATCTGGAGTACTGTGTGCAGTTCTGGAGACCCAATCTCCATAAAGACATAGACAGGATGGAAGCTGTCCAGAGGAGGGCAACTAAAATGGTGCAGGGTCTGCACGGAGGACATATGAAGAGAGACTCTGGAGCTTAATATGTATAGCCTCGAGGAAAGGAGGGAGAGGGGACATGATAGAAACTTTCAAGTACCTCAAGGAATCAACAAAGTCCAAGAGGGTAGCATCTTTCAAAAAAAGAGGTGTGCAAGAACAAGAGGGCACAATTTGAAGATAGAGGGGGGCGGCTCAGAGGTAATTTAAGGAAGTATTTTTTCACAGAGAGGGTTGTGGATGCATGGAATGGCCTTCCGGAGGAGGTTTGGAGTCAAAATCAGTGGTGGAATTCAAGCATGCATGGGACAGTCATAAGGCAATTCTAGGGGGTGGGGTAGGAAGAAGTAGGCTGCTGGTTAACTAGGATCTGCAGCTTATCCAGTAGGGAAATGGGCAGACTGGGTGGGCCAAGTGTCCTTATCTGCCATCAAATTTATGTTTCTATGTTTCTATGAACCTGAGCTTCCAAGCGGTAAGGAAGATCAGGCGTCATGGGGCGGAGCCAAGAGTTTTACCACCCGGGTGGGTGGGAGGAGCTAGCTTGAAGACCTTCCGGCAAGATTTAAAGCGGCAAGGAACCTGCCAGATAGTGTGGATGAACAACATATCCATGTCCCTAGAAATACCATTACCGGACAGCAGAGCTTAGTTTGGAAGGGAACAGTAAACAGATAACATTGAGCCCTGAATTTTCTGGACATTTTCCTGGAGCAGTAAAGCAAAAATGTAAAATGTCTAACGCCCTGCCCCCAGGCTTAAATTAGTTATAACAATAAAAATAACTTCATGCCCTTTGTCAGGGGGGAGGGCGGGACAGGGTACAAGACTCCACCACTGGGGTGACCCAACAGCATAGCACTGATGAGTCCTGCTCACTACACTGGCTATTCAGCTCTGCGGTGACAGCTGGCACAAGAATCGGGAGTCCCTCTGGATGCCCTCTTCTTCTGGGCAGGGTCGGGCAGCACTGTCTGTTGCAATATTGCCTGCCACCTGAATGAGCAGAGAGGAGCAGGGCTGCAGGCGCAGTACGCTGGGTCTGCTGGCACTTCTGAGTCCTTGTGGATGGGGTCTCCAGTGTAAAAACCAGGGAAAGTCGTTGTGAAGTTTGGCCACTGATGCCTCTTTAACCCAACTCTCCAGACAGGACCGCCAACAGCCACAACTCCTACCTGCCTCTTCCTCCCACCGCACTAGATATTTGGTAGTGCCCCCTGCCATGGCAGAAAGGAAGGCCCTGCATGATGGGTCAGCTTTTGGGACAGTGGTGGCTGGGAATGTGTGCAACAGTTGATGTCTGCCCAGAGAGAACAGGGCAAGTAGATGGGCAAAGGAACTGATACGTTATTTTAACAAAAATAAAGAGACCCACCGAGGCCCCACAGCAAAGCAATGCACTGCTGTGATAGCAGCACGAGTTCAAGAGCCAGAAAGCTGAGACTTGGGGATAGTGCGGCCAACAGAAGCCGTTCCCAGCCTCTGGAAGGGATAGCACCATCGACAGAATCACAGCAAGGAGAAAACCTCCAGGAAGGGGGGGGGGATCTGCATTTCTGACCTTGTTCAGCACGCCAATATAGTAAATGTTCACACACAGCACGTGCAAAGTAAAAACAAATTACACTGTGTGCGCAACAGTTCCGCAATGGGCAGAGTACTCGATGCTCCACAACGTACCTGCCGCAAAATCCGCATTCTTCTTAAACTTGGTTATAATTCCATAAGACAGCATATAGAGGAAGACGAACAGTAGCGAACAGATCTGTAGGGAGGACAAAGAAGAAGAAGAGAAAGACATTTTGGTTAAACTGACCATTTAAATTAACACAACGTAACATCTCAGTAGATATTCAGCCACAGGTTAGCCCTTTCCTCTGTTCTCCCCTTCTTAATTCATCACTTAAATTCACAGTGTTACATATTTTGTATTCAGTGCACCTATGACAGTGGATTATTCTGTTGGTATTTTCTCTTCCAATTTCATAATTAAAGCCGAATATGAAGTTACGAGCCTTTTGTCAGCCCACACACAGCTGCAGGCTGGGTTCCTCCCACCACACCATATGGGAGGGGGCAGAAAGCATCCTTCTCCATTGTCAGCATCCGCATGCTGGAGTTCCTAGTACTGAACGTTTCACTCAGCTCGAGGTGGGCATTTTGGAATAAGGTTAAGCACTGAACATTGTGACTCATGTATACAATCTGGGAGGGAATGAGTTTTAAAGCAAAATCCCATCACAGTACCAGGGGGTTGGGGGGAGGGGAGAATGTCCCCAACTAACATCCTCAGTCACTCAGCATGCACTGTTCTAAAAAACTGGTGCACTACTTTGTTTTAGATGTTCAAATATAGTCCTTCCAAATCTGATGACCACCCACTAAAAGGGGCACTGTGCAGGGGTGTGCAAATCCTACTGCCCCCTGTCCGGGGCAAGTACATTTCCTCAAAGGGCAAGTACAAAGAGACCTAATTTCATTGTAATGAATAAGGGCAAGTGAAAATTCAGCTTAAGTCATGGCTGGGCAAGTCCTAAATGTTTTGATTTGCACACCCCTGGCACAGTGCCCAGTTTAGTAGGAGCAAACTGCCATGTAAGATGGCTTTCATAAGTGCTGTTGCACTGCCAGAGGGGATTCACATGTGGAGACGCTGATACTAGGATGGCAGGCCACCCTTGGATAATACCGAAGTAACGGTGGCCATAAGGGGAGAGTGTGTGTGCGCGCGCGTGTGTATAGATTTCTTTGACTGGGTGACCAAAGTAGTAGATCAGGGAGGGGCTGTGGACATGGCCTACCTAGATTTTAGCAAGGCATTTGATACAGTCCCCCACAAAAGATTAATACACAAGATAGACAGCCTTGGAATGGGTCCCAAGGTGGTAGCCTGGTAAAAATTGGCTAGACAACAGGACGCAAAGGTAGTAGTAAATGGAGTACACAGTGAAGAAAGGAGGGTTACTAGTGGGGTACCACAGGGTTCGGTGCTGGGACCAGTCCTTTTAATGTCTTTATAAGTGACATTGCAGAGGAACTGGAAGGTAAGTATGTCTCTTTGCAGATGACACAAAGATCTGCAACAGGGTTGATACACAGGATGGAGTGGAAAGGATGAGAAGGGACTTGGCAAGGTTGGAGGAATGGTCAAATGTATGGCAGCTCAGATTCAATGCAAAGAAGTGCAAGATAATGCACCTGGGAAACAAAACCCAGGGAAAGCGTACAATAAATGGGGGTGAGATACTGACAACAGTAAAAATGGAAAGGGACCTGGGGGTAATTATATCAGATGACCTAAAGGTGGGCAAGCAATGTGAGAAGGCAGTAAGGAAGGCTGGAGGGATACTGGGATGCATAGGAAGAGGCATCAATAGTAGAAAACAGGAAGTTGTTATCCCTCTGTACAGACAGTTGGTGAGACCCCATCTCGAGTACTGTGTGCAGTTCTGGAGACCCCATCTCCGCAAAGACAGACAGAGTGGAGGCTGTCCAGAGGAGGGCAACCAAAATGGTGCAGGGTCTGCACCAGAAGACATACGAAGAAAGACTAAAGGAGCTTAATATGTATACTCTTGAGGAAAGAAGGGAGAGGGGACATGATAGAAACTTTCAAGTACCTCAAGGGAATTAACAAAGTCCAAGAGGGTAGCATCTTCCAGAAAAAGAGATGTGCAAGAACAAGGGGGCACAATTTGAAGATAGAGGGGGACGGCTCAGGGTGTGGAGGAAGTATTTTTCACTGAGAGGGTTGTGGATGATGGGAACAGCCTCCTGAGGAGGTCGTGGAGTCAAGAACAGTGGTGGACTTCAAGAATGCATGGGACAGGCATAAGGCAGTCCAAGGGGTGGTAAGAGGAAGTAAGCTGTTGGTTAACTAGGATCTGCAGCTTATCTGTTAGGTAGGAAAATGGGCAGACTAGGTGGGCCAAGCGGTCCTTATCTGCCGTCAAATTCTATGTTTCACACACACATATATATATATATATATATATATATATATATACATACACCCACACATTTATATATCTATATCTATATATCTGTGTGTGTGTATATATATAAATATACACACACACACACACACACACACACACACACACACACACACACACACACACACACATACATATACACACAAAAAAAAAGTAAATCTGTGCACACGAATGTGTTTTTGCCCATTGTGCAGGGTGGGGACAGCACTATGGAACAGCAAGTCCCGACCATGATGTTCGGGGGGGGGGGGTGATGTACAACGATGTTTAGGGGGTCAGGGTGTACAATAATGTTTGGGGGATGCTCTTTTTCTCTACTCATTTGCCTCCACTTTCTTTTTCTACACTTCATTTGCTACAACTAAAAGTATCAAACATACAACAAATACAAGTTCAGGGGCAAAACCAGTCATCAGCACATAAACAGAAATACAACTCCGAAACAAAACACAGAAATACAACTCCTAATCGGCAACTACAGTTGGTGTTCCTCCTAGACTATTCTAGTGATATCACACACACTACTGCACAGAGCAAATGCTGCAGACATCACTGAGGCTTCATCTCCATGTTCTAGCCCCCTCCCCCTTCCAACTTCCATCCTGCATTCCGTCTGGATATGAAACTGCAGACATCCCTTTCCAGTCAGACTAGACACATACAAACCTCAGGGTTCCCATATGGCACTGTATAAGCTCTTCCATCCTTGGACAGATGAAAGGGTTAATCTGGCTAAAGGGGTGGGGGTACTGACAAGAGATCAGGCATCTTATCTCAGGCTTATGTTATAATTTTGTCTCAGTACCCAGTCCAGAGTACAGTAGTGACTCGAGTATTTCACCACAGGGACAAATACGATGTGCTGGGCTTGCATAAACACACACATACACACATCCTCAAACAGAATTTTTTTATGAAGTACAACAGAAGTTGTGCTTTAGCACGGACTCTGTAGAATGAAAGGTTGCACCTGTCTCAGGTGTTACACGGCAAAGACACTCCAGCACGTTTGGGAGCCCCAGGTTTTTGCACGGAGCTCCAACTTTACAGGGGAAGGTTCTACTTAACCCCCCCTCCCATTTTGCTAGGGTTAACACAAACATCAGATGTGGCCCCCTTTATTCTCCCTTTTCTAGCCCCCATCCACCCTCACCCCCAACCCTTTAGTCTCCTTTCTCCGCCTTGAGAACTGCCTCAACCACAGCTGGTATTGGGTTAAGAATCCTCAGCCACTGAAACAGCTTTATATGCTCTCACACGGTTCTTTTTTCTGTTTAAAAGTGTGAAAAGGCAAGTTGTTTTTTTTTGGTTTTTGTTTTCTTCATTCTTAATTCTCTTCGTTGGTCCCTGGCCCCTTAACTGCATCTCCCCAGTCCACCAACTGCTTTCTCTGGGACTTAACCTGCATCCTGTGCAGTGCACCCATGGCAGGGCCATCGGGGTGGATCAAACCCCTCTGGAGTCTAAATCCTAACGATACTTTATCACTGTGAAATGCAATATTGCGATTATCATGCAGCATGCTAAACTGCCTCAACTTTCACATCTCTGCTGCTCTGGTAACATGTTCTTACTAGGTGCAAGTGGGATTCCTGATCCCCATCTCTCCCCCCGTCTCATTTCTCATGTTTTTCTTAAATTTGCAAAGTTGTAAAGTATTGTGATCTTCAATATTACTGTGATTTATTTTTTTGCACAAATATCACAATGCTCACACTTTGATACTGTGACATCCCAAGAAGCCAAATGCCTACTGGGACACTCATGCCTCCCTGTCTCTTGCCAGCCCTCTGACAGTCTGGGCTCACTGTAACACAGATTACTAGTGTCACAAGCGGCAGTGCTCAAACAATATTTCAATGGACCTGCGTGGTTACGCTGCGCTAACTGCACAGTCCAGTGTTCCAACAGCTGCTGTTCTCACCTGGTTAAACAAGGAACTCAACTGAACAACACAGCACTCCGTAACCCCTCCCCCTACAACAGAGGAAGGGGTCAACAGGTTTTAGCCCTGTGGATGTGAACTCATTGTGAGAGGCTGGTTACTGATTTGCAAGTCGGCAGTTTAAGAGTCTAGTGTGCAGACTTTTACAGTCTGCTCTGCTCTGCCTTCTTTGCAGGATACAAACTGACACGTTTATATCCAGGCAGAGCGCCAGAGAATACTATGCCAAAAAAACACATCTAACCCAGCCACAGACCAAAGCCTATAACCAAGTCTTCATATCCCTGCTCCCTTCACGAGCCAGAGTAAAAAATCTGCATGAAACAACACACAGACAGCTACATTAACCCATTTTCCTGTACACAGCAAAGAGCTAATATTTTTACATTTTTGTTATCCTGAACAGATCAAAAACCAATTCAAACCCAACAAATCTGTCTCACAAAACCAAGAGAGCTGTACCAGGGGCAAAGCAAACCCCAAAGATATTCAGTGCCCATAATTACAGCTTGGCCCCTTGTCATCCTCTTCCCCAAGGAAAGCTATTAAAAAAAAAAAAAAAATTTTTTTGGCAGTACCTCAAGCTTCTACTAACTCAATCATCACACACAATAAAAAGCAGACAGAATGCAAACAAGATGTAAATCTTTAATTGTATTAACTCTTATTGCAAATTATCTAAAAATAAGATGCAAAGCAGGGTGTCCGTCACATACTGTTACTTATGTGCCCCAGACACAGAGTGATGGGCCACAGCTGCCCACGTGCCACGGACACCAGGATGGGCCACAGCTGCCCACGTGCCACGGACACCAGGATGGGCCACAGCTGCCCACGTGCCACGGACACACTGACCCCTGTGTCCTTTTTAGGGCTGCCTGGAGTCTGCCCAGTTTGCACCTGCACATACAGTACAAGCATGCCAAACCAACAGAGAAGCTAAAGTGCTCTCTGGATTGGACTGCACACAGAGACAAATCAGTCAGGCTTTGAAGTGCTGCACTCATGGTTTCAGGGCACCTAATGCCTCCACTCCATGCCTGCCTTCCTCTGCAGTTAGTGTGCTGGGGGATGGGATATTTTCCTGGACAGAAACCTTTTCTTGATGACTGCTCCTGGCTCAGGGTATGAAGTCCACCCAGTAATGAAAGATGCTGGAGAGAATGGGATTTTTTTTTTTTTTTTTTTTTTTTTTTTTACAGCAGCCTCTACCAAGTAAGCTAAAATTAGTCAGTCCCTGTGGCAGCTATTACTAACATGTTATGTTCAGACCCAGATGATTAAAATAATGAGTCCGTGTCAAACAAGGCCTGAAATACACAACTGGCACTAAAAAAAGCTTTCATCAGATCTCCCAATGTGAACAGAGGAATGGAAATGAGGGGCTGAATGTGTGCGCGTTTTTTTCAATTCCACCAGGTGAAAGCAACTGCAGAGCATGTCAAGCGGAAAACAGTATGTTATTCAGCAGTTTTCTTGTGCACGATTCGAGGGCTTTTGACACAGTAAACCAAACAGTCTTTTATTTAGTGTACTTTGTTCCCCATACCAACTAAATAAATAAATTCAATCACTGAATAGTGTATGTCAACATAAAGCTAGAGACAACATGAAGTGAAAAGCCCCTGCAGAATCGAGAACCAAACGTGCCAATAGGGATTCAAATCTGTTTAAAAACTGTGCACCTGCCCATGCATTAAAAGTTATATCTGAAGCAATTTTAGCATTAATAACATTTTATTTATTTAAAAATTGTTACCCGGGAAAGGCACACTGAGCCAAGGCTCATTTACAGGTGCGACCCATTTCCACTGTGGTGACCTGCCAAGTAGCAGGCTGCACTGTGGCTACAGAGCAACTCCAGACACATCAAGATCTGACTTGAATAGTGACTCAGCTAGCAGCCTAGGCTGCACTGTGAAATCTGGCTCGATTAGTGACCCGGCTAGCAAGTTAGGCTGCACTGTGGCTACAGAGCGACTCCAGACACATCAAGATCTGGCTCCAACAGAGTGACTGTAGCCACAATGTAGCCTAGCTTGCTAGTCCAGAGTGATTCCTGGCCCATCTGGAGCTGGAATCAATTGTCTGGTTGTCAATACTGCTGCTCTGTAACCATCCCAACGGCATCTCATGCGATGTTCACGGATTGTCAGCAGCTTGTGTGATGCACACCAAGATCGGTCATACACTGCTCAGTGGGTTTTGTCTTCTGTATTCAAAGAAACTGCCACCTGCTTAACCCTTAGGCTGCCAGAAGATTTAGAACACTTAGGTTTTTAGGACAAGATACTATGTCGGTGACAGCCTAAGTTAAAAGCACCAGCTCCTCAACGAAAATGAGCACAGCTAAGTGTCGGGCCGTCCTCATACTTTCCAACTGCACTGCCCAGTTTTTGGGTCGTGAAGGCAGAAAAATGTGACACTGCTTCTTTAATTATTACACTGTCACCGAGGCCAAAGATACCATCCCCGAACAGGAAAGTCAGTAGAGATCAGATTAATGACTATGGATGATAAAAAATAAAAAGGAGGGGTTAGTTCACCAAGTTAAACATGGAGTGCTTGCCACTAACATTAGTCATCTCCCATTTTATTAAAAACAGACACTGCAAGAGAAAATATCTGAAAAATAATATTTAGAAACAATTCTGCTCATGTTCCCTCTGTTTCTGTAGTTCTAGTTCCGTCCCGCTATCACATGAAAACAAGTTTTATCCATCAGCCTGTGCTGCTCATCTCCTCCGACAGCGAGCGTGAGTGAGAGAAACACTGGCAATCTATGAAGCCCCGTATCTAATTTTCATCCATTACAAAGTTCCTCTGCAGGGCTCTGGAGCCCTTTCAGCGGGCAGGTCCAGCAGTACTGCAGTGGCACCTCATACTGCCACCAGGGACATCACGGGTCGAGGGTTTTTGACACAGTAAACCAAACCAGCTTTTTATTTAGTGTACTTTGTTCCCCTTACAGGCCAGGTCTCCCAAATCGGTCCCACCCACTTGTCCAGACACATCCCCTGCCTTTCCTGGGACATACCTCTGGGGCTGCCTTAGCCCAAAGATCTTTCCTCATCAGAGCCCCACCTGGTATAATATCCCCCAATCACTGTTATAGACAAACTAGGTCCTTTAAGGCGGCCCTGAAAACCCACATCATGTCCTCCTGGAAATGCAAATGCGTCCACTAACAATTCTGTCTCAATGGACTTCGAACCTCACGCTCTGACCTTGCTCCACTGAGGCTTCTCACTATCTTCCCCTGTAGTCCACAGCCATGGACATATTAACCTCCTAGCGTCTCAGGGATGTGACTCATGACAATGCCTCCTGGTGGCTGCACTCTGTTATTTCTAGCAGCCACTGTATTTAATTCTCCTTGGCTACCTACTGTATGACAAATTAGCCTAGTTACCGTATATTTAGGTTAGCCCATCATCTACTCATATTACCGTAGCTGTAAATACATTATTCAGTGTGTACATATTACATATCTCTGTATTTTGTACATACATCCTCGTGCCTGGATAACTACTGTATCCTGTTTAGTTTGTTGCACTGTACTGTATGCTCTCAACCATATTTGTATCGTTTTTCATTCTGTACCAGATGTGGAGCCTTTGGAAACGAGTCTATGACTCAAAGGGTTGCAATTACGATGCAATAAATAAACTACACCCTGACTTAACTTCAGGTGGGAGCCTTTGTTGGGGGGCAGATACACCCGGAGAGAGACTGGGTAGATCTTTGAGGGAGAGCATCCTGGTCAGGGTGCAGGGCCTGGGGTGGGGGTGGATGTCTTCCTGCAGCAGTTGGTGCTCCTTTCTCTCCCCCACTGGGCACCCAGAAGGGCTCCCAGCATACAAGCATGCACGTACGCAAGTTACACATCAGAGCCCATTGGCGTCCCTCTTGCATTCCACGGCTCCATATACACTGCCACCTGTGGTCACCCAACTTGCCCCTCCCAGAAGTGGAGAGCTCACCTCCCACATGTGGCTCTCTGATGATTCGGGTTCATCCCCAAACCCCGGTCACTGGCGTTGCGAGTGGTAGTACTACCACTGCACTGGCAGGCCGGCTAAACCAACATTTTTTTTTTTTTTTTTTTGTGTAATTTAAGCTTGATCTGAGGGACACTCCCAGTTACTTGCTGAACCCCTGCACCACCAGCCATGGTCACCCAGGTGATGGTATTGCAGCGGGTCGCAACACTCAGACAGCCCGGGCTCATTTCCAAACCCAGCTCAAACCAGACCATCTTAATCCAAAAACGTCATCCCCTTGGACTCTCACAGCAACTACTGACATGGTTCAATTCTCTGGATAGAGCCAATGATTTTTTGTTTTCAAAAATGGCCACTTCTGTTTGGTACAATCTTAATTTTTTTTCAATCTTTTCCCTGAAACGGAGGGCAAATCAGCATATTTATACCAAAACAATTGGCTTAAAATTAAGTGGTTTCCAAAAAAGCTGTGGCACGAGTGATTTTTGTTTATTTTTATTGACATTTTACAGCAATACATAGTCAAAACCGTTTCCAAAGACATGACCACACATGAAACAGGACACTAATCACCACTGCAATGGCAGATTGGGTGACATTCTTTCATTGTAACATCTGGTTGGGCAAACCTTTTATAAAGAAATTCAGCCAAAATGACACAGTGAAGCTAACTGGGCAACCAATACCCGAGATGCGTACCTCAATTAATAAAGTAAGAAACTGACCAAGCCATTGCGGCTTTTTAATGTTACCCAAGTTAATAAAATCATTATCAGGTCTTTCCTGAACTTGTAATGTCTGTTAGTTTGGCCTATAAAGAAAATGGTTAATTGCAACAATTCTCAGTAGAAAGAACATGCTAAAACTTTACCAACTGGGAAGCTGAACAAATATTTAACCGGACAAACTTGAGCTCAACAGTAGTCACTGTTTTAATAGTAGTCTACAACAGGGGACAAGCTAGCCTGGGAGATAAAGAGAGTCTACCAAGCTGTTGCAACCAATACTGCCATGCACTGCTCAGACTCTCCAAGCACCCCCCGGATTGCACAGCTAGGGCTTTCATGTCAAAATGCCATCCAGCAACCACTGCCTTCACCATTTAAAGTAACACTCGCTTCTCCCCTACTGCTATCTCTGGGAAACCCCTAAACTGTCTTGTGCAACTCATCTTACTGCTGAACATCCCACTATTCGGTGTAGTGCTAGGTACACAGTAAAGGTAAACAGCAAACATTACATAAAAGAATTTAACAGTAACCCCCCACTGACCATCACAAGACAAACAGTTTGCTCCTCGGTGGGGCAGGCAGAACAGGAAGGTGAACTCACAAGGGAATCTGTATGGGGAAGAGCCTCCAATATTACCCAGAGTAACAGGTTAAAAAACAAATAGCCCCAATACAGTCTTGTGCCTAGAGCCTCGTAAAGTCAGTGCACAGTCCCGAGTGCTTCACCTGGTAACCATGGGATACCTTAACGGTCATATACTGCACAAAAGGGTAAGTCAACCTGGCCTCTCAGTTGGCATCCTCTTCCAGAAGGTATTCCCCCAGGCCCGACTCTCCACAGTCTGCAGCAATTCTTCTATATGTCTACTCACTGCTGTGGGGTCCAATGAAGGAGTACATTTTCTGTTGCGGTGTGAACTGCAAGCATGTTGGAAAGCGGAGCCAAAAGGGATACTGCATTCTTTAAGGATGGCTGCAAGACCTCAAGCTCTGCAGCATGTGTGTGTGGAGGAGTAACTGGGGGGCAGTCCATCTTTCTGAAAGTTCTCTGGCACCCTAGCCACTCACAAGATCTTATCCCTCATGCCAACCGATTCAGTCACCACTAACAGAGTTTGTGGGCCCTCTGCCATGATCCAGGCCTGCCTGGGAGGGATACAACAGACCACTGACTGAGCAAATCCCAGCCCCAAAGCCTCTGGAAGTCATCTCTCCAGGAACGTCACCACCTCCTCTACCTCTCTACCCTCCAGTACGCCCAGAATCTGTGCGTTTGCAGCTCATTCCCAATTCTCAAGTTATTTGAGCTACGACCTCAGCATGCTCTGCTCCTTCACACTGCCTCTGTAAGCTCCTTCCCAGCTATTTTCTTTGATTCCTCTGTCCCTGTTACCATCGTTTCTACCGTTTGCTCCACGGAAGTGTCCATCTTTTGGTCCATGTGCAGCACCATCTGAGTATTTATTTTATGTATTCGATAACCAAATTACACTGGTCCCAGGGACCATTTACAGGCACGACCTGGGCCATATAGATGGCACATTTATTTATTTAGTTTTTGTTAACCAGGTACTGTAAGCACACTAGACAAAAATGAAAATTACATACCTACTGTAATTCCAGATCTTTTTGTGCATCTTCACCATGCATCACTATCTAGGGTACCTGCCAGAAGTCAGGATCCTGCGGGAGCTTTTTTTTTTTGCATGGGCAGAGCAGATTCAGCGACAGTGCCGTCCTCGAGGCAGATGTACAACGTGGCGCTCATGGGTTGGCGGTTAGCTGTCATCAATGCCACCCCCTTGCCAGTTCTGAGTTGCCATAGAGTAAGAAATAGGAAGGGGGGAGACAAGAAAGTGCAAGGGACAGAAAAAGGAAAAGATATATAAAACAAAAAGTAAGAATAAATGGCTGAGAGAACAGAAAAAGGAATCTAGGGATTGGGAGGAGCCCCAATCTCTGCGAAAAGGGAAAGGAGGAAAATGTTTACTGGGCGGGGAGAGGACAGCGCCAACTGACCCTGTGGTCTGGACCCCAGAGGCTAACAGCGTAAGAGTTAAGACCTTCTGCCTAAGGAGTAAACAGGAGAACCTGGCAAGGCAAGCAAGGTCTCAAGTCAAAAATCAAGAAAGTTGACAAAGAACTCCTGGCAGAGGATGACTGCCCTCGAGGGCTTAGTTGTAGGGATTGATCATAGCCAAGGAGTCCAGGAGGCGAGGCATGTCCTCTCCCCCAACCGAAAGAAAGAGGAGGAACTTCAAGGAAGAACCTCCTCCCAAAAGATAATATAAGTGGCTATTCCCAAAGGGGAAGAGGGAAAGAGATAAGGGGTTGCAACTCCAGCACCCCACCCCTAAGAAGGGGCGAAAGCCGAAAGACAGTGAGAAAAAGCCCCCCCCTTACCTCCTTCCAGTAATTAACTGCAGGAGGCAGTCCCCCGTGTGCCTCAAAAATTCACCCACTGAAGGCCAATGGGAGGGAAGGGAGGAGGCACACAGAGGGAGTCTGAGGGCCCCAGGGGGAAGGAGGGGGGGGATTTAGTGATAGTGAAGATGCACAGAAAGATCAGGAATTACGGTACGTACGTAATTTATATATCTTATCTGTGTCAATCTTCACCTTTCATCACTATTTGGGTGACTACCGAGCCCCCCGAAGAGAACCCAGTGGGACCCTAAGGGACTAAGCCCTTAGCCCCAGTGGGATACACTGAGGAAGAACCGCTACGGACCTGGCAAGGCCGAGAGCGAGACGGGACCCCGGGGGAAGTTGCCTCAATAATTGCAGTCTCACCCTGCGGGAGAAAATGGGGGTTCTCCGGTAGGCGGAGGAAATCACCCTACACCGGGCCACAGGTGACAACTGGGAATGATGAAACCACGCCTTCCGCCTACTGCAGACTGTTGTCCCTGCGACTCCGGAAGCCACCTCGTTGGCATCATAGGATGCCCTCGCTTGGTGCCTTGCTAGCTCCAGGCCCTCAGCAGACAGTGTGATGGCCTGTCTGGTTACCTCCGTATCAGGCACAGAGGCTAGGAGCTGACCTAGCCTGGACCACAAGAACCTGTCATAGGAAGCATAATGGGCCTGATGAACTGATATGAGAACAGAAACCATGCTGAGCAGAAGACCGTCCGAAGAGTCTGAATCTGGGGCTGCTCATGGTAAGGGGTGCGAAGCCCAGGAGTAGTATACAACTGCGTCAAACCCAAAAGAGGGTGAGGCATGCGACCTGGAGACTCCTGGGGAGTGCAATACATCTGGCAGAGTTCCCTTGGGGCTGGAACAGAGGAGAAGGTACGTCACCAGAGCTGCAGTGACGCTTCCTAAAAGGGGACAGGCCATGCAGAAACCACCAGGTTGGTTGCACTGAAGTCGCCTAGGAAAGCGCGTGCCACATGCTCAGTATTGCTTTCCAAGCGGGGGGTTGGGGTGATCCAGAGATCGTCCATCATCCTCACAAGGAAGCACTGATAGGAAGCCAGATCAGCTGCAGGGAGATGTGGACGGAAGATTCCTCCCCCTCGAAAGAGGGGGAAGAGGAAGCGGACGAGTCCAGAGATTCAGAAGCTAGCTGCTCAGGGGGAGGGTGAAACACCCGCTCGTCCACAGCCCTAACGCAAGTGGGAAAGTGAGCAGACAATCCCCTGAACTGCTCCCAGATCAAAGGTCCGGTAGGACCGGTAATACTGGGGTGGGGAGAGGGATGGAAATAGAGGAATAGGGGCCAGATCCTGCAACGAAGAGGAACATCCTCTGCCCAGTCAAGAGGGCCTAGTAGATGCTCCCAACAGGGAAGGAGACCCGGAAAGCCCAGCAGCCAACAGCTGATCAACCTTTCTGGAACTGCTTACATCGTGCCCCGAGGAAGAATCCCCCTTGTAAAGTGACTGGGACCATGAATGTCCAGAAGGACGGTCCCTGGCCTCCAAAGAAGGGATCCCTCTCAAGGAGAGCGAAGGGAAAGGACGAGAATCCGCACTACGGCTCCTTCCCAAAGCTGGGTGGGTTCCAGGAAGAGACAGCCGCACATAACCCAGGCCCCTGAGACTCCAAAAGCGCCCTCTGCCTCATAACCACCAACCTAGGCAGCTGGCAACTCCAACTAGTCTCCAAGGAGACCACCCAGGGTGCAGCACCCTCCCCTTCCAAGGGTGCTCCGGGCTGCCCCAAAGTGGGACTGTTCACACACACTACAGAAGGGGGTACCCCAGCTGATGGGGCAGACAACTCCCTGACTCCAGGCTGCACAGCAGTAGTTACCCGGACCACTACCGGTAGGTCACTGCCACCGACCACAGAATCAGGGAGAGTCGCCTGCTCCTCAGAGGGAGGCTGAGTGGGGGCCATAGAGGTGACCACTGAGGGGTCAGAAGACTCTGAGGAGTCCGGAAGCAAGTCCTGAGTGGACCCAGAATCCCCCTCCAAGGGGTGGAAACAAGTCCGATGCCAGACCACCCTCCAACCCCTGCCCGTTCCTAGGCTGCGAGAGGTTCCAATCTCAGCCTTGGCACCATGGTTGGCAAACGGCACAGAGGCCCAAAACAGCATTGGCAGACTGTGTCAAGGCCAAAACGAACAAACTTACCAGCAATCAGCAGCGTTGAGAAGAGGCGAACAGAACCGCCAAGTATCCCCCGATGTGCAAGGGCCAAACAAAACTAGGCTGCAGGCATATGTCACAGAAGAATTCCAAAGCTCCACATGAGGTCCAACCTCTACAAAACAGGAGACGAAGAACTGGCAAGGGGGTGGCACCGACGACCAACCTGCGAGCGCCATGTCATATGTCGGCCAAGAGGGCGGCATCGTCACTGTGTCAGCTCTGATCATGCAAAAAAAAAAAAAAAAAAAAAAAGCTTCCGTCGGGTCCCGGCTTCCAGCAGGTACCCCAAATAGAGATGAATGGTGAAGACTGACACAGATAAGATCAGATGCCTATTTTCAGGTGTGACCCAGAAGGTTACAAGGGAAAAAGGAAGCAGATTACAAAACAGAGCTCAGGTAAATAAACGTACAGATAGCTCACAGACAAGGCAGGAGAGACGAAAAAGAAGCATACAGTAACATACACAGGAGCAGGTAACTTTCTATACATACAGACAGTTGCATCATAATACAGAGACAACAGTGTCAAGTAAGCATTAGCACGATGGAGGTGGCAGATGGATTGATGCATGGGGGCGGGCGCCCGAGGCTAGGGCGAGGGCTACCACCGCCCCCACGCATCAATCGCATTAGATGCCACCGATGGAGCGCTTAACGCGCTTTGTAAATACGGGCCGCGCGACAATGGAGTTGCCAGGAACCTGGTTATTGTGCTTGGAGCGACATAACAGGGGAGTGGAGCTGTGAGGACACGTTTCTGCTACACTTTTCAATCTTCCTTGGCGCCTACATTTACTTACTGATTCGCTCTACATACTTACGGGATGTAAGTACACAAGACACTGCGGCTCACACCACAGTCCGGTGTTTCTGCCAATGTCCGCGAGTATTTCCTTTATACCCGGCGATGGAGGTCTCCGCGATGCTGCTGATATCCCGCGGTGTGCATCTGCATGCAAATTTGCCTGCCTCCCCCCCCCCGCATCACTTCCCCTTCCCTCTTGCGAGTCGCTTGCTGGCATCCCCTATCTGTCTCCAGCGATCCTGTGTCTACGTTTAGGTGCGCCTGCTTCTTGTCCCCCCTCCCCTTTTCCGTCCGCATCCAGCTTGTCTCCCCGTCGCTCCACCACTCTTACCCCTGAAACACTCGCTCCCCTGCTGTGCCCAGTGCTGCTAGGCTGGGGGTCTGGCTGCTGACGGTACTGCCGAAGCGGGCACAGCATATAAGCTGGGTTAATGCCCGCTTCGGCTGCCGTCTCATGACCCTCCTACACCTATTGGATCGCGGGATCCGAAGCACCTTATTAATGCCATGTTACAATGATACTTGGTTACAATAGGTGTAAACCTGGAGAAGGGGTTAAAAAGATGCACATAGTACATTCAATACACAGACTACACTCAGTATTTGTCACACCCAGTAAGTACATGGTTAAACAGCGAGAAAATGCATCAAGACTACATCAAAATTACATGTCCAAAATCATACAAAAGAACATATAAATGTACAAAACAGTAATAATGCAATAGAACCATTTATAGTGCATGAGTGTACCTGGAGCAGGCAGGAGGTAGTACCCAAGTGCTGTAGGAGTAAAAAGGATGGGGTTAGGCTGTGCACACTGTTGACCCAGAAAGGCAGGTGGAGAAGAGAAGGGGAGGCGCAAGAACTGAATATGAGGAGAAGGGATAGCCATTTCCTGATTTCCCCCGTCAGGATGTTGAGAACCCTGCCAGGGTGGTTATGGTAGGAAGGCAGAATCTGGGGATAGATAGTAAGGTGGGTTACAGCAGGAACAGCTGAGGAAAGGTAATTGTGTAGGGCAGAGGTAAAGGAGTAGTTGGAGGAGGGTGTCTATATTTCGGAAGTTCAGATTTTAGGAAGCGATGGGCAAACCAGTCTAACCGATGAGGGTGGAGCGCGAGGATCGTCAAGGTGCAGGCGTCATTTGATCTGAGAGAGTGGGTGGGGGGAGGTGGAGTGGAGAGAGAGGAGGAGAGATAAGAGGGGAGCCCCCAAACCAAAATTTGGAGGTTAGTTTGGCACAGTGAGAGATGCTCTGTGAGACAGTGGAAGGAATGTTAGAGACCGACAGAGTTCACAGTGGTGGAAGGGGAGTCAATCGCAAAGCGGCCGAAGGAGTTAAAGAGAGTGTCCAACTTGGTCAGGGAAGATTTGGGAGCAGCACCATAGACTACGTCACAGTAGTCAAAGATAGCGAGTATCATCTTCTGGACAACTTCGTGCCTCACAGTCAGGGAGATGTAACTATGATTCCTGTACAGAGCACCAAGCTTGGGGCACAGTTTCTTCAGGATAGCATCGATATGCACAGAGAAGTTGAGGTTCTGGTCCAGCCAAACCCCAGATATCTAAATGAGGTGTTCTCCAAGATGGTCCTGTCAAGGGTGTGGAGGGTGGGTGGGGCTGGGAGCACAGAGAGTCTCTGTCTGGTGCCAAAGGTCACTGAGACCATCTTCTTGGAGTTTAGGAAAAGCTGGTGAGAAGCAAACCAGAGCCGAACTTGGCTGAAGTCATGCTGTAAGCTGGTTTGCACAGCAGCACGTTTTTTTGCCAGAACTTTACAAAACAGTACGATCAGCATACATGTGGACAGAAAAGGATGAGCAGGCTGTGGGGAGATAATTAAGGAAAATGGAGAAGAAGAATAGGGGACAGAACACTAAGGGACACCAGTGTTGATGGAGAGTGAAGGGGAGATGGAATCAAGAATTCTCACTGACTGGGTCCTGCCAATGAGGTAGAATTTAAACCAGCTGGTGGCTGACAGAGCAGGGCCAGCTGAGGACAGTGAATCAAGAAGCAGGGGATGGGAAACAGTGTTGAAAGCTTTGGCTAGGTCGATAAAGGTGGCTGAGGTGATCAGGCCATCATCAAACCCTGAAAGGATGGAGTTAGTAAGCCTGAGAAGGAGGTGGTTGATGAGTGGTTCTTCCGACAACCAGATTGGAAGGGGGTGAAGGAGGAATCGGTGAGGAAGGGCAATAGCTGAGAGAACTAAATGTTCTTGAAGTTTGGCAAGGGTAGGAAAGAGGGAACTGGGGAGACAGTTGCCAGGAGTGGATGTGTCATCACCCTTGGGGAGAGGAAGGACTACAGCGTGTTTCCAGGATGAGGGTACTTGGGCAGAAATAAAGGACAGGTTAAGGATTAGGGAGATGGGATAAGCAATTGCAGGAGCAGAAAGGTAAAGAAGTTTAGGATCAAGATCATCTGGTGAGGAGCCTTTAGAGGGGCTGAGGGACAGGAGAGCATTAAGAGCTTAAATCAGAGGAATCAACATCCCAGTTAATCCAGAGATGCTGGAAATTTTAAATTATGAACCCCTCACGAACATTATCCAAAATGACCTGGAAAGATGGTTTCCCTTTCTTACTCCCGTCCATCAACGGACAGAAATAGTGCGTATGAATATACTCCCTAGACTACTTTATTTAATTCAGAACATCCCCTTCTTACCAGCAACATGTTACTTTAAATCATGGGATAAATTAATCTCCACGTTTATTTGGGGTAAGGGACAGCCTAGGATACGGTCATCTGTTCTTAACTATCCCTGACTCAAGGAGGCTTTAATCTTTCAGACTTTAAATTATACTCCAAAGCATCATTTCTTAGGATAATCTTAATATGGTTGACGGAATCCTACTCGACCCCTTGGAAGGATATCCAATTTCAACTAAATGATCTATTTGATATCAAAAAAATTCTTCTTTCTTCAGAGGAGAGGTCTTCATCACCTACTACTTTAACAGGCATTACGGCTCAAATTTATAAATGTTGGAAAAGGTAAAGGCAAACGGGGCCACTCTGTATTATATATGAATACACTAAATTAATATCAGAAGATGATACATTTACACCCATACATATGGATTCCACATTTCAGGAATGGAGAAAACTGGGTCTTTTACATTTTTTCCAGTTTTTATCCCCCCTCGAGGGATACTCCCTTTTGAAAAACTACAGTCCCAATATAGTCTCCGTAGATCAGATCTATTTCGCTATTTCCAGGTTAGGAACCATATACTTAGAAACCGAATTATACAACCCAAGATCCAGTATCCAACCCAGGAACTCCTCAAAACATTTATGGAAGCTATAAAGGGGAATCTGGGTAAGCATTTAATCGGAATAATATACAGGGAATTGAGAAATTAACAAAAGGAATCCACTAAATCCATATTCCAGGAATGGAACAGAGATCTCCACCTAGAATAACTATGGAGGAGTGGAGGGGGATCAGCTGGAAGTGCGGTTAAGATCACTTCCTCCCCATTTTGGAGAGAATTTGCGTGGAAGTGTCGTTTTCCGCTTTTTTAGAGCTCTGGCAGGCCTGCTTAAATTCCTCCCAGAAGAATATGGAGCTTGCTGGCGAAAATGTGGGTGGTCTGAGGGTGACACTGGGACACATTTTCTGGCAGTGTTCTTGTTTGATGCCCTTATGGATATCCCTACAAACAGAATTAACTAGCTTATTAGAACAAGAGGTGAATTGTCAGCCGAGCAGGTAATGCTGGGGATCTTTCCAAACCATTCCCCTCCATGGGAACAAACTCTTACCTCCCAGTTTGTTGGCGGTTGAAAAGTCAATAACTCGCAGGTGGATGACTAGCACCATTCAAACAGTATTCGAATGGAGATCTATCATGTCCAAAATGTATGTTGCAGAATCCCTTAATGCAGAAATCCAGGGTAAAGCTCCAACATACATGATGAGATGGCTGAGATGGGTGCTCTACCGGGGGTGGCAGAATCAAATTTGTGACTCTAGTATTGGTAGAATTATTATGGGAGGGATCAGGAGGAAAAGACTGAATAATGATAGAAGAGTTAAGAGAAAAGAGAATTTAATTTAAGCGGGGGGGGGGTCTAATCGAGAGAGAGGAAATGCCTCACCCAAATATAAAGATAATAAAGAATAAAACATAAGGGGTAAATAAGGTAAAATTTAGATGAAATGAAGCTGGTGCTTTACCCTTTGAATGATCTTCGACCAGAACGTTATATACTTATCACACTAAACATTCAACCCTTTGGGAAAAATTATATAAACTGTCAATCATATAAACTGACTGGAGATATACGGCAATATAAGATGATATCTGAAATGTACTCTTGACCAAGTGTAATAAAAAAAAAAAAAAAAAGCTCCATCAGAGGAGATAGTAGAAAAGGAAAATGGGGAGGGGTATGCACTGGCTGAGGCGAAGGGCTGAAGTTAGTAGGAGGCAATGAAGAGAGGAAATTTAGAGGAGACGTGGCATACGAGGTGTAGTAGGCATTAAATTCATTGGCCATGGAGCCAGGGTCGAAAACTAGGGAGTTATTTATTTTGAGAACTGGTGGGGAGGGTGGGGGAGGGGGAGAGAGAATAGGACATGAACTACCCTCCAGAGTTAATGTTAGTCAGGAATGAGGAGCTGAAATAATTGGACTTTGCCAGTCTAGTAGCTTTAGTACATGAATTGCGTAGCATTCTGTACTTGGGCATAGTCGTTTGGATGTTTAGTAGATTTGTGTTTTCTCCAGGCCCGGCCACACTCCCTGAAGCAGGCCAGTAGTTTGGGG
This sequence comes from Neoceratodus forsteri, assembly GCA_016271365.2. Classification (NCBI taxonomy): domain Eukaryota; kingdom Metazoa; phylum Chordata; order Ceratodontiformes; family Ceratodontidae; genus Neoceratodus; species Neoceratodus forsteri. Next base: position 11,572,027 of record JADMNL010000036.1, read on the forward strand.
GTGATCCAGGGGAGGTGAAGCCTACAGACTCTGGTCCTTCTGAAAGGAGCAAAGGCATTCCAGGTGGCAATGAATTTATCCTTAAAAACAGTCAAGCGCATGGTCGACAGAAATGGCAGTGGAGGAGGGGAGGCCCAGTCGGTGGAAGAGAGTGCAGAGCTGACTGGGTTAAGGTCTAAGGATTTAAAGGACCGGAGCTGTATAATTTTAAAGGGAGGTTTGGGGCGATGAACCTTCCGTACAATGAAAATGGGGTTGTGGTCACTAACAGCATCAGGGAGGAGACCAGATTTAATGACATGGTGTGGGTGGGTTGTGACTGTCCAGTCAAGCAGGGTGTAGTTTTGTGTTTTGAGATTAGGGCGTCTGGGCTCAAGTACAAGTTGAGTGAGGTTTAGAGCAGTGACATCATTGCATAGCTTATTTAACTTGGGAGACAACCAATTTGGATTCACGTCACCCATTATGAAAAATTCACCAGACTGCAAGAGAGGTGATATTGGCTAAGAGTTCAGTTGTGACCGAGGGCTGAATGCTTGGGCAGCAATAGATGCCAGCCACAAAGATTGGGATTGAGAAAGGAAGAATAATGTGGGTGACAAGGGCTTCACAGGTAGCTGGCATGGAGATAAACAGGGTGGTAGTAAACTGCAGTGAGGACAGGATATACATGGCCACTCTCCCACTGCGACCAGATCGATCTTGTCTGGAGATGGAATATCCAGGGATGGCACTGCCGGGGTGCTCTTTTTGAGCCATGTCTCGGTAATAATTAGGATGTCAGGGGTGTGTGAAATCATAAGAGTTTGTAGGAGGTTGATTTTAGGTAGTAGGCTGCAGATGTTCAGGTGGAGGAGCTTCAACCCGTTAGGGAGGGTTGTAGTGGAAGAGGGGTTTGGAGACATGTTATTTGGGTAAGGAGTTGGAGTAGGACAAGAAACAGGGCCAGGGCTGGGGTGGATGTTTCCTGATGAAAGAAGGAGAGTGGCAAGGATGAAACAGTGACGTTTAGGACCTTTGTAACTGGAGTAGGAAGTACATGAGAGAGCGAGGGGTGGAGAGAAGGAGATAAGGAAATGAAGAAAGGCAAAGTGACTAGGAAGGGAAAACAGAGAGGCTGGAGGGTAGTAGGGAAAGTGAGGTCTGTTTACAAGGGGAGCTGTGGGGGTGATTGACAGAATGAAGGAGGTATCTGGGAGAGAAGTGGCAATAGGTGTAGAGGGGGAGACTGGGATACGGGTAAGAACCAGGAAGGGTGTGAGTAGGAGGGAGATGGAAACCATTCTGGGTAGGGTAGTAGAGGCTTTGTACAGCTTACAGATTCAGATCACACTACTGAATGTTAAGACACTGATAATTTGCTTTAGGTATGAATGACCCTGGACTAGAAGTGTTAGGGGAAAGCAGTGGGAAGAGTTTTGCAACCTACACGTGTTATTGCCCTCTAGTGGCTTTACAGTATATTCTGCAAATGGAAAAGACGACACAAAAAAAAAAAAAACCAAAAAGGCAACAAATCACTGACAGGCCAGTGCAGGTTACTCAAGTGCTGCTCTGCACTGAACTTCTCACAGAAGTGTGCAACTGAGTGAACTGGCAAGCAAAAAGATCAGAACTTCGCTACACAGCTGCTAAAGGAAGAACCGTCAAAGGTCAGTGTTTCTCTGCAGTATTATGACCTAGTCCAATGATTTCAGCACTGGCTGCAGCATTGGGCAAGAAACCAATGTCAGCGCTCCGGGCTGTCTGGAACCTTTCAGTTGCCACTGGGAGGAAGGCTCAAAAATCTTCTTTCCCTTGTTCTGGGTCATGGACCAGATGCTACCTTATGGGCCAAGGAGGAGTGCAGGCAACAGGCACCTTCTCGGCCTGTCCAAGGCAGGCGGGTTGCTTGTGGAGGGGACTCTTTGTCCCATGTCAGTGGATGTCCTGCCACATTCCAAGCACCCTTTTGATACAGATTTCAAAGTATGAGACTCTGTTTAATGGCTAATAAACACACCAGTGGTGGCTTTGTACCCTCATGGAGTGATCTGCAGATGTGGGATCCTAGCATTAGGCTCCTACGAGCCTGGGGAGGGAGCCATCCTAGTGTTTGATATAGTGTACAGTGATGGGTGCAGAACAGAGCTTGCGTGATAAACCTACAGATATTGTTGAGTGCTGTGTTCAGGTGATTAAAAAGCTGGGGTGTGGCCAGGGAGATAATTTGGGGGCAGTATTCAAAGATGGGTAGGAAAGTACCTCTCCCTATTTCTAATCTCGCTTTGTAAGTAAAAGGTGCTCAAGCCTGTAGCAGATACCCAGTCTCTGGGCAACTTCTTGATTACATATCCAATGTGGGCAGAGAAGATTAAAGATGATAAGACAGTCACCACAAGGTACTTGAAGTTATCCATCTGCTCAAGGGTGGTACCGTCGGAGGACTGGATCCTGAGGAAGGGTAGGTGATTAGACGTTGACCTGATGAGTCTATGTTTAGAGCTGAGCAGCATGGATTTTGTTTTTTCACATTGCAAACCAGTCTGTTTCTTGAACCAGTGAGCAGCAGTGGAGAAATCTATGTTAAGGACTCGGGATAGATACGAGAGGTTGTTGTCACTATGGAACAAGATAAAATCATCCGCATACATGATCCTGTGACTTACTGAGGGTATAGAAAGCATAAGGTTGACGAATAGGGAGTAAAGCAGAGGGCCCAGAATGGACCCTTGGGGGGACTCCTGTGCGTACCTGAAGATGTTTGGATAGGGCTTCCCCAATTCCAACCATTTGCATTGTCAGGTAGTTTTGAAGCCAGTTTGTAGTGTTGGAAATGAAACCGCATATGGCCAGCTCATTAAGGAGTACAGAATGATTCACCATATCAAACTCCTTCGATAGATCTACAAATATGGCTCCCGTGAAGTGTCTTAAGCCTGCCTGTGAGTACATAATCGGTGAAAAGGGCCAGAGCCGTGGTCGTACTATACACTTTTCTGAAGCCATGCTGACCCTTTGATAGAAGAATATTCTTTTCAAGGTGTTTCAATATTTATCTAAATACAACCTTCTCTACATGATCCTACTCATGTGAGATAGTATAGACACCGGCCTGTAATTGTCAGGCAGGCAAGCGTCACCCCTTTTAAAGACAGGGACTATCCAAGCCTCTTTCCACAGAGTTGGGACGGTGGCTGTGGAGACTGACAGGTTAATGATGTAAGAGTGTGGTTTGGCCACAAAGCTTGTGGTTCTGAAATAAAGTGGGCAGTTGTTAGTCCTATCTCCAAGATGCGGAGAATGAGTTCTCTGAGGAACTGGGGGTAGTAAGACTTGGTAAGACTCCAGATTAGTAAATCTGGAGTCAAGTAAGTTCACTACTGCTGCAGGGTCTGTAATAAGATCAGTTTCAGTATTTTAACATAATAAGAGTTCCCCATAGCTGTCAGTTTGAAGACAGCAGTGACCAAACACCACGTGATTTATGAATTAACTGCGGGGTTTCTAGTGTGGCCATGGACTCTCCATGTGTAGGTACAGGCTGAGTGGCTGTCGACTGCTTGGATGGGCCAGGACGCGTGGAATCAGATTTTGCAGTATTTCTAGGTTGCACCATAATGCCAAATTTGGATGATAAAGTCCATGCACCACTGTACACTGATGTCAAAGAAAGTTTGGAAGGAACACAAAACATACTTTAAAAACTTTTAAAAGAAAACCTGAGGTTGCAGAGCTCAGAGAAACTGACTCCCAAGTGCTGGTTTAAAAATGAACGATTCAATTTTTTACTGGTGTTTTCCATTCCAGATGAACATCATGGACCCTAGCTGGAAGATCAGAGGCAGTAAAGGATAACCGTGCACCTTCCTGCCCACAAATACACACTCTTGAGAGTATCACCAGGTTTCATTTTTGACCCGCTTCTATTCAGTCTATTTGCTGATGGTCTTGCCTCCATCTGCACCAGTACCGACACCATTACCTTACACAGACGTCACCGTCTATGCCACATATTGAAGTTCAGCAGAACTGTACAAACAGCATTTGACAAGACTCAGACATGGATGGCCAGGAACGGGCTCCTGTTAAGGATACCAAAACTAAATTGATGCTATTCAGCACCAGATCATCTTCCCTCCATGCACTGCCACCCCCCAAAACACCCCCCCCAACCCACGCTGCAGCACTTTAGCACCCTAGTAGTCTGGCTTGTCACCTATCTGGCCCCTTCTCCTATCGCCTTCCTTCCCTCGAGAACCTGCTCCCTGCACTCTCCCATGTCCCTCAGTCACCAGCTAAAACATTTCCACACCCCATCCTGCTCCTGCCTGCCCTCTACCTGACCTCCCCTTCTGCCTGGGTTCTACCTTCACCTGAACTGGTCTCCTCCCAACAACTACCGCACTGCTGTGTTGTTAAATGCACTGTTCACTTTATTCTGCACATCCATCCTACCCAGTGTAATGTCATTCTAACATACAATGCCAAGCTCAAACTCTCCCAACCCACTTTCAAAGTTTCTACCTTAAAATGGCCCTTCCGTTGATGTTGTACCCTCATTTAAACACCTTGGTCTCACTCTCGACCCAGCTCTCTCTTTTGGTCTCCATATTCAACAATCCTGCAAGCCGACTAACATAAAACTCGGTATGGCCTATCTTTCCAGCTATATGCTCACACCTTCAGCGAGGCTTGCCATTGCCCATGGCATACTCCTTCCGTCACTCACCTATGGTGTTGTAGTGTATGCCTCTGCGAGTAAAACTATTCTCAGGAAGTGGGATGTCACCTACAATAATATCTGTAGGTATGCATCCTCGTCACATCGACTGAACTCAGATGGCTTCCTCCGACTGCATCTAGAGACCCTGCGTTGGGTTCGGCCATAGATAAAGTCATCCGTAACCAAATGCCTAAACCCCTGGCAGATCTATTCCTCATTCAGCCATCTAAATACGGTCTTTGCTCAACTACTAATGCTCCTGTGCTTATTCTTCGGCACCACTCCACTAAAGATGCTAGCGCTTTCTCCTGTTATGCCCCCTACCACTGGACTTCCCTCCCACTAGCGATAAGGTTAGCGCCTTCCCATGCCTCTTTCAAGAAACTGCTTCGTGTTCATCTGGCTGACTCCTGTTCATGCTCATGTTTCAAACCCCCCCAGCCCATTATCTCTCCCTTGATCCATGCACCCTTTCACCTCACATATGCACTTTACACGCCTCTATTCGTCTACTTGCACCCTTAGTTTACCAAACTCCTTTCCCCCTATTTTTGCCTGTCTACACTTTTCCATCCTTCCCCTTTTTACTGCACCTCCCTAGTGATGTCCTGGCATTACTCTAACCTCTATGCATAATTATACTTTCTGGGGTATTACTGTTTTGTGTGCTATACCATTTTCTCTACCTGGATTACTGCTTAATGGTTTACTATTGCACTTGCTCTCTTATTCACTCCACGTTACTGCCTATGTAATTGTATCATGTTGCTTTATGACTACTTTGTATTACTCCTGTCTAGGCTTTTACCGTATTGTTTTTTAATGTTCTGTATTTGTTTCTACCTCTGTTGATCAAATGTTAAATCAACTGTATTGTTTATTTATTTATTAAAATTTTGGTGACCAGGTAGGCCCACTGAGCCCCGAAGGTCCCTTTTTCAGGGATGACCCGGGATAACAATACAAGATAAAATACAGTGGAGAAAAACTTTTGATTACATAGGTTGTTAAGCATAAGGTGGTTACAGACAGTGATTACAGACATGGTTATCATCATGACACAGTTTTGCCTTGGTACTACTTGGCATAGTGATATACATGAGGTAGCATTAGTCCCTAGGTGTCCAGATACTAGAGGGAGGTACATGGTCGGCTCACCTTTGGGAAGGTTTGATGCAGAAAAAGGAGATACCTTAAGAGCCGTGGCAGTGGCATGCACTTGTGGCCAGTATATGGGACTTGAGCCTGGTGCAGAAGTTCGTGAGTAACAAGGTGTCCTGGACTGGGGGGGGGGGGCTTGTTCCATAGGCTGGGGGCTTGGCAAGAAAAGGATCTGCCGCCAGCATTGGTCCTTACTCTGGGGACTTCTAGTAGTGTTCGTTCTGATGTCCTTAAATTCCTATGGTTGTGTTTAATGGTTATGGTTCCGGCTATGCTTGGTGGAGCGGGGGGTTCGAGTAGCTTGTAGGCCTGGACAAGCAATGGGTATTGGAGGCGAGCGGCCAATGTGGGCCACCGGAGCTGGGCCAGAGTGTCACAGTGGTGACACCGTGAGTGGTCTTGGGTAGTGAACTGAGCTATTTTGTTGTATAGGATTTGCATCCTGGATACCTCTTGCTTTGCCATGCCCTGTATAATCGGGGCCGCATACGTCAAGGTAGGGAGCAGGACACTTGTCGCAATGGAGAGCTTGGCCAGAGGGATGAGCTGGTCCCCGAGTCGGTACAAGGTACAGAGTTTGCGATGCAGGGTCCTGGTGACCTGGTCCACGTGGTCCTTGTAGGTGACACACTGATCCAGAGTTAGGCCTAAGTATTTTAAGGAGGGAACTACATTAATGCTTTTGCCAGAGAGTGTGGTTAGTCGGAGGGATAAGGACCGGTCAAGTCCCAGTGATCTTGGCCCGAATAGCATTGCCTCGGTTTTGTCTGCATTAAGTACCATTCTGTTCTCACACAGCCATGTCTCTAGGGATGTGAGGTCCTTTTGGAGGAGCGGACCAAGAGCGGCCACATCGTCCAAGGGTCGGTAGATGATAGTGTCGTCAGCGTACTGTACAACCGAGCTCTCCCCACAGTACGTACTTAATTCGTTGGTAAACAGGGAGAATAGGAGGGGACCTAGTATTGAACCCTGAGGTACTCCCTGTTTTAGAGGTAGTGGCTCCGACATGTATCTGTAAACTCCCAGGTAGTGCCTGAAAATAGTCACTGCAGTGGCTAGCGCACCTTACCCGGTCAACAAAAACTAAATAATTGCCAGCAGATTAGGCCGTACGGTCTATAGAGTCTGTTCGAACCTCAGATCCCTTGTTGGGAAATTAGGTCCTCTCCTCCCCCACCTTGTGTTCAGATACATCCCCGTTCTGTATCTGTCCCACCCTCTCTTGAAGCCCTCCACCCTGGAAATCTGGACCAGCTCACCAGGCAGCACGTTCCAAAGATCCACCACCCTCTTAGTGAAAAACCTCGTCCTCTTCCCCCCCTCTCATCCTGCCAACTTCCAACTTCAAACCATGCCCTCTGGTGATACCTCCCTCCTTTAGTCTAAAGATCCCCTCCATGGTGGGCAGCCATTAGGTTGCTGGCTTTCGAGCAGACGAGAGACCATTTGGCCTATTCTGCTGGCTTGTTAGTATGTTTATCCTATTTATTCCCTTGAGGTACCTGAAGACCTCAATCATGTCCCCCCCATCTCTCCTCTCCTCCAATGAAAACAGGCCGAGCTCCTAAAGTCTGTCCTCATACGTCAACTCTCCCAGTCATTGAATCATCCTGGTAGCCCTCCTCTGTACCCTCTCCAGGAGCTGTATGTCCCTCTTTTTTTATATTTTATATTTATTAGTTTACATGTAGACAGGTTCAGATACAGGTACATCTCACGTCTTGGAAATCACACATTGAAATGCACAGCAAGGAAATAAGTATTTCCTATAGTAAACAGGATTACAGTCTCTCCAAGCTAATCCTATAATTGAGGGGGAAATCTAAAAATAGATCAGATACATTCTAAAAGTGAGATAATCTGTGTAGCTGTAGCCCAAGAGCAGGTGGGGATATAAACTACATGTCCAGTCCTAAAATGAATTTCAAATCGCCTTGCCCAGCAGGACTTTGGGTCCACCTTCATACCTAAAGGAAAAATATATACTTCTCCTAAAAGGATTATCAGACGTCTAGGAAAAAAAAACACACACACATACTGCATCAACATCTTGATGATATAAATTCAAAGCTCGGGAGAGTACAGCTTAGTTCTCCTGGTTTTACTTAAATCGATTATTGCTCAAGATAATGATAGGGCTCTATGGCCACAGTCTCATTATGTATATCTACTTTACGAAAAACGCTTTTAAAACTGATAACAAATTAGCCCCAACCCAGAGAGAACAGCTCTTAGCCCCGCAGCAGAGGGTGAGAGAAAAGAAAACAAAAAGTCACCAAATGAAACCCTTCAAGTTTCTTCTGCAGATTCATCATCCGATGGTTGTTCAGAAATGTTGAATTGTTGAGATTCTACTTTAATGGCCCACTTCCCATCAACAATCGGATCAGTAAACACGTTGACCTTGTCTTGGTGAACAATGCGGAGTTTCGCTGGATAAAGGACCGTGTGGGGTATTGCCAGGTCCCTAGGCTTTCGTTGAACTCAGTCGAATTGTTTACGGCGGTGCCTAGTGGAGAAGGAGAGATCCGGAAATAAATAGACTGCGTGCTCCTGCACATTACGCGGGCCCAATCTCCTTGCCAGTCCCAGTACGGAACCCCTGGTACTCGTACTATCTGCAACGACCATGAGTACGTGTGGTGCCTCAGTGATTTGCTTACCGCGTGGTCGAATTCTATGGGCCTTAGTAAAACGCCAGTTCATGAAGTCTCCTTGGCCCTGCAAAACTGCACTTGGATCCATTCTTTAAAGAATAACAGTGGGTGGTCTCCTTCTAGCCCCTCCGGTAAGCCAATCATCCTCATATTGGCACTCCTGACTTGGTTTTCTAGCTGTTCAAGCCGATTTGTAAGGTGCTATACTTCCTTCTGGCGACCTGCGTCTAGAGCGTTGCACTTGGTCGCATGTTGCTGCAAGTCCTCCACTATATTCGATAATTGCTCCACATTTGTGTCCACTAAAGTAATCTTCCCTGCAAGTCCGCCCAGTTTTGTATTCATTGCCGATACTGACAATATCAAAGATTGTAGCTTGTGGCCCAGTATCTGGATGGTTTCCTCTCCCTCACTGCTAGTAGCAGGTACTGACTTCGCCGAATTTGTCAAGGCTCCAGTTGTAGTATGGGAATGATCTTTTTTCTTCGGGTTGCCCATTCTGATCCAGAGTTGTAGAGCTGTCGATGTATACCTTTTTTGCGTTTAAGTTGAGATGTAAAGTATTTTAAATCTTATATTTATGATTTTTTGATGCAGAACTGCATTTCTTGTGTCTGTCTAGCTCGGCCTCCACAGTGCCCCCCCTGTATGTCCCTCTTCAAGTGCGGTCTCCAATACTGTACACAGTACTCGAGGTGTGGTCTAGCCAGTCCATTGTACAGCAGCAGAATCACTTCCCTGCTCCTAGAGGTGATCCCCCTTACAATGCATCCCAACATCCCATTTGCCTTGCTAGCCGCTCTCCTACACTGCTCAGAGTCATTCATGCGTGCATCCACCTTGGCCCCTAGGTCTCCCAAGAAGAGGCCTTCAGCGCCTCCCCTCCCAGGGTGTACCTGTGTTTAGATTTCCCACCAAGATGTAAACACCTTGCACTTGGCGGTATTGAAATTTAATTTCCACGTTTTAGTCCACCTTTCCAGGGTGTCCAGGTCCCCTTGCAGGGCCAACCTCCTTTCTTCCCCCTCAACTACTGCTCCCATCTTGGAGTCATCAGTGAAGAGACTCATCTCACACCCTATACCCACCCCGATATCAGATATGTATGCATTAAACAGGATCAGACCTAGGACCAAGCCCTGTGGTACCTCACTACCGACCCCCTCTAGGGGTTCGAGAGCTCCCCACAGACCACTACTCTCTGTGTGCGTCCAGCTAGCCAATTTCCTATCCATCTGACCATCAATGGGCCCGCTCCCAACCCCGTCAGTTTCTCCACCAGTCCATTGTGGGGGACCATGTCAAACGCCTTGCTGAAGTCCAAGAATAGTATATCCACAGGCTTCCCCCTGTCCAGTTCAGATGTTACCCATTTGTAGAACTCCACAAGGTTGGCTCGACACGATCTACCTGGCACAAACCCAAACTCTCTGCATTTGTTTGTTATTAAACTTTTGTCATGTTAACTAATGCCCCTCTTGCACGTTACTTTGTACTGTGTAATTGCTGCTGCTGTGCTTTCTGCTCTACTGTATTCCCCCCCCCCCTTGGTCACACCTGGAAACTCAGGGTGCCTCTCCTTGTTACCATTTTTCAAATCAATACATTCCGAGTTTTAACAAGAACATAAAACAGGATGGTTACAAAATTCCCACCAAAAGCTAGGGATACCAAACAGAAAATGCAACTGCCAAGACCTCAGCACCATACACACTGGTTTTGCACCAGTCCCTGTTGCCATCCCTGGAATAGGAGAGAGGTTTATCGGTCTGCCGACCACAGCCTGCTACACAAACTTAAGCTGGTGTGCAACAACTTATGCAGATGTGCCCCTCGGCTGCAACAGCCTGCTCTGTGATAAGCTGGGTGTCTTCCATGTGACAAGTGGTCTCTAGTTTTACAAATGTGTAAATGGGCTCTACCCCGATTATCTCAGAGCTCACAGTACGATGCAGAGCTGCACAGGAAAGGGAAGCAGTTAAAAAGCAAATATGTGTGTGTGTGTGTGTGTGTGTGTGTGTGTGTATATTAAAATGTTGTGTACAAGGAAATACTACTACTACTACTACTACTACTACTACTACAACTACAAAGTGGGGTACAATTAATTTATTTTTAAGTATTTGATAACAGATTCAGAAGTATGTAATATGAAGAACCACTCGGTTGTCTTCAATAAGGAAAAAAGGTCTAACCATGTGTTTGCATGCACAGACTCAGATTTTATGCATTGGTGACCTGACACTGTGTGCACCAGGACAGCCTTGTTTAGATGATGCAGCTACTTTCGATAGTGTCCCGGGGAACCATTACAACAGCAGTTACCGGGTAAGAGAGACAAAAAAAAAAAAAAAAAAAACAAAGTGCAATCCAGTCTCCAGTCACACCTGCGATGCTGAAGAAAGTAACTAATGAGCAGGACATGTAGGAGAGGCTAGCAAATACCTATACTGGAGATTCTGTTACCACAGCTATAATGTCAGAAAACACACATTTGCTATACTATGTCAGTCATGTGACAGGGAACTTCTATAACTGAAGTGAGGTACACAGCCACTAAACCACTCTCAGACTTCTGCAGACTAGCAAAGCTCCCCCCACCCCTAAAAACCCAGGCATACTCGCACTGAGGGTTCCAGGGGGTACTCCCTACTGAAGGGTCATAGCCTGCTGGGTTTGGGAAATGTTTTGTAACAGCCTGCACCAGTGTAGGAAACGATAAGCAGCTGTGTTTTTAAAAAGGAAATGTTAACAAAGGGAGCAGAGATGAAAAGGGAAACAAAAACGAGAATCCGGCACGGAATCTGGAAAGCCGCAAAGTGAGTGAAAGAACAAGACTTTCCTGTGAACAAGCCTCAAACTTTATTTCACCAACCTAATCACATAAATCCAGCGGTCCATCTCAAAAAAAGGGGGGAGGGGGCGCGGTCACTGTGCCTGTTGTAGTGAGGGACATCATATGGAATTTAATATATCTGGGAGTCAGTGGTATCCTTATAGCAACCCTTCACCCTCCTTCAGTCAAACTACCCCCCCCCCCCCCAATCTGCGCTTTTCCCTAAAAGTAGCAGAAGAACGCTTCATCTTCCTTCTCTCTCTGGTATCCTCACCTCTGCTCCTCACTTTGCCATACTAACCATTTTGTTCATGCCTCTCATCTTGCTCTGTACACTTCCCTGTTTTCATGTCTGGTTCAGGGTGTGTGTGTCTATGTATGTGTACATATACATACACACACATACGTACATATATACACATACAAATATATAAACACACACATATACACGTTATATATATACATATACATATACATATACATATATATATATATAATCCTAAGGTTTTCCTTTTCTCCCTTACTGCCTCCTCAACCTCCTTTATGTACCAAACTGGTTTCTGTTATTTTTTTTTTTTTTAATGCTGCCTTAAAATTTATTTTGAAAATATTTATTATATTACTACCTCTGTGAAAGCCACTCTTATGGTTGTTAGGGTGTTGTCTCAGTTACATTTTCAGGGTACTGGAGCCTCAATGTGCGGGAGACAACTCTCACAAACATAAACAAGGCCTCCAAAGCAGGATCAGCATATTAAAGCCAGTGGGAAAAGCAGCCTGGGGCACAAGCTCATTTGCTTGTGCTGCAAGAAAACAGTTCCTCTTTTCAGCCTCCTCGAATTGAACATGCACAAGGTAACTAAATAGGCACGGTTAATAGGTAACAAATAGTGTCACAGGCCTGGCAATCTGAACAGGGCAGCAGAGGGACAACATTCAGCTAGCAGCTGTCCCCAGCACAGCGGGGCAGCACGCCATCCCAACACTCCACGTACTGTCACACTGGAAACTGCCTGAAGAACAAAGCTTAAATAAGGCCCAGAAGTTCTGCTTCGAGGCTAGACTGTAGGACCCCCGACAGGGGTACCCCTCAGGGAGACTGGCAGCTCCAGCTGCACAGACAAACAGCCACCGAGATCATTATGTTCACTTGGAGGGGGGAATCAATTGATCCCCCTTCACTAGCAGCTCCCAGCCACAAACTCATTTTTCACTGTAATAAGGCTGCTTTCCCATGGTGAAGGTGAGTCACAAACCATAAGTTTGGAAAAAAAAAAAAAAAAAAAAAGGTTCCACAAACACAGACCTCATGTCGTTTCAGCCCTGAAATTAAAGCACATTCCTCCAATAGCGGCATGTTGTTTCAGTGGATACTGGCGCATCGCTTCACCTTCCCTGTACTGTGCCACACCCACAGGGACAATATTTATTCTATTTTCATTTCTCCAACAAAGCTCAGCATAGCTTTTGCCTATGGCATGCAGGCTGCAGTGAGGACAGGTCACTGGATGTCTGCCTATTAACAGAAGGAAATCCTCAGGGCCTTCAATCTGAACAGGGTGACGCTGCATGTTGCCCAACCACAGGAAACCGCAAGGTTGTCAAATAACAC
>JADMNL010000036.1:11590000-11697500 GCA_016271365.2 Neoceratodus forsteri
AAAAAGGGGTGCTGGGGTGTTCCCACTGAGCTGCTGAGAGGGAGGAATGCAATGGGCAGTTGGTCTTCCTTCCACCTTCGCCAACCTCCTTGCCCAGTCACACTGCCAGCAGCTCCCACTCTCCATGAGATTCCCCCCTCTATGATGGGGTCTTTGAGGCAGCACTCCCTTGGACAGTAGTTTAACTGCTGGGCTGGGACATTTTCATTTTGGGTTTCAGCCACTCTGCCATCGTGCTCCTGTGCGCAAGCACACGTACATTCATGCAAAGTAATTAGCAAACCGATGCCGCCAGTCGCTCCGCCACTAGCTACGTTACCTTTGGTCACCCAGGAGGCACTAGAATGGAGTAGACAATCTGTTTCCCTCCCTCTGCAAAGGAGGTGAGAGTCTTCTGAGTGCTCAAATCTCATCTCCCCAGCAGCACTGGCTCTTTCCTGAACTCTGGTTTCCAGCCTCACAAGCTGCAGTGCTGCGACTGTGTCCATGGGCTGGATTAGTACTTGGAGGGAAACAGTCTGCTGCCGGAGGCACCTTGTAGTGTGCTAAATGGGGGGAAGGGATTTCCTACAGCCTGTCCTCAGTCTGCAGTCAGTTTTTATCTAGTCTACCACCTTGTAAAATGGGCCTGGAGGTGACGACAACCCCCAACTCCCCTCAACAAACGGAACATAGGGACAAGGTAATGACTCCCTTCCCACTCCCAGATATTTCTTTGGAACAGATTAGAGAGACGTCATGCCATTCTGTTAACTCAACAAAATCTGTGGTTTAAGTTTTAACCCCCCCACACCAATCACCACACACAGTAGGGGGCTGTAGCAGACAGTGACCAGGCAAAATAAATTCTGAATCAGATTTGTGGCTTGCCTAATGAGCGTCACAGGTTCAGTGACTAACCATATATCAGCCCCAAAACAGGCATTTATTACACCTGGATTTGGGGTTACATACAGGCAAGGCAGTCTGCAAGAGCGGCCTGCGGCACCCACAGAGGGATGCAGCTAAGGCAAGAACAAACTGACAGATTATATTGTTTCAGAAACCAAAAATTATTCTGGAGCCTACTGTTAAGCTCATGGGTCACTGACCTGATGTGACATTTTGTGTCGGAGGAAGTAACATGCCAATAGTAAGAATACAAGCTGGCCAGTGGGCAGGGCTTGTTGTGGCAACATTAAATTCCAACGCCTGAAAATAATATTTTAACCACATCTTAGGTATGCTGTGAACATCACCCAGACAAGACAAATCCTGGCTAGCTCCCTGAACCTCACCTGTATCTCTAGCTCACTATTTCCCTCAATGTCATTTGTACCCAAGGGAACGACTATGTCCGGGGAACCTCCACAATCCTTTGCCAGCTGATATACCTCATGTTTGGCCCTGTGCACCGTTAGTCCGGGAAGCATTTTGTTCAAACTGGGAAGGCTCCCCCCCAATCCCATTTGATCCCCCGATCATGGAATTCCCCAAGAGAAGCACTCTGACCGTCCCTTTTCCTCCATCTCCCCCCTCCCATGTCCCTCGTCCTTTCTACCGGCCACTCCCCCAGCTGGCTCCTTGCTCCTCCCCCTATCTGGGTGCCACCTGCCACCCCTCATTTGCCCTAGCTACCTCCTCCTCTCCGTTCCTATGCCTCTCCTCCTCCAGAGTATCCTTCTGTGCCCTGCTACCCCCGTCATTGCTCGTCACTGGTCCCCCCGCTAAACTAGCCTGGCTCGTCCTCCCTTTCTTCCTGTCTCTGTTCAGTCCCTCCTTGCCTGTCGTGCCCCTCTGACCCAAACCTTCAGCACCCTTTACTGTGTCCTCCTTGTACTTCTGGTCCTTCTCTTTGCCTTTTCCTCCTAACTGGTCCTTTTCTTTGCACGTTCCTCCCTCTACCCCCTCCTCCCCCACTCCCCCCATTTTCCCACATTCCAAGTTCCCCCTTTATTTTTTCTGCTTTCTGGCCCCTCCTCCTTCCCCCACTTCCTGTCCATCTCTACCCACCCCTGTCCGTGGATACATCCCCCCTTCCTCAAACATAAATAAAGAATTGAAACAGTTACTGAGCTAGGTCCGATCCACCTCCCGCCCCTACTTCCTTCTGTCTAGCCCAGCCATCTGCCTACTCCTTGAGAATGTCCTCTTGCCCCCCTGAGGGTCTCCAGTTACCTTGGTAGTGTCCTCCTTTTGGGCCCTCTCTGTCAGGGTCCCCATGCAACCCGAGAGTTCACTCCTGCACTCCTTTCCCTAAGCCCCTGCCCCTCGTGCTTGGTGCACCCCCATGGGGGTGCCTGCTTCCTTGGTAGTGCCCTCCTTTTTTTTACTGGGATGAGGCTTCCCCTTTCAACTGGGCCTCGCTGATTATCCTTGTACCTTGTTTTTATTGCTATGTATTGTATTACTATGCCCATTGTGCTAATGTATTATTTATTCTGTACCTACCAGGCCCTTCTTGAAAATGAGCTTACTCACTCAATGGAGTTTCACCTGGCTAAATAAAGACAGATGATAAAGATAGATAAGATTGAAGTCCCCCACAGCGGGGCCAGGATGGAGAGGGCCATCCTCTTCCCATCCGGTGACTCATATCCAGAAGTGGGCCAGGTGGTGGCACAGGACAGGAACAAGCAGGCAGGGTTTCATGCAGCCTGCACCAACCATTTTCCCTTTTCTCCCTGGGTTCCCTGCTGCAGACATATGCAAGTGTATGCATGTGGAGGTACACTCACGCTGCGAGAACTGTGTCTCCACTCTTTAATGCTGCTTGGGCACCAGTGCTAACCCCAGTCCTCCACGTGGTGGCAGCAAACAGCCAAGATGACATGCCTCCCTACCCTGAGAGAGCAGAACTGTCTGGCAGATGCTCGATCCTCCTCCCTCCCAGCGCAACCCCAGGTAACCTAAGCTCATTCCCGAACTCCGTCGCTGGCATGGTAGTTGCAAGGTGTGCACGTGTGCGCGCGCGCACACACACACACACACACACACACACACACACACACACACACACACACACCCCGCAGCCATCCACACCACTAGGCTGGCCATGAGCAGCGGCTGTACTGTCAACCCTCAAGGTCTGTGATTTATCGTCTCTATATTATCAATTTTAAGTTGCCTGTATCTTATTTTCAAAAGTTTCACCAGGAAAGACATACTGAGCTACAAAAGCTCGTTTCCAGCTGCATCGAGGGGGGAGGAAGAATACAAGAAACAAACAGCAATAAAATTATACAATCTGTTGAGTCTTAAGCATTAACTAGGCAATTTATGCGATGAACAGGGCAGACTGGACAGGAGGGATTGTCCCACTGGGAATAAGGGAATACAGGTCAAAGTGTGGAGGTAGCGTAGAGCTAGCTGCTGTACAGTGGAGAAGGAAGAAAATGGAAAGGGGGAGAGAACAGGTGTAGAAGAGGGGGAAGGAGGAGAAGAGGGGGTAGAGGGTACTGAGAGGAGAAAAGGACAAATGCCAGGTGCAGAGCAGGTGAGAGGGAAACGGAGAAGTAGAGGGTATTGAGAAAAGGAGAGGGACAAGTATCGGGTGCAACTGCAGGAGTGAGGTGAAGTCATGGAGGAGGAGGGGGCACGAGAGCGTTGATAAGAAGAGTAGTGAATGGTTAGGGGGAGGGAATTCCAAAGTTTGGGGAAGTGGTAGGAGAAAGCAGTCTGACCGGAGGGGGGGGTAGATTCCTATAAGGGGAGAGCGAAGGAACGGTAGCTAGAGTCGCAAGAGAGTATGAGGAAGGTGGGGGGAGAGAAGAGAGGTCAAGTAAAAGGGAGGGAGACAAGTCAGAATTTTGAGATGAAGGAGGCACAATGAGCAACATTGTCTATCTTCAAGGGAGGGGTGGGAAGGGAGGAGTATAAAAAGCAATGAGTGTGGGTATTTATTTCTGTTCTAGTCATTTACTGTACTTTGCCTTTCTATACCTGTACAGTGCCCCGAGCTTTCGGGGAAGGGAGTCATGTTATAAATTAAGCTACCACCATCACCACAGTCCAGCTCAAAAGGCAACACACCAGCCCATCAGGTCTGCCGAGTGTCTCTTAACAAGAGAGCAGATATTTAGCTTCCTGAAGGTAGTCATGGGGGGGAGGGGGGTATTTACAGGGTAAATAACACACAAAGAGCACCGCGCCTTAAAGGAACACCCATCAGCAAGGACTCTGGTGTGCAAATAACTACAAATGCTTTGTTAGTGTGAGAACAGGTAAGATTTTAAAATACTATTTCTCAGGCTCCCATAAAAGAGATGAAAAGCCCACCCCACTGGAGGGGAGGGGTTCGATGGACACACACAAGAGTCTTGGGCGGGGTTCTTTTAGTTTGGCAACCCATTTCTTTTGTGGCGAGGTATTTTGTTGTCCCCATGGGGGGTTATTCCTCGTGCTTGCTCTCCCTCTCTGAAATAATGCTGTACTGTGTAGCTAATTAGTTTCTTTTCATTTTGATCATCTCCTTGCTATATTAAAAAGCTCAATGAACCAGGTTAACCAAAAAAAACACAGATAAGACTGAAGTAAAAACACCTTTGTCCCATGAGATACGATATCTTGTTTTTACATGTGTCCCACAGTACAGCAGGATACAAACAGTGTTGAGTTTTAGTGCTATACATAGTAGGATACACAAGTGCAAACCTCCCCCTGCACCAGTTGTCAATGCACCTTAGACTCCAGATCGAACTTTTGGATTTGCTTAGCAAGATTTACGTTATGGTGTTTCTCTCAGTCTCTCTTTTATATCCATACATACATACATACATACACACACATATTTAGTTATAAAATGTTTAAGAAAAATTTGTGAAAATCCAGTTTCCTAACTTTATTGAAATGTTTCACCAAGAAAGGCACAGTGAACAATACATTTTTATTCATTTAGTAATCAGAATTACAACTTTTGAGCTAAAAGCTTATTTACAAAGGATCATCGTCAGAAGGGTACATAAGTTTGGAGTCAGTAGCAGCTTAATAGGCATTGTCAAGAAAATCTAATAGTAGGAAAAAAATGTGAACAGGAGAAATCCGTAAACATTGGCAATAGCATAACAATGTAGGATAACACAAGCATATTACAACACATAACCAAAACAAGGGTACATAGTCAATGGGGTGGGGTTCACACGTCATGCCATACAATTAAGTGCTCAAGTCAGTTAGGTGCTAGTTTGAGGGGGGGGGAAAATTCAGAGGTGGAAGCTAGGCAGGATCTCATATTGGGAGGAAACAGGAGATGGAGCTGTTCATCAGAACTGTTACCCAAAGGTTACTAGGCTATAGCTAGAGGAGTCAGCCTAGGCACAGTAGTCAGAAAGGGTAGAGGGAACCAATCAGGATTAAGTAGGAGAAGAGGAATCAGAGGAGGGAGATGATGGTAGGCTCAGAGGTGGGTGGTGTAAGGAGGTCAGCAGGTGAAGGTTTGTCAGGGAGAGAGTGTGAGAGGAGAAAGGTGAGCTGGCAGGTGGGCAGACACGGGCAAGTGGTGAGCAGGGTGTTTTGCGTCAAATTGTAGAAGTGAAAGAAGAATCTTGGCAAGCCTAGGGTTCTGGTACCTGCTAGGCTAAGAGTGGCTGTGCCAGAGTACAGGAGGGGAGACAGTCTTTAGGGCATGGCTTTGGTGAACAGAGGCGTGCTGGCTCGTGGGTTAAGAGTGGCAATAGCAACGTACAGGAGAGTGGATAGACTTCCTTAGCTCAGACTTGAAAGGCCCAAGTTGGGCAAGGCTTGTGGTGGCAGTTGGTAACTCATTTATCCAAGCAGGGGCCCTGACAGCAAAGGCCTGTCTCCCCAAGGCAATCCTTCTGAATGGAACAGCTAATGTATATTTGGCAACACTTCTTGTGACGTGTTCAGCTGGAGCTGGACAGAATAAGGCTTGTACAGAGGGAGGTGCAAGTCCAAGTAGGGCATTCTGTCCCAAGATGCAGGCATGGAGCTTAATGCGGTCCATAAGTGGGAGCCATTCAGTCCGTATGTACAGTTCACATGTATGCAATAAGCGATCTGCCCCTAATGCAAACCTACAGGCTTTATTTAATGAGGTGTGCACTTTGAGCAGGCTAGTTTTAGTGGTGCCCCCCATAGACTACATTCCCACAGTCCAGGATTGGAAGGATTGTACCTCTGACTGCCTGCGTCCTGGCCTCGGGAGTAAGACAGAACCGGTGCCTGTACAGAGCCCCTAGTTTCCTATTGACCGCCGAGGTAATATTGCGTATATGTTAAGTCGAACGATAGTGATTCATCTATGGTGAGACCAAGATATGGGAAGGAAGTTGCCTGCTCCAGGGTGGTGTGAGAGCTGCAGGTAATTGAGAGAGGTGTCATGGACCTCTTCTTTTGTTGTCCGGCAAAGAGCACTGCCTTGTTTTTTTGTTTTTTTTTTACTACTGAGCACCAGCATGCTGTCCGTGAACCATTCCTGTAGTATGTCAAAGTTGTTCTGCAACTCCTTAGTCAGTGCTTCCTGGCAGGAGTTTCGTGAGAATAGCACTGTGTCGTCTGCATATAGCAGGATCTCAGACATGGGGCAGGCATCAGGGAGGCGGTTCACAAAGATGCTGAAGAGAAGAAGGCCCAGTATAGACCCCTGGGGTACACCTACTGACACCTCACAGGTGTTGGAGGTAGCACTGTTAATTCTGACTTTTTGAGATCGCCAGGCTAAATAGCTGGAGACCCACTGGACTGAGTCAGGGGACAGCCCTAGGCCTCTTGACCTGTGAAGCAGCAGCTGGTGGTCCATGAGGTCAAAGGCTTTGGTTAGGTCTATAAAGACTGCCCCAACCAGCTGACCCAGTCGAGTGCCTCATGTACATACTAAGTAAAGTTAATAAGGGCGGTATTAGTACTGTGCAGTCTGCGAAAGCCATGCTGTTGGTGGGAGAGGTCATATTTGTGCAGATGGTCCATGAGTTGGTCAGCTAGGATTCTCTCCAGAGCTTTTGAAAGTGTCGAGAGAATTGAGATGGACCTATAATTCAAGACTAGTGACCAGTCACCCCCTTTGTGCACAGGTGTAACCAGGGAGGGTTTCCATGTGGAGGCGAAGGTAGACAGTCAGAGTGACAGGCTGAATAGCTTGCTGATGGGTCCAATGACCTCAGGAAGGGCTACAGAGATCAGTTTTACGTATATACCATTACCACCCATCCTAGTTTTGCCAAGGACTCTGGTAAGGTATTTTTTGTTTCATTGATGGTTACCCTTTTGACGTAAAAGGCTGGGGAGGTCCTGGTATTAGAGGAAGAGGGTGAGTGGTCAGAGGTTGCTGTTCCATCCTGGTACGTAGGCGGTTTTGGGGGAAGGATGGCACTGTAATCCGTAAATGCCTTGTTGAAAATATTAGCCATAATATCTGCATCAAGTATTGCTTCATCGTTGTGGTGATGCATGGAAGGGGGTGGGGGGGGAATCTGTCGCCACTTCCGATGAGGTGTTTTTTTTTTTTTTTAATAGATGCCCAGAATTTCTTGCAGTCACCCCAGCATTGAAATTGAAGGCATTTGTGGTAAGTAACCTTAGCCTGTCTGATAGCCCAAGTGTCACCCAAGCCTCAGGCTGTGTCAGTTTGGCTAGGAGGCTGCATATACTAACATATCAGCAGAATAGGCCTAACGGTCTTTCACGTGCTTGTTTGTTCAGCCCCCACCCTGGGAGCTGACCCTGCTGCCCCCCTCACCCTCTCTGGCTTCTCTCTTCCCAGTTCCGGATATTCTCGCTGCACTGAACTTTGCTTCCAGAATCCTTCCCCTCTACCTGTCCCACCCCCTCTTGACCCCCCCCACCGTCTCTGCCTCCACCAGCCCCCCAGGCAGGCGCATTCCATGGCTCCACCACCCTCTCAGTGAAGTAGCACCTCCCTGAATCTCCCCCAGCTTCCACCTATGCCCCTCTAGTTGCCCCCCTTCCTTCAGAGCACCTCGACTGCTCCTCCCTATTTACCCCTTCATGTACCTGAAGACCTCTATCATGTCCCCCCGGTCCCTTCTCTCTTCCAATGTGTACATATTTAGCTCTTCGAGCCGCTCCCCATAGGTCCTGTCCCCCAAGCCCCATATCATTTTGGTTGCCCTCCTCTGGACCCAATCCAGGAGTTCAATATCCCTCTTTAAGTGTGGCCTCCAAAACTGCACGCAGTACTCAGTACATATTCATAGCCACAATCCTTAGTTATCCATTATTAGATGGGGTCTGGGCTGATGAAGCCAGTGGGCCTGGGTTGGGGTGGATGTTTCCAGACATCAACAGTAGTATTAAAATGAGTTTCCTGAAGCCAGCCCGCTGGCGCAGCAGTTTAGTTTCCGCTGAGGCGTAGCGCCCGGGTTGAGAGCGGACGGGTGCTGGAGGGCCAGCCAGGGAGAGCAGGCTTGAGCATGGGCTGACAGCTCGCCTTCTCTCGGGGGAAGGCGGGGACGCGACACGGTGCTTGCCGACCCCTAGCGGAGGCTGCAATAGTGGAGGCTCTAGAGAATAAGTTGGTTGAGAATATCAAGGCTCACTGCGTCCTTGCAAAGGGAAGGGTGGTGGTCATGGATGATCTCAACATGCCGGGGGCAGACTGGGACACCATGACATCCTCTGTAACCAGGGAACAGAGACTGATGAAATATCTTTCAGGATGCCTTCCTGGTTCAGCAGGTGGGGGAACCTACTAGAGGGGAGAATACTGAACGTTGTTCTAGTGGACAGTGAACAAATTAGGGGCCTGGAGGTGTGCAGTCCACTGGTGGGTGGAGACCATGTGACGGTTTGGTTCCTGCTGTATCGGTGGGGGATCGCACTTATACGTTAGTGACGGATTTCAGGGAAGTAGCTTTCGTGGGTATGGGTAGGATTCTAAGGGAGAGGTTGGACATGGTTAGACCGGATATGGATGCTGAAAGATTGTGAGAGACCATTAAGGAAGGGGGACAAGAGGCTACTAGGTCCTGTACTAAAATAAGGCGTAAGCATGGTAGAACCAGCAAGTCAGGGAGGTGCAGGAGGCAGTGAGAGATAAAAAGGAATGCCTACGTATGTTTCAAACGTTCTAGGGGGGATAAGGAGCAAAGGGAGCATGTACCATTGGCTGTGAAGGTCACACAGAGTGGTGGAGGGGCCAAGGCAGGATGGAGAAAATCTGGCTAGGGATATACTGGGGATTCTACAGATACACAAGAAGAGAAAAAAAAAGAGGACACAGATCAATAGGATTAAGACTGTGGGGGGGGATGGGCTCAGGAAACAGGGAAACAGGCAGAGGTGCTAAATGAGTACGTTGCCTCAATATTTGCAGAGGGCGATAAGGGATCCCTACAGCTTGATGGGAGAGATGAGGAGCCAGTAAAAGCAAGAGGTCAGTCTCAGTCTGAGTCCATAGGATGGCATGAGATTGGGGCACAGGCTAGACCAGACCAAGAAAGAGTAGGAAGGTTACAGGAGGGAGTGGTTTGGTGGAGAAATCACAGTGGATAGGGTTAGAGGCGCACTTCGGAATCTGAAAACTGATAAGGCGCCAGAGCCGGATGGAATACATCCGAGGGTTATGAACGAATTGGCAGATGTGCTGGCAGCCCCAATGGCTGCACTCTAACATCTCCCTGTGGACGGGATGGGTGCCACAGGACTGGAAGGTGGCTTATGTGGTACCTATACATAAAGGGGGGGTCTAGGGAGGAGATGGGGAATTACAGACCGGTCGGTCTGACGTCTGTAGTGGGCAAAGTAATGGAGAACTTTATCAAGGAGAGGCTTGGGAGGCAGTTGGAAAGGTTAGGGCACCAGGATAATAAGCAGTATGGCTTTGTCCCAGGGAGATCGTGTCAGACCAACCTCGTGGAGTTTTATGACTGGGTGATGGGGGCCCTGGACAGACATAGGCCGGTGGATATCCTATATCTGGATTTCAGCAAAGCGTTTGATTCAGTACCTCACAGTGGACCGATAGCAAAGATGGGGGTGGGAGGACAGAAGCTAAATTGGGTTGAAAATTGGCTTTCGGGGCATTTACAGATAGTAATGGTGGGTGGGATAATATCCCCCCCTGAAGGTCATCAGTGGAGTCCCTCAGGGTTCAGTATTGGGGTCACTCTTGTTCAATTCCTACTTCTCGGATATAGGGAGAGGGGGTTAGAAATTGGTTGAGTCTTTTTGAAGATGATTCAAAATTGTGAGCACTGGTGGATAGTGAGGAAGTGACAGAGACAGTCCAAGGAGATCTGGATACCCTGGAGGGGTGGTCAAAGAGATGGGGACTGAAATTTAATGCCAGGAAATGTAAGGTTCTTCATTTGGGGGTCAAAAACCCGGGCCATGTATATACCCTTTTGGGGGAGGGGGGGTCACATTGCATGCCACATTGGGTGAAAGGGATTTAGGGGTGGTGGTGGATGTCAAAATGAATAACTCTAAAAACTGTAGAAGAATTACAGCCAAGGCAAACAGGATATTGGGTTGCATAGCCAGGGGAATTACGTCCAGAAGCAGAGAGGTGATCCTCCCTCTATATAATGCCTTGGTCAGGCCACAGCTAGAGTACTGTGTGCAGTTCTGGAGACCTCATCTGAAGAAGAACATAGCGCTGCTGGAAAGGGTCCAGAGCAGAGCGACCAAGAAGATTCAGGGCATGGAGGGGAGGCCATATGAGGAGAGAATGGAAGAGCTTGGGCTTTACTCACTGGAGGAGAGGAGGGATGGGTGGGGACATGATAGAGGTTTTCAAGTATGTAAAGGGGAATAATTTGGAGTGGAACCAGGGAGTTGTTTAGGCTGAAGAAGGGGGGGAGTGACCAGGGGCCATGAGTGGAAGTTGGAGGGGGGAATTTAGGAAGCATTTTTTCACTAAGAGGGTGGTGGAGCTGTGGAATGCACTTCCAGGGAGACTGGTGGAGAAGGGCAAAGTGGAGGGCTTCAAGAAAGGGTGGGACAGGTACAAGGGGAAACAAACTAAAGACCACCCTCTTGGGGAGTGGGGGGGTGGTAAGGCGAGCAACCACTACGCTGCTGGCTTTCGAGCAGACAAGACAGACCATTTGGCCTATTCTGCTGGCTTTTTAGTATGTTAGTATGTTAATTTGTACCGTGCAGGGTGGCGGGCCTTTTTATATAGACTCCTTACGCTTTTGTGCTCCTGACAGCTCCACCTTATTAATGAGATGAGCCTCCACAAGCTCTTCCGTTACGGCTGGGTCCCTGTTAATTTATAGTGAGGAGGGGCAGTCTAGTCCTGAGCAGATAATATTGGGAGTGACAGATAAGCCCACATGCAGGAGAGAACAATGGAGCTGAAAACTGTGCTTTAAGGGCTATTTAGCTATCAGTTTATTTAGGAATGCTTGCCTTCTGGTGCATCCTGGACGACAGGGTAGGAGGGTATACAAAAAAAAGCATGCAGATAACATATGGAACAGAGTAAACGGTAGCACAATATACAAATATATGTCAAACAGGTATCAAATTAAGCAACATTTTCTAAGTGTTGGGTTACGTAGTGAACATTGTAAGTGCCACAAGGGTAGCAACATTATAATACTGATATAAGTACGTAGGAAAATGCAAGGTACAGTAGCATGGCCAGAGAGGGGATACACACACTGAACAGAGATAGTTAGCACAGAGGTGGAAAGGAAGTAGTGGCAGAGGGAGGGGAGGAGGTAAGGTGGTAGTCAATCAATCACTATTAAACCAGGCATGTGAGTGATAGTGAGGGGTAAAGAGGAGGAGACATGAGAGGGGAAGAAGTGGAAAAAACAAAAGGAATGGTAAAAAGCTAGGCAGGTGCTTAAATGTTGATTTTGGTGAAATACGAAATAAGAGCAGATGAGATTACTAACTGGAAGAAACACACCACAAGACCGCGCATTATTCCATGATTGCATGCCTGCCCTTCTTTCATCCCTCAGAACCTTCTGGACAAACAGATAATCCAGTTGTACTCTGATATAGATACACCTTGGGCACTGATACAGGTATGCCTTGGGTGGTTGAATGCACTCTGCCTATGGCCTCGTGCCTCACAACACATCCAAAGCGTGTGTATATCAGAGAATGAACGTACAACCTGTAGTGGATTATCTGTTACATATACTTCTTGCTGCCAGCCCCATCTCCCACCTTCTGTGGGACTTAAGAGTTCTACCACATATTTTCCTCCATGGTGGGGCCAGAGGTAGGGGGGAGAGCTGTCCTCCCCTCACCAAGCACAGTCCAGATGTAAAGCCCTACCAAGTCAGTGGTGTGGAGCCCACAAAGGGGCCAGTCAGGGTTTTCCTTGGGGCAGCCAACATGCAGTGATGCATCACACACGTGCCTCCACCTGCATCAATCTCACTTTTTAAATTTCTTATTGCCAGCTGGTCTCTCGACCCCCTACCCAAACAACTGGTGTCATCAAAGCTGCCTCCTTCCTCCAGCCAGGATGGCAGGGGAGCAAGGCGCCTTCACAACCAATGTCACTCCTTGATTAATTGGCATGGGGTACAAAAGTGCAGGGCAGCCAGACCGCCCCCAGTCAGGGGCCTCAGTGTGGGCGTCAGACTTGTAAAATGAATTCTGCTCCCCAATCCCAGACTGCAGCACAATGCTATCACTCAGTGCTTCTTACAATGTATGTAAACATTTAGATCAGGGCTCAGATGGAGGGGGGTATGCCAGGCATGGCATACCGGTACTTTTTAAAAATATATATTTTTTCCAACCCTTATGTGCCCACATCAGCCTTTTAAGTCCGATTAGAGTGTGTCTCCAGTCCCCCCCCCCCAAACTTCAATCCCAGATTTAAATAAATTCTAAAAACGCTAAAGTGAAAATTGTGAGACACAGAAACCTGCACCCGTCAGGGTGTTTTGAACAGTACATACATGCATCCAATCACTTATGTCTTAAACAGGCATCACACGTTTTATAATATCCATTTACCCTGCCCCAAAGCAGGGATGCCGGGGGTGGGGGTGGAAATCAGTGGTAACTGCCACCTGTTACTTATTTGCAAATCAAACAGATTCATCTCAGAATCAGCCTGACAACTGTCTCCATTAAAGTCATCCAATACTCTCTCCAGGGAAGGGGTGCATAAGGCAAGCATCCATCCATAGGAGTGGCTTAAATGTCTTTAAATTTTCAAGAACCCCAGAAAACCCACTTAAGTTAATACCACAGCTGTTAAGCAGGCGACACTGCTAACTGAGGCGTTTTAAGCCGGCCCGGTGGTGCTGAGGGTTGAGGCGCTGGTCACTACACCTAGCGCCACGCCGGCGACCCGTGTTCGGGAACGAGCACGGGTTGTTGGGGGTCGGCAGGGAGGAGATGGATCGAGAGTCCGGAGGACTGCTCTCCATCTCCGGGGTGGGGGGATTCGGGCGGCCGGTGCTTGCCTGACCCCTAGCGGAGGCTGGGGATCGACAACATGCAGCCGCAGAGATGGGGGAGGCGGGACGTGGCAGACGCTTGACTAGTGCGCGCATGGGAGCGTGCGCGTGCTCAGTCGCTGGCGTCATTGCACGCCACGCCTGCCAGGAGAAAAATTCGGGGAAAAATGGAGCCGCAGCACGACGTCATTCCCCGTCGCCAACCCCGGAGCACGCCTCCCTGGCATGGACCCGTTCTGGTGGGTTGAGTCGCTCCCTGCCACCCTGCCGCGAAGGGTAAGTCGAGGGGTGCTGAAGGGGGGGTCTCATGTCCGGGGATGGCGCCGGAGGAACGGCGGAGTGCGGGGGGAGGCTCCTGAAAAGAAAAAAAAAAAAAAAAACAGGCATTTTAAGGCACACACTCATGGACATAAAACTGTTAAAAGCGCCTTTTCAAAACACAAAAACTCAGAGTGTTCTAAAAACAATAGGAGGAAATCACACAGAGCAGTTACGTCTTTCAGCAAAGCATTTTTGCTGAGCAGGTCCCAAATGCAAAGAATTGTCAGTAGCAGTACTTTAATCCCAGGAGATGGGGACTATAAATATTTCCCCCTTTTAAAAATCTATAAAAACAGGATATACACAGTTATAGTTCACACCAAAAGGCAACAGCATCCCAGACGTGACGGCATGTCATCACCGCAGTACCACTTGCGACGCATGCAACCCAGCTAAAGGAGGTGACACGAGTGTCCCAGAGGACACTCTCCACCTCAGAGAGGGAGGGAGCTCCATCTCTGCTGCACTACTGCCACTTGGGTTACCACAGGTGGTGGTGTAATAGGAGCCGAGGATCAGGGCGGGAGGATGCTGATGTGATCAGACATGCAATGCCCGCAGCAAGCTCTTTTAGGTGTCGTAAGGACTGGGACTGCAAAGCAGGAAAAAAAAAAAAAAAAAAAAACAACTGTAGCAGGATGACATTGGTCTCTTGCCACAGGCCCCACCTTGGAGGGCAAGTCAAGGTAGAAGGTGGAGAGACGTACACTCCTGGGGAGGCAGCTGACGAGGTTGAACTTGTTAGGACTGATGCTGGCCAATCAGGTGACACGGGGGGGGAGCCGGGGTGCATATTAAATAATAAAAAAAAAAATCCATTTCAAATACAGAGTTTTTCCTTTAGATTATTAACCTAGAACACCCAATCGAAACTTGCAACAGCTTATCAGAGTGCGAGTGTATACAGATATAACTGTATGCCTCTGTGTGTGTGTGTGTGTGTGTGTGTGTGTGTGTGTGTGTGTGTTTGTGTAGGGGAGGGGGTGTACCCTGTTTTTATCCCAGTTTCATAAACTAGTTGAATACTGTATAAGGGAGACCAAGTAACACGCTCAGGGTCACAGTGATCCAGTGACAACACTGGGAGTCAAACCTGGGAAAGGGCCACACTTTTTCCCCAGGAAAAAAAGGGATTTTAAAAACCACCACTACAGTCAATTTTCCTTATTAAAAAGAAGAAAAACTGGTATTACACATGATTTATAACATTTAGCAACAAAGTAATGTTAAAACCACATTTTTAGTGCAAAACAGTTAATTTGGACTCAATGTGGGGTGTGAAACGGAAAATGACCCCATGACAGAATGTCAAGCATCAGAAAGCTGAAATGTGGTGCACAAAGCAGGGCCCATTTACAGTGTGGCCTGCACTGCTTACTTAGCACCCCCAATCCCAATGATAGATTCCTGAGCCTCAGAAAGCCACCTACCTTAAACTGGTACATTTAAAAAGTCACATGTTATCTATACGCTACACAATACCTAATCCCAACCCCTTGGATAGGTATGTGGAGGTCCAACATGGAAAAACTAGGGCAGAGTTTAGCTGCATCACATGGGCAGCCTTCATGGAGCAATATGCTACAAGTCTCGATGGCTGAGAGGGACCTGGGGGTGGTGGTGGATGTCAAGATGAACAACTCTGAGACTTGTAGGAGAGCAGCAGCCAAGGCCAACAGGATACTGGGATGCATCGCTAGGGGGATCACCTCCAGAAGGAGGGAAGTGATACTCCCTCTGTATAACAGCTTGGTGAGGCCGCACCTTGAGTACTGCGTGCAGTTTTGGAGGCCACACTTAAAGCGGGACATTAACCTCCTGGAGAGGGTCCAGAGGAGGGCAACCAAAATGATTTGGGGCTTGGGGGACAGGACCTATGAGGAGAGGCTCGAAGAGCTAAATATGTACACATTGGAAGAGAGAAGGGACTGCGGGGACATGATAGAGGTCTTTAGGTACATGAAGAGGGTAAATAGGGGAGGAACAGTCGGGGTGCTTCGAAGGAAGAAGGAAGGGGCCACTAGAGGGCATGGCTGGAAGCTGGAGGGGGGAAGATTTAGGGGAGAAAGGAGGAGGTGCTACTTCACTGAGAGGGTGGTGGAGCCATGGAATGCACTGCCTAGGGGGCTGGTGGAGGCAGAGACAGTGGAGGGGTTCAAGAGGGGGTGGGACAGGTACAGGGGAAGGGTTCTGGAAGCAAAATCCAATGCAGCAAGAATATCCGGAACTGGGAAGGGAGAAGCCAGAGAAGGCGAGGGG
Source organism: Neoceratodus forsteri (assembly GCA_016271365.2). Classification (NCBI taxonomy): domain Eukaryota; kingdom Metazoa; phylum Chordata; order Ceratodontiformes; family Ceratodontidae; genus Neoceratodus; species Neoceratodus forsteri. Next base: position 11,605,921 of record JADMNL010000036.1, read on the forward strand.
GACAGCAAGGTCAGCACCCAGGTTGGGGACTGACCAAACGAGCAGACACGAAAGACCGTTAGGCCTATTCTGCTGGCATTTTAGTATGTTAATATGCTACCAGTTATAAAGGACATCACATCAGCCACACCACCCTACTCACAGTCCCATCCCCCCAAATATAACAGAATCACACAATCAGCAAAATCTCTCCCGTTCACAGTGCTGGAGATTAGGAAAATGCGTTCAAACAGCCGTTGGTATTAAATGGGATGAAACAGTCATTAGGAGGCAGCTCACAGACGCAGATTAGGCAGTGTGGATTGCAGAACTCAGTTCTAGGGTTACAAAGACATATTTCCTACAGCTATTGATAGAATCAAGTCTTTGTCTTGTTGTGAACAGGTGGAGGCGGGGGGCGCATGGTGTACACATGAGCTGGTTAATTCTCTTTAGCCAATGAGTGTACACTTTTTAAACAACCGCAGAATGGCACTCGAAATTCTGCAAGTCAGCACATCTTAAAGTAAGTACTGTAGTTCAAGCATGGAAAATTAGAGTTTGCTAAAAAAATTTCCCTCATCTACAGCCTTGTTCAGTCCCCTGAAGAATCTCATACAGCTTGAAATGGTGCCTCAAGGTGGCTGAAGAAAAGGGGTCACTCACACACACACACACACACACACACACACGGTCACACACACACAGTAGCAGGAGTCTTCGAGCCTGCAGATAACGGATCCTGAGCAGCTACTTAACTTTGGTAGTCTGATCTATTGATAGAACTGTTAATCACAGTACCACAATCTGTGCGCTAGATAAGGGTTTTACAAAAAAACAAGGGGATCTTCATCAATGCCATCTCCTCCATTAAGCCACATCTTTGGAACTGTAAATCATCAGAACCACTCAAACTTTTTGCTAGCCGGAGACCACCCATAATGATGTGCAACAGACACGTATATAATGTGGGCGGCCCCATCACGCCTCAGTTCTTTCCCCCGCCATCACTCATCCTCCTCGGACCTGCTGAAGGAAATGTCGTCAACCAAGCCGTTGATATTTACTGTTTTACTTTATCTAGTTTCTATTGTTCATCGTGTCTGTGTGTCGAAGTCGAAAGGGCCTTTATTTTTATATTGCTAGTGTGGGTGTAAAATTGACAAAGAAGACACGTGGTTTGTATCTGCTGCTTGGTCCAGTCTTACAATGTAAGAACTTGTGAGATTTGACAGCGCTTTAACCAGGCTACAAGATGACACCGCAAGACTCTAGAACATTTCCTTGTCTTAAAAGCACTGAAAGCTATGAAGAAGGAAAAGGGCTCAAAATCTGCTTCTCCCTCATCGACACAGAGACAGTCAAAGCCTAAATGTCGTCGTGTTTAACTTCCTCCCCCTCTTCATTTGGCTATAAGCACAAACAGAGGGAGGCAGTATAGTGCAGTGGTTTAAGGCTCTGAGCTGCAAATCTGGAGACCTGGGTTTGAATCCCACAGGCCCCTCTTGCATACTGTGTGACCCTGAGTAAGTCACTTAACTTCCCTGTGCTCCCAGGTCACACCTGTAAACAAGCTTTCAGCTTAGTGTGTCACCTGGTTAAAACAATTGGGGGGGGGAGAGACAAGGACGAGTCGGCTTCGCTGGCAAGGTCTCGGTCACCACTGAAAACCGGCAGGTCCGCATCAACACCTGCTCCGGTGGCGTCAAGTACATCCCCAACAGTCACTGAGATACCAAGGTCAGGGCTTGGCTTATGCGCTGCCACACCTACTATGGATGGTACGATGCCACTGAGCCCAGTCCTGTTGACGCAGGTAGTTCCGTCCCCTTTTCAGGAGACCGTCAACTCCCAAGTTATGCTGATGACATTTTCTGATATGACTTGACGTATTCTGTCAGGACTGTCAATGCAGGCGGTTATTCCACCAACAGGGCCTGCTGGCTCTCTGCCCCCACTGATGACGAAATGGAATACAATCCTAACTTCATGGACTTAGAGGATTATATTCCATTTCTTCTCCTTCTCCACCACCACCAATGGGAGCCGCAGAAGGGGCCAGTGATGCCAGTGGCAGCCGAGGGGCAGGAGTTTGTGGTGTGCAGACGGAATCCATCAATGGGGGCAGAGAACCAGCTTTTGTTTCATTTGCCCCAGGAAACAGGGCACTCCTGTGTTAAAACAATGCCTGTCCAAATGGCTGGCACATTGTATTACATTCTGCTATAGAAGGTACGGAAGGGTCATTCCAAGCGGGGAATGGTCATGTTTGCTTATTTCAAAAATGTCTCGGCTGCAGACATATGTGCTGCAGCCACATGGAGCACTGTCCACACTTTCACTAAACATTAGTCTCGATATCCTCCCTCAGACATGACGGGTTTCACCTTGCTGTACTGCAAGGCCTTCTGTCCTGATTATATGTCAGAATATGCTGTCCCCTCCTTGCTGCTTTGTATTGCCTGGAAGTCATTCCAAGGGTGCAGCGTAATGGAGATGCCCTCAATGGAGATAGCACAGGTACCATAACAGCAGATCTTCGAGAAACTCTCCTCTATTTGGTCATGCCATACCCTCCCTCCCTCCCCTTTTGATTTCAGTGAGGGTCATAACCTCCATGCATCATAACTTTTTTCCCCCCAGTCCCACGCTTCTCCCTGTATGCCTGGTTCTGGTTTTACTCTCCTGGTTCCTCACAGTTAGAGGCCCTTCTCTGGCAGGGAACTGAGGAGTGTGGGGCTACGCATCAATGCAGCACATCATTGCGGGCAGCCCCCAGCTCGCAAAAAGCTGCCAAGAAGCCCTGATGCCAATGGCTTACCATTTCAAAGCTGTGGCCTAAAGAAGAAGATTCTCTCAAAGATCTACTATTAATGTAAATTGTTATGCAACTGTTCTTTAGTAGTCAGTCTCACACACACACACACACACACACACACACACAGTGGAAAATCAGTACACCCGAGCATACTGGTGGACTCCTAGTGCTGCTGCAGTACACCTAAAGCATACTGGTAGATTCCCAGTGCTACTGACTGGAGAAGAAATCAACAACTTCAGACCTGGAGAGAGAAGACTACCAAGATAATGGGTCCCTGCAGCCAAGAGAGTCTACATAAAACACCAGCTCTGCAGAATGTATTACAAAGAAAGGGGTCTGTGTTTCAAAGTTTACCACACACAACCCTCATAAAATTAAGAGCAAACCCTGGACTGTCAGATGAGGTCTTGGAGACTTTCCAGTCTTCAAGTGTTCTTTTTAGCTACACTAACTAGCTTGAACATGTCAACACTGATATACGTGTGTGTGTATGTTCCCGTCCTATTAAATTACTGCTTACCTTGCATCACCACATTTACTTACGTATTACACAACAGTGAACCCAAAGCTACTGTGCAGGGAGGTTAAAGTTTTCTTCCACGTCAGTCCTAGCAGAGAACAGTGCACTAATGAACTTTGATATCAACCTCTTCCTTTCCCCCAAACTGGGCACAGACTTTGGACAGACCGACAAAGCAGAAGGAGAAGGGAACCAACAAAGTTGTAAATTAACTCTCAGCTGTCAACAATTTAATGTTTTCAATCCAGTTCCACACCAGTCTTAGTATATTCAAAGTATCAGACTCACCAAGTAGCGCCCCACACATCTGTTATCAGAGCCACCGAGCAACACCCCATATCGGCATCAGTCCCCCATGTCAGTGTAAGATCCGAGTAACACCCCATCAGTATCAGACCCACGAAACACCACCCCCATCACTATCAAATTCCACCACATCAGTATCAGACCCACTGAGCAACCCCCCACATTACAATCAAAACCACCAAGCTAATCCCCACATCACCATCAGATCCACCGAGCAACATCCCACCCCTAACATCAGTGGGGAACCCCCAATGCCCTGCCCCAACATTTATCACTTCAGACGCCACAAAATGCCTGTTTTTATTAACCAAAACACTGAGCCCCACAAGCATGCCTTTGGTTTCTACTCAACAGTAGCTGGCAGACCAGCCCAGTGGCACTGAGGTGCTGGATGCCACACCAGCGACCAAATTTCAGGAACAAGCTCAGCCACTGGAGGTCATCAGGGGAGGCAGAGGACTGAGCGTCCCAGGACAGCTCTCCTCTCCTCTTCCTGGGGAGGGATCCGGAGAGTCTCCTGAGCAGCAGCGGCCCCCAGTGCTGACCAAGGGTACAGGCTGCACAAGGAGCCGATCAAAGGGGTGGAGTGAGGCGGACGACGACCGTTTGCCATCCAGACGTCACTGCATGGCTGAACTCCAAGGGGCAACATCAAGAGAAAAAATTCCCCCAGTCCTGGTAGGCGAAGGTGATGACAGGGACCACCTCCTCGCCCCCAACGTAGAGTGCGCCGGCTGCCTCTAGCGCTCCATCCACTCCCGGAAAGCCTGCCCAGATTTCAGATAGGTTGCCAATGGAGTATGGCGGTCCCGCTCCAGGGGGCTTTAATCCAGGGAAACAGGCACCGTGCAGTGGACTGGAGCATGGCGGACCGGATGGCAGAGGAATCGAGAGCACACAATGGAGAGAGTCCAGGACAGGGTGTCTAAAGAGTAACACAGAAACATAGAATTTGACGGCAGATAAGGACCGCTTGGCCCACCTAGTCTGCCCATTTTCCTACCTAACAGATAAGCTGCAGATCCTAGTTAACCAACAGCTTAATTCCTCCTACCCCCCACTAGAACTGCCCTATGCCTGTCCCATGCATTCTTGAAGTCCCCCACTGTTCTTGACCCCACGACCTCTTCAGGGAGGCTGTTCCATGCATCCACAACCCTCTCAGTGAAAAAATACTTCCTCACATTACCCCTGAGCCATCCCCCTTCTATCTTCAAATTGTGCCCCCTTGTTCTTGCACATCTCTTTTTCTGGAAGATGCTACCCTCTTGGACTTTGTTAATTCCCTTGAGGTACTTGAAAGTTTCTATCATGTCCCTCTCTCCCTTCTTTCCTCAAGGGTATACATATTAAGCTCCTTTAGTCTTTCTTCATATGTCTTCCGGTGCAGACCCTGCACCATTTTGGTTGCCCTCCTCTGGACAGCCGCCACTCTGTCTATGTCTTTGCGGAGATGGGGTCTCCAGAACTGCACACAGTACTCCAGATGGGGTCTCACCAACTGTCTGTACAGAGAGATAACAACTTCCTGTTTTCCACTATTGATGCCTCTTCCTATACATCCCAGTATCCCCCCAGCCTTCCTTACTGCCTTCTCACATTGCTTTCCCACCTTTAGGTCATCTGATATAATTACCCCCAGGTCCCTTTCTATTTTTACTGTTGTCAGTATCTCACCCCCCATTGTGTACGCTTCCCCAGGGTTTTTGTTCCCCATGTGCATTACCTTGCACTTCTTTGCATTGAATCTGAGCTGCCATACATTTGACCATTCCTCCAACCTTGCCAAGTCCTTCTCATCCTTTCCACTCCATCTTGTGTATCAACCCTGTTGCAGATCTTTGTGTCATCTGCAAAGAGACATACTTTTCCTTCCAGTTCCTCTGCAATGTCACTTAAAGACATTAAAAAGGACTGGTCCCAGTACTGAACCCTGCAGTACCCAGCTAGTAACCCTCCTTTCGTCACTGTGTACTCCATTTACTACTACCCTTTGAGTCCTGTTGTCTAGCCAATTTTTTATCCAGGCTACCACCTTGGGACCCACTCCAAGGCTGGCTATCTTGTGCATAGGTGCCGGAACAGTGGGGGCCACTAGGGCCATGGCCCTACCACTTTCATAAGTGGCCCTATCACTTTTTGCTATCATGGTAATATATTAAATAGGGGAAAATTTACCCGACATCCTTGGCCCTACCACTTTTCAAACCATTCCGGCACCACTGATCTTGTGTATTAATCTTTTGTGTGGGACTGTATCAAATGCCTTGCTAAACAAACCAATATATATACACCAAACAAACAAACAGTAGCTTGTAAGAACGTGTTAAACAGAAAATACTGTGAGTGGGGGCAGACACCATTGACTATCAAACTCCTGTGCAGACATGCCAGAGAATATATATTTATTTATTCATTTAGCTTTTGTTTACCAGGTAAGTACACTAGACAAGTAGTATGCCTATTTTCAGGAACGACCCGGGAGAGCACAAAACATACAGTATACATACATGACAACATACACACACACAAACACAATATTCACAACAAGTATCCAGTGTCTCCAGTATTTATGTTTCACTAGCACTCAGACCATCATTCAAGGCAATATCCAAGAGTCTCGGCCAATGCTACACCTACAGACACACACTACCAATTAAAATTACTGTTCCAGAGCTTCCCCATTCCATACAGGGCTGCTGGAATCCACAAATCAGATCAACCCAAACATCTGCCACCCCATCATGCTATACACCAAATAACTACCTTACTTTCAAGCACAATCCACCACACTACAAAACAACCCCAAACATCAGCACCACATCCAAACAGTATCCACCACACTACAAACAACCCTAGACCGCATCAGCACGATATCCAAACTCCATCCACCACACTGAAAACCAACATCAACAGCACCACGTCCAAACTCCATCCACCACACTGCAAACAGCACCACGTCCAAACTCCATCCACCACACTGCAAAAGCACCACGTCCAAACTCCATCCTCCACACTGCAAACAGCACCGCGCCCAAACTCCATCCACCACACTGCAAACAGCACCATATCCAAACTCCACCATATCCAAACACCATCCACCACACTACAAACAACCATACACAGCAACAGCACCACGTCCAAACTCCATCCACCACACTGCAAACAGCGCCGCGTCCAAACTCCATCCACCACACTGCAAACAGCGCCGCGTCCAAACTCCATCCACCACACTGCAAACAGCGCCGCGTCCAAACTCCATCCACCACACTGCAAACAGCGCCGCGTCCAAACTCCATCCACCACACTGCAAACAGCGCCGCGTCCAAACTCCATCACCACACCACCAAACAGCGCGCGTCCAAACTCCATCCACCACACTGCAAACAGCGCCGCGTCCAAACTCCATCCACCACGCTGCAAACGGCACCGCGTCCAAACTCCATCCACCACACTACAAACAACCGTACACAGTAACGGCACCACGTCCAAACTCCATCCACCACACTGCAAACAGCACCATATCCAAACTCCACCATATCCAAACACCATCCACCACACTACAAACAACCATACACAGCAACAGCACCACGTCCAAACTCCATCCACCACACTGCAAACAGCACCACATCCAAACTCCATCCACCACACTGCAAACAGCACCATATCCAAACACCATCCACCACACTACAAACAACTGTACACAGCAACAGCACCATGTCAAAACACCATCCACTACACTGCAACAACCCCAAACATCAGCACCACATCCAAACACCATCCACCACAATGCAAACAACCCTAAACAGCAACAGCACCACATCCAAATACCATCCACCACACTAAACAACCCCAAATATCAGCACCATGTCCAAACACCATCCACTACACCAGTCCAGTGGACCTGAGGGTTGAGGCGCTGGACGCCACGCCGGAGACCTGAGTTAGGGAATGAGCCCAGGTAGTCAGGGGGGGCATGGAGCAGGACTGAGCTGCCACGAAGCAGCTCTCCTCTCCCGTGGAAGGTTAAGGGGTTTCCCCGTCCTTGGCTGCCACCCGTGGAGGCGGATGGCAGTCTGAGCCACGGGGGCGATAGCCAGGAATGGGCAGAAGGCAACACTCTGTACCCAGGTGCGTGTGCGCCCATGTGTGCACGTGATGCTGGGGTCTCGTACAAACACCATCCACGACAAACAAGATCCACACCACGTCCAAACACCATCCACTTCACACAACCCTGAACATCAGCACCTCATACAAAACACTACCCACCCCGCTACAAACAAACCTAAACAACATCAGCACCTCATACAAACACTATCCACCCCGCTACAAACAAACCTAAACAAATCAACACCATGTCCAAACCCCATCCACTACAAACAACCCTGACATCAGCAACAAGTCCAAACACCATCAACTAGACTACAAACAACCCCAAACATAAGCACCACATCCAAATGCCATCCACCAGGGTGCAAACAACCCTAAACAGCATCAGCACAGCACCATGTCCAAACATCATCCACCACACTTGTTGCAGTGTAGTGGATGGTGTTTGGACTTGGCATTGATACTGTTTATGGTTGTTTACAGTGTGCTAGATGGTGTTTGGATGTGGTGCCGATGTCTGGGGTTGTTGCAGTGTGCTGGATGCAATGCTGATGTCTGGGGTTGTTGCAGTGTGCTGGATGTGGTGCCGATGGCTGGGGCTGTTGCAGTGTGCTGGATGGTGTCTGGATGCGGTGCTGATGTCTGGGGCTGTTGCAGTGTGCTGGATGGTGTTTGGATGTGGTACTGATGTCTGGGGTTGTTGCAGTGTGCTGGATGCGGTGCTGATGTCTGGGGTTGTTGCAGTGTGCTGGATGCGGTGCCGATGTCTGGGGTTGTTGCAGTGTGCTGGATGCGGTGATGATGTCTGGGGTTGTTGCAGTGTGCTGGATGCGGTGCCGATGTCTGGGGTTGTTGCAGTGTGCTGGATGCGGTGATGATGTCTGGGGTTGTTGCAGTGTGCTGGATGCGGTGCCGATGTCTGGGGTTGTTGCAATGTGCTGGATGTGGTGCCGATGTCTGGGGTTGTTGCAGTGTGCTGGATGGTGTTTGGATGTGGTGCTGATGTCTGGGGTTGTTGCAGTGTGCTGGATGTGGTGCCAATGTCTGGGGTTGTTGCAGTTGTGCTGGATGCGGTGCCGTGGCTGGGGTTGTTGCAGTTGTGCTGGATGCGGTGCCGATGTCTGGGGTTGTTGCAGTTGTGCTGGATGCGGTGCCGATGGCTGGGGTTGTTGCAGTTGTGCTGGATGCGGTGCCGATGGCTGGGGTTGTTGCAGTTGTGCTGGATGCGGTGCCGATGGCTGGGGTTGTTGCAGTTGTGCTGGATGCGGTGCCGATGGCTGGGGTTGTTGCAGTTGTGCTGGATGCGGTGCGATGGCTGGGGTTGTTGCAGTTGTGCTGGATGCGGTGCCGATGGCTGGGGTTGTTGCAGTTGTGCTGGATGCGGTGCCGATGGCTGGGGTTGTTGCAGTGTGCTGGATGTGGTGCCGATGGCTGGGGTTGTTGCAGTGTGCTGGATGGTGTTTGGATGCGGTGCTGATGTCTGGGGTTGTTGCAGTGTGCTGGATGGTGTTTGGATGTGGTGCTAATGTTTAGGTTTGGTTGCAGTTCGGACATGGTACTGTTGCTGTTAAGGGTTGTTTGTAGTGGGGTAGTGTTTGGACGTGGTGATGCTGTTTAGGATTCTTTGCAGCATGGTGGATATTTGGACGCGATCCTGATGCTGTTTAGGGGTTGTCTGTAGCAAGGTGGATAGTGTTTGGACATGGTGCTAATCTGTTTAGGATAGACTGCAGAGTGGTGGATGGTTTGGACCCGATGCTGAAAATAATTGGAAAGGAGAGCCGGACACGAAATTGGTCGCGTTTTGCATCATCTCCTGCAAAGCAGCACCGTTTTGCTTCTAAACATCAACAAATTTGTTATTTCTCCTGGATTTTATTACAGATTTCAATTTCAGCAGAGTGAGGGCTACACATTGATACCAAACTTAACTGTGGGGCGTCCAAAGGGAATGGCAGGAGGGCATGTTCAGAAACCAGCGCAGCCAACCCAGCCGACTATGTAACAGCCAGGCTCCAGCACTGCAAACGGCATGGGAGACCCGTCTTAAAAACAGGCACTGGAGACAGTAGGTGACCTGGATAAACAAAGGTGAATATCTTTGAATACATGAGAGCTCAGGATACGAAAATAGAGACTGCGGTGACCACTGCCAAGAATGTGGAGGAGCAATCCATGTTGACACAGGCAGCAGTTGCACAGCTTATGACAGAACTCACATCTCCGCACCCACCTCAAGACCCTGCAGAATGCAGCTTGGGCTCGGCATTCCAGAGGGTACATAAGGGGAGGACCTGGTAACTTTTCTTCAGACGTGACTTTCAGCTACACTCCCCAAGACTATGGGGAAGGATTTACTGGATATTAAAAAAGCATATTAGATCAACTTCCGTATCCGTGTTAAACCAGGACACTCTCCATACAATGCAATGGTAACTGCGAGAACAGATTCTAAACTGAGCTAGAATGAACCATCCACTCCAATTTGAACACACAGATGTTTGACTTTTTCCCAGACTGATCATTTGCCACTCATGATCACCAGTAAATGTTTGACCCCCTGGGACAGCATTGTGGGATCCTGGGGTGGTGCATTCACTCCTTGCTCCAGTACGGCTCCACATTATATATGGCGGGAAATCTTTTCAAATTCACCGATCCCAAGGAGGCAAAGAAAAAATTGGACAAAAACAGTAGCAGAATTTTGATCACCACCAGACCCCGGAGAAGAGGAGCCCAGACCATGGACTGTACCCAGAGATTACTCTTGGAACTTTTTCTTGTTCCAGCTAAAAACTCTGACCTTAGGTGCCTACACTGGGCTATAAGCTTCTAAATATGGACTCTCGTTTGCTGGCTAAAACACAATCCTTCAATTTATCTCTGTGAGCCCACATCTCCGGGGAGGGGGCTTATGTATTCCATTACTCACTGTACCATCCGTTCAATTTAAATAATTTGCTGCTTGTTACTTTTCTCTCTGAAGTGTTTATAGACTATAATGGCACGTATTTAGTATCTGCGCAATCCTCTCTATAGACCTTTTGGCGTGCATGAGGCAAACTAGCCTTTCGCTGACGGGAGCCAAAATTTTTTACATGCAATTAAACAGTTAAGATTTCCTTGCTCTGAGCTAATAGGGGCCTGTGTATGCATCGGGTGGGGGTCCAGAGTTTACACAGGATCACAGAAGGCATTTGTCGTGGTTTATATGGGGGGACCAATTGCAGCATTTTCCCCCCCAGCATGGTTGCAGCTTTGTGGAAACAGTGACTGGAGTATGGTCACTTTTGCTTGATACCTGCTTTCACCCATGCCTGTATTTCCATAAGTCATAGCTTGGTGAGCATATCTACACAAAATGATGAACAGTTATTAATCTTACGGTGAGTCCTCCATACGCTGCATCATAGTTTACAGATTGCTATATCTGGGTACATTACATTTGTGTGAATTTACATTCCATTGTAATGCTCCATCTGGGATCTATTGTATTTATTACACGCTTCTTCAGTTGTTTTTAAAAGCAAAAGCTCAATGAAAATAAAGTTTAATTGGAAAGTGCTATAACATATGGTGAACTATTAGCGTTGTATAATGTATTAAAGCTCAGTTTTAAAAGCGCTCACTACTTACGTCAGTACTAAATGATCAGAAAAAGTGGCGTAAGCACTGAACGTTTCTAAGTCTGTATTGTTTGGCATTTAAGCTACTCCCATCCAAGGACCATATTTAATAATACAACACACCCAATTCCTACAAAAAAAAAAAAAACAAAAGGTGCAATGCTATCTTGGGCTCCTGGTGATGTCAGCTTCAGCACTATAGTTTGTAAACTTCTCCAGAACCCCTCAATAAAATCAGGTCCTTATTATGGCAGGTTGCAAGTACTTTGGCCCTTATACAAGGCACACACACAAAACACGAATTATGAAAACTTAGGCTGCCTGCTGTTTCTCTGGTTTAGCTTGGAAAGCATCAAACACAGGATCTTGGCGTTACAAACTGGCAAGAGGGGGGTGTTATACAATTTTGCTGAAATACAAAGTGCTCATCAGCTGTTGCTGCCTTGTCTTCAGAACTTCTCTGCAGGTTTTCAGGTGTCACATAACAGCCTGGCTGCTGATTCAGATCTCCCCTACTCCACTCTCCATATGCAAGCTCTATGAAATAAGCACTGGACTTCGAGGGACAGTATTAACTCTCTGCTGACCAGAACTTGTAGCGGAAAGCCTGTCGTACAGCTGTGTATTGGAAGCTCAGATTGTGTAGTGTTAGGTCTGTTGTGCAGACAAGTTCTTTGGGGGGTGGAGGGGGAGGAGAGAGAGAATTATTTCATAGCTGGTAATTCTCTTTTTCCAATAACACATCCACTACTAGGATGATGGATACCGGATAAAGGAGAAAAGGCTGTGCTTCAGAACTGATTGCATATTTTACACTTGTATGATTAACTGTAAAGACATCAGGTAATGCAATACAAGGGAAGGGGGGCACTGCAGGTGTCTGGCCCCCCAGAGTATGTGCATGCCAATACCCAAGGACAGATTAAACTGGCCCTTTCTTTGCAAATTCTAACTGGTGCTTTGAAATGCCAAAAAATAAAGATAGGACTAAGGAAGCCCTATATCTGCAGCGGCAGCCTATTCAATTAGTTCAGTTAATGGGTAATAATAAATCATATTAAGCAACAACACTCTTGTACCTTCTCTCTAAATGCAACCTGTCCATTTGCTCATCAAGCTATGCTCTCTCTCAAGCCCCCTTCTTTTACCCTATATTTGACCAGATCCTTCTCCCTGGCGCATTCTCTTTCTGCCCCTTCCTTTCTCACTTTCTGTATTTCCTCTTGCCCCTTTCTCCATGACCCAGATAGTCTTTCTTCCCTTGATCCCTATCCCCCTTTGCCCCAGCCACCTCCACACCCATTCCCTTCGCTCCTGCCCCGTCTCACCCTTTGCCTCTGCCCCTGATCCTGATCCTATTCACCTCCATCTGCCCCCTCCACCGGATTCGTCCCCCTGCCCACATTCATTCTCCTTCTCACTGCTGTGCCCCCGCGATCTCTCCTTCTGCCCCACTCTCTCTCTCTGTTACCCCCACCTCACCTAGCCACCCCTCCCCCGCCCCCGGATACTCACGATGCTCTCGCGGACTCGGTCGTGGAAGAGCTGTTCCCTCACAGTCACGTCGTCAGCTTCCATTCTCCTCAGCGAGCATGGCTGGGACCGGAGAGGCACGGGCGGAGCGGTGCCCCTAACCCCGTGAGACAAGCCGTAACGGCGGACCGAGACGCAGCGTTCCAGGCAAAAACTGTCCCCCACAAGCCTGACCAAACGCTAACTGGCACTGGCCACGAAACGGTGCGCAGCACCACATACTCGGGGGCGGGCACCAACGCAGTCAAACGCACAGCGCCCCCCCGCGATTGGCCGGGACCAAGACAAAGACGGAGGTGAGCATGAGCCAACCAGCTTGCCCAACGTCATCACTGTAACCAAGCGCCTGTGTTATGAATAATACGATTGGTGCATTCCTGACAAGAGAGCAGGACTAGTCACGAGGAGGCAGTCCAGGGTGCTAGTTCAGGTTAACCCTTGGTAGTGGACGGCTGGCACTGAACCGACGGGTAGCCACCCCCCCCACCCAACACACACACACACGAGAGAGAAGGCACAGGGTGCACCCATCCATTGGGCATACCTCTCATCTGTTCCTGATTTTAGGGATGTATCCCTGATTTTGTCTCAAGAATTTCCTCTGTCTTTCATAAAATTGGTCACTTAACATACTAAAAGCCAGCAGAATAGGCCTAATGGTCTGTCATGTCTGCTTGGTAGCCAGCCACCTAATGAGTGCTCCTTTCTGCCCCCCTAGTCCCAAGAGTGTCTTCACCGGATTTAGAATCCCCTTGTACATGACCCACCCCTTCTTGAAGCTCTCCACTGTGCCTTCCTCCACCAGCCTCTTGGGCAGTGCATTCCACGGCTCCACCACCCTCTCAGTGAAATAATGCCTCCTAAGTCCCCCTATAATTCCCCCCTCGTTTCTACTCATGCCCCTCATTGTTTCCCCCTTTTGTATGCTAAACAGCTCCTTGTTTCCGCTCTCAGTGATTCCCTTTACATACTTGAAGACTCCTATCATGTCTTCCCTGTCCCAACTCTCCTCCAGTGTGTACATCCCAAGCTCCTTCAATCTCTCCTCATAGGTCCTCCCCTCCATTCCCTGAATCATTCTGGTCGCTCTCCTCTGAACTCTCTCCAACAGTGCTATGTCTTTCTTCAGATGAGGTCTCCAGAACTGAACACAGTACTCAAGTTGCGGCCTGACCAAGGCATTGTATATAAAGAGAGGATCACCTCCCTCTTCCTGGATGTAATTCCCCTGGCTATGCAGCCCAGTATCCTGTTTGCTTTGGCTGCAGTTCTTCTACTGTTTTCAGAGTTATTCATTTTGACGTCTACCACCACCCCTAAATCCCACTCACCCATTGTGGCTTGCAGTGACCCCCGGTGTAAACATGGCCTGGATTTCTGACCCCCAAATGCAGTACCTTACATTTCCTGGCATTAAATTTCAATCCCCATCTCCTTGACCACCCCTCCAGGGTATCCAGATCCCCTTGGACTACCTCTCTTGCTTCTTCCCAGTCCACCAGTGCTCCCAGTTTGGAATCATCTGCAACGAGACTTAGCCTACTCCTAACTCCCCTCCCTGTGTCCGAGACATAGGCATTAAACAGGAGTGGCCCCAACACTGAACCTTGAGGTATCCCACTGATTACCTTCCTACGGGAGGAGACTATCCCACCGACCATTACCCTCTGAATTCTCTCCCAAAGCCAATTTTCAACCCACTTCAGCTCCTGTCCTCCCACTCAACTCTCCCCCAGCTTTGCTATCAGCCCTTTATGGGGTACTGAATCAAATGCCTTGCTAAAATCCAGGTACAGGACGTCCACCGGTGTATGTCTGTCCAAAGCCCTCGTCACCCAGTCATAAAACTCTACGAGGTTGGACTGACACGATCTCCCCGGAACAAAGCCATACTGTTTATCAACCTGGTGCCCTAACCCTTCCAGCTGCCTCCCAACTCTCTCCTTGATAAAGCCCTCCATTACTTTGCCCACCATGGACATTAGGCTGACAGGCCTATAATTCCCCATCTCCTCCCTAGATCCTCCTTTATAGATAGGTACTACATATGCCACTCTCCAGTCCTGAGGCACCCATCCTGTCTGCAGAGAGATGTTAAAGAGTGCAGCCAATGGAGCTGCCAGTTCATCCGCCAGTTCCTTCATAACCCTCGGGTGTAGCCCATCTGGCCCCGGCACCTTATCAGTTTTTAGATTCCGAAGGGCCTCCATCACCCTTTTCACTGTGATTTCTCCCCCCCAATCCTCCCCTTCATTCAACCTCCCCACCCCTTCTGGGTCAGTCCCTGCCTGCACCCTAGCCTCTCTCCATCCTCTGGTCTCAGACTGACCTCTTGCTTTTGCTGGCTCCTTTTCCCTCCCATCAATCTGTAGGGATCCCCTTTCCCCATCTGCAAAGATTGAGGCAAAGTACTCATTTAGCACTTCTGCCAGTCCCCGCTTCCTGAGCCCATCCCCCACAACTTTAATCCTGTTGATCTCGTCCTCTCTTTTCTCTTCTCTCTTGTATCTATAGACCCCCCCGGATATCCCTAGCAGGCTTTGCTCCATCCCTGCCTTGGCAGCCCTCACCCTCTGGTGACCCTCCTGGCCAAAAGCTCATACTCTCCTCGCTCCTTGTCCCCCCTTGATCATTTAAAACGTGCGTAAGCAGCCTTTTTATCCCTCACCGCCTTCTGCACCTCCCTGGTCCACCAACGTGGCTTGCTGGTTCTGCCATGCTTTCACCTAAATTTTGTACAAGACCTAGTAGCCTCTTGTACCCCTTCTTTAATGGTCTCCCACAATCTTCCAGCATCCATGTCTGGCCTAATCTTTTCCAACCTCTTAGAATCCTACCCATACCCACAATGTCCGCTCCCCTGAAATCTACCACTACTGTATTAGTGCGGTTTTTCTCCCCCCACCCCGATACAGCAGAAACTAGACCGTGGCATGGTCCCCACCTGCCAGTGGACTGCACACCTCCAGGCCCCTTACCTGGTCACTGTCCGCTAGAACAACGTCCAATATCCGCTCCTCTCTTGTAGGTTCCCCCACCTGTTGCACCAGAAAGGCATCCTGAAAGACATCCATCAGTCGCTGTTCCCTGGTTACAGAGGATGTCATGGTGTCCCAATCCGCCCCCGGCATATTAAGGATACTCATGACCACCACCCTACCCATACCAAGGTCACAGTGACCCTTTATGTCCTCAACCAGTTTATCCTCCAGAGTCTCCTCCATTGCGGGTGGCCTGTATACCACCCCTATTATCAATTTTTTTTCCTCCCCTCATTTGCAGGGTTACCCATATTGCCTCCACACCCCCTCTACTCCACTAACCACTATGTCATTTCTGACTATCAGCGCAACCCCTCCCCCTCTTCCCACTCCCCTATCTTTTCTGAAAATCCTGTAACCCTCCAAATTTAGATCCCAATCATTTCTCTGGGTGGCCCATGTCTCTGTAATTGCCGCCACATCCGCTGATCCCTCAGCCAGCATAGCCTGAAGCGCAGGCATTTTATTGCTCATGCACTTGGCATTGATCAGGACTGCCCTCCACCCCAACCTATCCCCCTTCTCCAGACCCCCCAGCTCCGCACAGTCCCTTTTCTGCCCAATTCTCCTTGGCTTTTCAACGTAACCCCCTGCACTCTTCCCATGCCCTAAATCTGTACCCTCAAACAGCCCCCCCGAGTCCTTTCTTTTATTTGACCCACCCCCTTTATAAGTTTAACCCCACCTCCCACTTAAAAATCCAGCAAGTTTTAGTTTCAAAGATCTCTCTCCCCTCCAGGTTGAGATGTAACCTATCCCTGGCATATAGCCCCTTATCCTCCCAAGTACTTAAGGGTAGGGATTTGAAGCATGAAACAATGCCAGGCCTTAGTGTCATAATTTAGTTCTCCACCCCCCCCCCCAAAAAAAATGCTTCACACATTGTAGGAGGCTTCTTCAGCTGATTTTATCATTTTTAAGATTTGCCCCCTAATTTGGGTAATTTGTCCTTGATTTTTAAGCCCTGTCCCCAATTTGCAAGGCAGGAGGTTGAGCCGTATATTATGGGGCATCATGTCCAAGATGACTCAGTCACTGAACCTCAAGTGTGCAGCATTAGTGCCCCCGTGCCTGCTCTGACCCCCATAAAGATGTGATGATGTGCCACAGTTTGTATTTTCATTTTCCATAGACAGACCAACTGAAAGGCAACATTACGTTTTTGGCAGGGCTCTGCTTCTATCCATTGTCGCAACTGTGGGACTGAAGCAATGGGAAGTTAAGTGATTTGCCCAAGGTCACTCAGAGAGTATTTATCTCCCGCAGGGTTTAAACCTATGATCTTTTGATTCCCAAACCTATGCTGTAACTCTGACCACTAGACTCCACTGACTAAATTAATTGCACAGAAACATCTGTTAACACTAGTTATAAAATCAGTAAGAGAAACATCTTCAGGATCCTCGTGGAAATGAGACGCTGCATCACTGCTGGGCTATCTTAAAGAGAAACAATTGTAAACCAAAAAAATTTCAATGAGTTTCCCAAGCTGAGATGCAACAGGTGGCGTCCTGTTTGCTTTTCCTTTGGGAACCTGCCAGAATGTCCATCTAATATGACCTGTTGGAATACACACCTGACTCTACAGAATGTGTCATTCTTTTTTTCCTTCTTCTTTAAATTTTCATTTTTATTGATATGTAAACACAGAAAAAACAGATTACAGGCCATACAATTGAATAAATAAATTAAAAATTCAAAAATTATGTGTAAATAATCCATCAGAAATATATATGAGCAGTTCAGATGTGATCACTTTTACTCCAAGTCTATTTTCCAGGGAAGCTTGTAGGACACCACCAGAGAAGACAGCTGTTGCATTGTTTATGCGTATAGTCACTTTTAATACATATCACTTTGATAACTCCTGTTCCTGCGGATATTCCAGATAAAAAAGTCCATATCTCTGCTCCCTTACAAAGGGGGATGTCCAAAGAATGTGTCATTCTGATGGTTCAATTGGCCATGGAAAACCATAACTGTTATACAGTAGTTCTGGGCACATTTCAGTTCTGGTTCAATTTAAGTTTTCACCAAGTCCCCTTTCCAAGTGAATAATGCTCAGGGTGAATTTGCAAGGTGTATCACTATCCCACGATAACACTTCCCTGTGAATGCCTTAGTGCTTAAAATATAGGATAAAGTATGGGGTGCAGCGTGTTACGAGAATTTAATACACACCCGAGTTGTTGGATGGCACATAAACCCCGAGAGCGAAGCCCGAGGGTTATATAACCATCCAAAAACAAGGGTGTGTCTTAAATTTGAGTGTATACACTGTACTCCATATTTTGTTTCATATAATTTAAGGGGTTGTGTTTTTTTGCAGACTCCTGTCTGCCCTCACTGTATGGTGCAGAAATAAAAAGTTAATTATTTTGATCCAGGTGGTGAGCACCTGGCCAGTGGTGCTACTGCCTACGCACTGCCACAACCTGGGGTGAAGTTGGAGGACAAGGAGGCAAGATATGCTGGCTGGCGAGAGATGCTGGAGACAGGCAGTAGAAGGGATGACTTGGGGGCCTTGTTGCTCTTGACGCTTCTGACTCTTCTGGCCCGACGGAGAGTGTGAGATTAACAACAAGGGACCAAAGCTATTTTTAAAATAATAAAAAAAATGTGGAACCTTTGCATACAGCAGGGATCCAGACCACTCGCTCTTCTCAGATACCGTCGACAGTCTGACACAAAGAGCCGTGTATTAAAAAAATGCCATAATACACATTTAATACACGCCTTTTTCAATGGGAAAAAAATGCAACACATTAATTGTTATATGATACCTACTGTAACCACCCAGTCCCCTGGGGTTACTAGAATCCCATCAGTGTCAGAGCTAGGTAGGGAAGGCAGCTGGTGAATAACTAATTAAATGGATTTCCACCTGCTCCCTCTCTGTTTACTTGGTCTCAGCTGAGAGGAGAGAGGTAATGTCATTTAGAACTCTCGCAGCAGCATAAGCCACAGTAGCTAGCTGTGAGTGGGGAGTTTTAGAATTTTCAGTTAGTCTGTAAGAGTCAGCCAAAGAGTTGTTGGTTGGAGCCAGAGTGAGCAGTGGAGGAGTGAAGAGCTGCGGTGTGGTCTCTGAAGGGAGCCTACTTTTTCTCACCCTAGTGCTGAGAACCCTCTGCCTGCCTTGTAGAAGTGGTGGAAACCATCTAGCAGGAGTTCCTGATTTTTCTCATCCCCAGTGAGATGAGGAGGACTGCAGAATGGATCCGAGTGGCAATCCCCTGTCTTTGATCCAGGACAGTGAAGCTGCCTTTTGTGTACAAACTGTGAGTAATCTGACTTTGGGTATCCCAGGAGAAATGTACCTGCCTGTTTTCTTTTGGGGTGTACTCTGACAGAGGGACAAATACACCAAGTGCTGTTCTGTGTGAGACTGTTCTCGTCTTTTCCTAAAGTGGCTGACAATCCTGGAGTCCCCAGTGAGGCTTGGCACATTGTTCAGGACTTTAATTTGCACTCGGATGTAGTGTTTTTCCAATGCTGAATGTGCCAGACATTCCGAGATGCATAGAGCTACTGTTTTTGCTAAATGTTGAGGTGTAACTCTGAAAGAATGGCTGGGTATGGACTGTGGAAGCAACAAGTGAGCAACCCCCCATCTGGAGTGACCAGTTCAGCACTACAGGTTCTGTAAGGGCACCTGCTTTTTCAGAACATGGTGGCCAATGCCAGAAGAGAAAGTTTACCCCCTGGTGTGGGTTCAGCTAATTTTGAACACCAGTGTGACCCGTCGTAGCCAGTTGCCACACTGCCAGATGTTTAAGTCCTATGCAATATGGGAAATGTTCTAAGTAGTGGCCCTTGCCACTAGAAGAAACTGTGTGCTCCACTGTGGCCATTGCCACCAGAAGAAAGATGTGTTTCAGCTGAGGCTATGCCGCTGAAAAGGGTTCGTAATCCTATGCAATATGTGACGTTTAGAGTTCTGTCAGCTACAGATGTTGTGTTCTGCATTGCCTTGTGCCACGAAGTGTAAACCCTTGTGGGGGCCACCTTTGCTTTTGTGTACCATTCGTTGAAATAAAGTCACACTCTAGAACCCCCAGCCTGGTTTAGACATTCTTGTTGCTGCTTCCTGTGTGGAATTACTGGGTACCCTTCCAGAGGTACAGACCTAGCATAGGCCCTAGCAAAAGTTCTCTCCTTAGGACCTGGGTTTCTGTACCCCCACCCCTCTCTTACCTCTACACAGAAATATGGGAGGCGTGCTTACTAATTAAACAAGTGGCCGGGTTACACTATTATTTACTACGATTATAACGTGAGGATTTGGTATGATTCTGGCTGCTTGCTTAGCATTATAAAGGCAGTGCTACACTTTTAAATGCTGAGAGATATATGGAAGACTATCAGAAACCCTCCTTTCAAATCTGAACATTTTTATATATGGTTGCCCTCCTGGAGGAAGTGCCCTTGTGCCTGTTTATGTACAAACTTATTAACCCCGGATGGCCCAACTGAGATGGTCCAGCCAAGTTTCCAACCATTTCTGATATGTGCGGAGCCCTGCAGATACTGCCGATTAGCCACAAGGCACCCCCTTTGCAAACGTTGGCTCGGAGTTGGCAGAAGATCTGATTAAAGGGAGTGTCCTAGTGTCTGATGTACGTCAGTTAAAATGTATTTGTGTGGGTGTGTGTGTGTGTGTGTGTTGGTGTTTATGTACTTCACACCTCACCAGTCATGGGCTTATACCCAACATTGCAAAAAAAAACCTTAACCATTCAAAAAATTAAAAAGAGTCTATCTGACTCACAGACACATCTGAAAATGATTTCACATTTGATCAGGTCTCATTTTACATATCGGAATGTCAGTTCCCTGCAATTATTTATGTACTTTATGTACGAACAACTTGTTGGCAACACAATGTAACTATACTGCTGCTGCCACGGGGCACTCTTGTAAAAAGGGGCAATGTGTCTGCAGTGATTTTTTTCCCCCAGGTAGCAAACTGAATTACAAGAAGATAATTCAACCAAGGGGTTTACAGAACATAGCAGACCATGAGAGCCTGTCCGTCGGCACAGCAGTAGCCCCACAGCTCACAATGCCAGCAACCTGAGTCTGGGAAAGAGAATGGGGAGAATAGGACTGAGCATCCCAAAGGACGCTCACCTCCTCCTCCTCCTCCAGGGAGGCAAGGTCGCAGCCTCCACTGCAGTGCTACTACCTGGCCGACCACAGGTGGTAGTGCAGTGGAAGGAATAGTGGGTGGGTGGACATCAGCTTGGCTCATGGCTGGCATGGTGACATGCACGCTCATACCCAGAGTGCAGATATCAGAAAAATGGGTCCAGCATAACGGACAACTGACCCCAGTACATCTGGGTCCTCTGCACTGACAGCGGCATCTCCTGACAACAAACAGAAACTCAGGGTAAATCCCCTTCTAATCCGTTCTCTACTGGGGGGGGGTTAAGCCAAGGTTCTGTGGAGGGCAAGTGCACTGTTAAGGTGTATCAGGGCTCAGAAATGTGCTTTGGGAGCGCCTGAGTGAAGGATCCTGAAGGAGTAACAGTGGGGGCATAAAAAGTAAGAAAAATAAATCACAAGTGCAAAGCTTGTGTACTTTATAAAGTTCCATAAGCCCCCCCGAGACCATACTATACCCTCATTTATAGTTTTCCTATTTTTTTTTCTCCTCCATCCTGGTCAGTCCTCCTTCTGATGGTCACCACAGCCCTGTCACCCCGACATCCACCAGGACTTACCTACCAGCCGTCTTCCTCCAGGTCTTGCCCCCCTGGCAGGGTCGGCTGGGTTCCCCAAGCCCTGCCACAGAATAGATCCAGTTTGGGCTGGTATGCCCAGCTGGTCAGCTAAGGGGCCTGCAGGTGCTCATCTTCATCCTGCCAATTGATTAGTTTTCCTGTTTTTTCATCCTGCACACCACACACTCCCGTGTGATATTCACTGATGTCTGCCACACCTCCCGACCTTCTTGGCCTGAGCTGCCTTGCCCCAAACTTCCACTGGGGGCCAGGCAAGCACCACCCCCCAGAAGAGGGCAGCTGTTCTACAGATGCTTGCCCCTCCACCTCTGGCCAGCCCTCCAATAGCCCAGATTTGATTCTGAACCCAGGTCGTCGGTGTTGCAAGCAGTAGCGCTACCACTATGCTAGAGAACCAGTGTAGTTTCCCTATTTTTAATTTATTACATATGGACAATCCTGTCTACTCCTCATCGTGCACTGCTAGTTGTGCAGACCGCAACTTGACTTTCCAACCACACTTGTGGTTTGGTCTACATAAACATTCCTGCTCTGTCTCAAGGTAAGCTTGGTGCCAACAGCAGGGGAATCCCTTGTTCCAAGAATATGCACAGAGCCTGAATCCCTTCCCGTAGCACGGTCATACCATACTAAAAAAGACACTTCTTCTGTATCTTTACATTACTACACGAATATCACTTCAATTTAAGAAATATTTACTGAATATAAAGGTTCTTAGCCTCTGACAGTTACCCAATCCTCTGGGATATTAAAACAGCACAAGCTGAATTTTTGCATGGGTGATTATACAGTACAATATTTTAATTTTATTGATAGGTGAATCACATAATTCACAGATGGATGTGGATTATGGCATTTAAAACTATTCTCTATTTATGAATAAAGTTGATTGTCCATATATTATAAATAAATATGTAAGAATGACATTGCACTGCAGTGCTAGAGGGAGCTTCCCGGCTGGAGGTGCTGTCTTTCTGATGAGAGTCAAAACAGGTCCCCTCTGACTAGCTGCGGTCACATAAAGTCCTGTTTACACTGTTTTGCACCAGGATGAACAATGCGAAAGTTCAGATTCGTCACTGGCGCATTAGTGCAGACGGGTTGGAAGCAGATCTGCTTCTACTCCACTTTGCTGGTGGGAACCCTGTGTAGAGGCTCTCTGCCACATGCTGTCTTGTGACCAACTTATTTCCTGTCAATTCTCCTTGTAGTTGCTACTTGCATCCCAACCATCCCATCTCCCCACACTGCTTGTAAAGCTGCCAGGTGCCCATGTGTGGACATGCTTGAAAACGGCAGGAGAAGTGCATGCCACATGCGGGAGAGAAATGTGCAGCACAGCAGTAAACACACCATTCCCCTTCTTAGTGTGTGTGTCTATTGTTTGTTTAAACAATTTTCATCCAAAAAAATACCGAGCTGCTTTACAGATCATTTACAGAAGTGTCCTGGGGGATGGGCTACAGGGGAATTTAGAGAAAAGATGATAAAATAGGCAAAAAGAAAAGGGGTACAATCACTGGTGAAATATAATAAAAGATGTGAAAAGGACAAAACTGCAAGAAAATAACAGAAATCCAGCAGCGAAGGACCAAGGGAGCCACTGTAGAGATAGTGGAGAGTGTCGGACCACTCTTAGAAACACGTTTAATCCGTACGATGCCGCGCAAGAATTGCGTAACATGTTACGTCACCAAAATTACTAATACGCAGTGATTGTCGATGGTGTTATCTTGTTTGTTAGTCAGTGTTGGTAATGGTTTTTTTTGCTATTTATTTTAAGTATGTTGCAAGAAAACATGTTTTCTATAAAAAAAAGGGTGTGTGCGGGGGGCACAGCCCCCCAATTACAGAAAATATTGGCGCGTGCCGCTTGCCACCATTAGCTCACTTGACAAGCTCTCTTCACCTGAGAATTGTGTGTAGTGTAATGCTTACATGTTAAGATAAGCCAGTAATTCAGGTCGCGTTTACACTACGCAAGATTGGGTGGTCCAACACGCTCCACTATCACCACCACTGTATACAATGTACTATAAATCACTAATGGGATTGCAGCCAATCAGCACGCAGAGCTGCTGCACCTGTTATCCGCGGTACAGTGTGCTCTCATGCAGAAGCTCTAGGAGGGAGTGCTCCACTTTAACGTTGGGGAGGGGGAGGACAGCATAATAACTTTAAAAAAAAGACATTTATTATAAGTCCTCCTGCTGTTTTTTACAGAAGAGCTTTGGTTTCAGAGCAAGATACAGCAGTCTAGAAATACAGGTTACTCACCTGTAACAGGAGTTCTAGGAATGGTATATGTTGTTCATCCACACTTATTGGCAGGTATCCTTGCCGCTTTAAATCTTGCCGGAAGGTCTTCAAGCTGGCTCCTCCCACCCACCCGGGTGGTATAACTCTCGGCTCGCCCCATGACGCCAGATCTGCCCGCTGGAAGCTCAGGTTGTGCGTCAAGCCGGGAGGTCGTAGAATGTAGGATGAACAATATACCATTCCTAGAACTCCTGTTACAGGTGAGTAACCTGTATTTTAGGGACATGGATATGTTGTTCATCCACACTCATTGGCAGACTCCTAGCAGTTCTCCGGGAGGAGGGAGGCAAGACGACACCCCAATACTTACTTGGGAAAGAGAGACTGAGAACCGAGGCCCCAAAACCAGCATCCCGGCGTGACTCAAGGTCAATGTGGTAATGGGTAATGAAGGTGTTTGCTGACTTCCAGGTAGCAGCCCTGCAGATTTCCTGGATAGGGACGCCCCTGGAAGCAGCCATCAGCAGCAGTATGGCGGGTAGAATGAGCTCTTATCCTCTGGGAGGCTCCATGCCCGCCAACTTATAGCAGAGATCTATGCAGGAGGTTACCCACCTGCTTATCGTCCGGCAGCTGCAGGTCTGCCAGATGCAGCTTCAGCGTGGTGACAAACAGCTGGCGAACCTCTCCCCAAATTTCAGCGTGCGCTCTTTGTAATAAGCGAGCGCCTTCTAGGGTCCAAAGTATGGAGCCTATATTCGGCCTCCAGGTGTGATTGGGGTAGAACACCGCAGAGTCAACACCTGGTTAAGGTGAAACTCCAACACCACCTTCGAAGGAATTTCGGTGGGGGCAGGACAACCTTGTCCCTGTGGAAGACCAGGTAAGGAGACTCGATGGAAGCGCCTGGAGCTCTCCCATCCTTCTGGCTGACGTGATAGCCACCAAGAAGGCGGTCTTCCACGACAGGTGAGAGAGAGGCACACCTGTGCATAGGTTCGAATGACTTGCCCATGAGCTTTGCCAGTACCAGCAGTAGATCCCACGGAGGTGGAGGTTCGCACCGGAGGGGAAATAGGATCAAGGCCTTTGAAAAGCGCCAGACCACCTTCTCCTGCGCATCGACTGCTTCCCGCCCGCTCCGTAAGCAGAGATGGCTGCCAGGTGCACCCTTGGTCGCCGACCTAAGCCCTTGATTAGAAAGGGACCATAAATAGTCCAAGATGCTTGCCAAGGAACAGGAGGAAGGGTCCAAGCCCTTGTTTTGACACCAAATGGAAAACCTTTTCCATTTGAAGGCATAGCATTTTCTGGTCGACTCTTACGGGACGCCTCAACTACATTGAGGACCTCGCCGGAAAGACCCAAGGCCTGGAACTCTAGCCGCCAGGAACCAGGCCGTCAGGTGCAGGGATTGAAGGTCCGGATGGAACACCTTCCCTGATTGACTGAGAGCAGGTCCGGGCGAGCTGGAAGCTGCAGGAGTCCTGGAGCTGAGACTGAGGAGATCTGGTACCAGAACTGGCGAGGCCAGTCTGGGGCTATCAGAATCACCTGCGCCTTGTCCCTCCTCGCCTTGAGAAGCACCTTGTGGATCAAGGGAAATGGGGAAAGGCGAGAAGAGGCCCGGGGTCCACTGCCTGAGAAGGCATCCCCTGCAGCGAGCCCTGCTGAGGGGGCGGGCATGGAACAGTTCAGCTTCGCTCTCCTGAGGCAAACAGGTCCACCTGAGGTGTGCCCCAAAGGGAGAACAGATGCTGTACTACCTCCGCAGGAGAGACCACTTGGGATGCAGCCCTATCCGCTCAGGGCATCGGCCAGGGTGTTGGAGGCCCTGCCACGTGAATGGCTAGGAGATCCGCCCAGGCTGCGCACGAGTGACCAAATGCGGAGAGCCTCGCATAGAAGCATGGAGCGGCCCCGCCCTGGCGGTTTAGATAGTACATGGTCGCGGTGTTGTCCGCCTGACTCGGACCACTTGACCCCGGAGGAACGGAGCAAAGGCGGTGAGAGCTAGGCGGACCGCTCGGAGCTCCAGCAGGTTGATGTGGCATCGGGACTCCCGCGGGGACCAGAGGCCATGAGCCCGGTGTTCCCCCAGATGGGCACCCCAACCCATCAGAGAGGCATCGGTCGATAGAGAGACCGTCGGCTCGGGGCGGACGAACGGGATGCCCTCCTGCAAATGACCTGGAATGATCCACCACTGGAGAGCGTTCCACATCCCCTGTATCACCGACACAAGCTGGTCCAAAGGATCGCAGCGTTGTGACCACTGGCTGGCCAGTCCCCATTGAAGGGGACGCATGTTCCAGCGGGCCCAACGGACCACGCTGGTGCAGGCCGCCATGAGACCCAGGAGGCGCAGGAAGTCCCGGGCAGGGCGCAATTGCCCAACCAGAAATGATCTGGGCAAAGGAGGAAAGAACCTCGGCCCTGTCCGCCGGGAGCCGCGCTCTGGCTCGAAGAGAGTCGAGCTGCGCCCTGATGAACAGAATCACCTGCTTCGGCTCGAGTTCCGACTTGGCCTGATAAGGAGGCCTAGTTGAGAGCAGACCTGGAGGGCCAGATCTCTGGACCACTCCACCTCCTGCCTGGAGGGAGCTGCTATCAGCCAGTGTCCAGGTAAGGTCACACCGACCCCTCGGCGCCGCAGGAATGCTGTCACCACTGCCATGCATTTGGTGAAGACCCTGAGCTGGAGACAAGCCAAGGGCATGGCTTGAACCAAGAGGGATCCTTCTGCTCGAAGCGGGAATCTCTGGTGAGACGGACGGATAGGGACGGAAAAACGCGCCCTGCAAGTCCAGAGAGCAGAACCACACGCTGCTCCAAGGATGGTATTATCTGAGCCAGAGTGACCATCCTGAAGGTTCGAGACCTTAGGAACTTGTTTAGGTCGTGTAGGTCGAGAATGGGGCGCCAGCCCCCCGTCCGTTTCGGAACCAGGAAGTACCTGGACACAAACCCTGGGTCTGAAGGAGGTCCTCCACCTTTCTTATCACCTCCTTCTGGAGGAGGAGAGCGATGTCGGCTCGACGAGCCACCAGCGAGGCTGGGGACCCCGAAGCCCCCCGAGGGGCGACGGCTCTGAAGGGCGGAGCCTGCTCGAATTCTAGAGGCAGGCCTCTTCCCATCACCTTCAAAACCCACCTGTCCGTGGTAACAGCGGACCAGGCGGAACGGAAGTGCCGGAGCCGTCCCCCCACGGGGGGACTCAGGGGTAAGGTGACGGGATGGGGCTACACCCTCAGCCCGCCACTGGGCAGGCTTGGAGGATGGACCGCCGAGGGACCTCCTGGGCCTTTTCCTCCCTGCCTCCTGTTAGAGGAAGCCGGCGGTTTGGGTTTGGGATGCCAAGGCCGAGCCTGCTGGCCCTGACGCTGTGGGCCGGGCGCCGGGGCACAGAAGGACGAAAGGGCTTAGGCTGTGGTTTATGGCCTTTGTCCTTCTGAGCTGGAAGAGACCGAGTCCAAGGTAGCATTGGACTTCTCGATCCTCTGCAGGTGACCTTCCACCCCAGGGCCGAAGAGGTCAGTCCCCAAAAAGGGAACATCCGCCAACTTGTGCTGGGTATCCGAAGTAAAGGTGGATATCCTCAGCCAAGCCCGCCGACGCATAGCCACTGCGGCCGCCACCGATCTGGCACATGAGTCCCCAATATCCAAAGCAGTCTGGAGCTGCTGTTTGGCCACTGCCCTGCCCTGGTCCCGCACCTGCTTGACCGTAGTCTGCTGATCCGCGGGGAGATGAGGAATAACTCATCCAGGGAGCCCAACAGGGCATGAGAAAAATGTGCCATGAGGACGGCCAAACTGGCCTGACGAAGGCCGAGAGAGGATGCAGCATAGACTTTTCGCCTGACATAATCCAATTTCTTGGATTTTGTCGGAGGTTTGTCCACATCCCTGGCGCAGCCGGGCACGCCGGAAAACGCTGTTTGTAACCAACCCTCAGCAGAGGGTGTTCTAAAAACCGGACAGGGAACCGGTAGGGACCGTGATACTTCCTGGCCATCCTGGTCCAAGGCGACAGGACAGGGAAGCAGGGCGCTGCCAAAGCTCTAGGGCCGACCCACTATGGCCTCGCCACCGAAAGGCCTCCGTCGAGAATCCTCGGTCCAGAATCTCCGTGAGGGATACCTGGCCTGCTTGGAACGGGTTCGAGCTCATCCCGTGGACTCCGAGATGAGCCGAAGCAGTCCTAGGAAGGACGACGGGCTATCGTCCATAGACTGTCCTCCTGAGGACTCCAAGTCTAGTCGCTGGAGAAAAAGGAGGAATTATCTTCGACTCGAGGAGTCCTCAAGAGCTGCCTCTGGCCTCGAGCCACCCTTCAACCTGCCGAGGTCGGTCGGGAGTGAGGGTAACCGACAGCCGATGGGGCAGACCCTTAGCCGACCGAGAATCCTTGGTCGGAGCCCCAAATAGTGGCTGTGGAGGCGGAGGTTCCACCGGAATCGGTGGAGCAGCTGGTTTTGGCCGAACAACCGGCCTGGGTACAGGCTCTCGGTAAGTCGAGGGTTGTGTCGGCCGCCCAGTGACAGCCACTTAATGGCCGAGCAGCTACCGCGCCGGCTTACTCCCGGTCAGGAGCTGTTGCTACATGAGGTCCTCGTACTGCCGACGTAATTACGCCGAAGCCTCCCTCGTCCGAGGAAGAGGACGAACGGCGACGCTGTTACCACGGTGCCGAGATCGAGACCGCCTATGACGGCGGGATCGGCTGGACCGCGAAGAGGACCGAGACCGAGAGCCTCGCTCTTCCAAGGTCGGCGGGAAGTGCCGGCAGGAACCGCACGCCTTCGCTCGGAGGGTTCATCCGAGGGCTCCGGAACCGAGGCACAGGCAAGCCCACGGATCCTCAACTTCCTCGGGGAACCGGGAGAGGAATCTCGGCTTATGGGCGACAGCCCGCCTAACGGGTCGAGAAAATCTCGATTTCCGACAGGAGTCTCAGTCAACTGACCTGACGGGGCACCGGTGAGACCAGTGGCCGAAGCTACGGTCGACCGGTCGACGGTCGACGCACTCGGGAGAGGGACCTTCCTCCCCAAGAGCGCCGACGGAGGGATTTACCCTGTCCCTCTTTTGGACCGAGAAAAGGTCCAGCAGACGCTGGCCCTTCTCCCTAGTGGAGAGGGACAGACAAAGCTCCTTAAATGAAGCTGTGTAGGAAGAACCCAGAGAGAGCGGGATAAATGCTGCGGCCGAGGAAGATACGGCCCCCGCCGCCTCCTCTTCGAGGGCGATCATCTGCTCGAGCTGATCCGCCGAGCCGCCCGCCGGACACCGCCAACCGGCCTCCTTAGACTTCACCGAGGGAACGCTCGGACGGCCCAGTTGCAATCGGGCAGCACGGTCTTCGAGGACGAGGCTGAGAAGGATGAGCACAGGTCGCAGTCCCAGTGGTCGTGCTCAAGGCCTAAACAGTAGACACACGTGGAGTGTGGATCCATCCGAGACATCTTCTGCCCGCAGGGGCATCTCCGAAAACCGGGAGTCGATTTGTCCATCGCAGCTGCAAGGATCGAAGACCGAAGTCTTTTTAGCAAAAAACTTTCAAAATCGCAAAACGGAAGAAATAGGAACCAGTCGCAAACGCAGAGCGTTAAGGAGGGAACCTGAGCTTCCAAGCGGTAAGGAAGATCTGGCGTCATGGGGCGGAGCCGAGAGTTATACCACCCGGGTGGGTGGGAGGAGCCAGCTTGAAGACCTTCCGGCAAGATTTAAAGCGGCAAGGATACCTGCCAATAAGTGTGGATGAACAACATATCCATGTCCCTAGAACTACAGATTATTTACTGATAAATCACTTCTATTTCAGCAGGAGTCAGTACCTGCTTGAATTAAGCAAACATATACTTTATTAGAAAAAGGGGGTCTCATTTAAGTGAAAAAGTCACTGTGTATTTCTCTGAGAAAGGGGGCTGAATCAGAACAGAGGGTGACTCTAATTGGGGGGGGTGGCTTAGCAGTACAAAAGCAGCTGTCTCCAATTACAGCTGTCTACTGTTTTTGACAGAAGAGCTTTGGTTTCAGAGCAAGATACAGCAGTCTAGAACTACAGATTTTTTTTACCAATTGCCCCTTTCCCCCAACCCTCCATCCAAAGCCAATTCTACTTTTATAGCCACTGGATTTGACTGACAACAGGAACTTCCTGTTTGGCAGTAGGAAGGGAAAGATCACTGAGACACAATAGTTTCATCAACCTTGAAGGAACCTAAAAAAAAATAACTCTTTCTCCCCCCCTGGCTGCTGGAGGTCTGAATCCAAGCACGGAAGAAGTTTCTGTCCCAGAACAGGAAGGGCGAGAGTTGTAAGGGCACATAGGCAGTAGGAAAGTAAGTGTAAAAATACATAGAGGGAGGAGACAGTAAGCATACAGAGCAACAGGAGAGGGGACACAAAATAAGTCAAGATGGAAGTGGTGCAGTGCAATGGCTGTGGGGCAGCAGTGTTCCGGGAGACATTCTGGAGGCTGCGATGCTGCCCTGTTTGCAGGCGCCTCTCTGGTCTGAGAGAGGAGGTTCCCGTCTCCAGGCTGACCTGGCTAGGATTTGTGAAATCTCTTCCCCCACCCAGGGACCACCAGGGCCACCACCATAACCTCAGAGGTTGCCAAGAAAGAAGAGCGGTTGGACCAAGGTGGGCTCAGGGAGGGAGAGGGTGGTGGAACAGAGGTGCATCCCCCAGTTGTACCTCTCCACAGTTCATATGCTGTTCTGGCAAAGAGTGGTTCCTCTATGGAGGCACCTGCAGTGGAGACCAAGGAGGATGCTGGGAACCTCCATAAATGGAGACCCACAGGAGGGGGGCACGAGACCACACAGGGGAAGGAAACAACTCCTGGTGGGGGACTAGATCATTAGGGGGTTAGAAGTGGGAGAGGAAAGGGATAGGGAGATAAGGTGCCTACCTGGTGCCACGGCTCGGAGGGACAGGAAGCGAATCCTCAGGATCGCAGGACCAGCTGCACGAGGGAGGGAGCTGGATGTCATTGTCCACCTAGGGACAAATGACCTGGCTGTGAATGGGATCAGAGCGGTGCAAGAGGAGTTTGTGGAGTTGGGGAAGGGCCTTAGAGAAGTAGCATGTACGGTAACCTTCTCGGAGGTGCTACCTGTCTATGGCAAGGATGATGCTAGGGTATTCCGCACCATGGGATTCAATGAATGGTTGAAAAACTGGTGTGGAGCTCAGGGTTTTGGCTTCATTGGGGACTGGGGAGCCACCTGGAGGGATGCAGGCTTATACTGGCGCGATGGTCTGCATCTGTCCAGGGGGGAACCAGGATCCTAGGTGACAGATTTAAATGCTTCATTGGCAAGCATTTAAACTAGCCAAGGGGGGAGGCACTGAAAAGGAGCAGGGAAATCCCAGCCTCCCCCCACAAAACACAGTAGTTAGAGACATAAACACCAAGGTAAAGAAGTCAGTAGGGAGCAGGACAAGGATAAATGCAGAAAAAGGCAGTAAGGACAGGGATGGGGCTAAAAGGGGTTAGGCCGTAAAAAATAAATAGAATGTGATGAGTACTAATGTCCACAGTCTGTGCAACAATCTCCCTGAATTAGTGACCTTGATGGAAGAGGGATGCCTGGATATTGTGGCAGTCACTGAAACATGGTACACAGAGAACCATGACTGGGATGTCAACATACCGGGATACACAGTCTACAGGTGGGACAGGGTGGGTAAAAGAGGTGGAGGAGTAGCTCTCTATATAAGGGAAGGGATTAAAGCAACAGAACTAAAGAGTAAACACGAAGTTCATGAGTCACTATGGGTCACCCTGGAGACAGGAAATGGTACCACAGTCCGCATGGGGGTTGTGTACAGACCCCCATCTCAGGGGAGGAAACGGACAAGGAAATGATAGAAGGCATCCTTAAAATGGCAGAAAAAGGGGAGATATTGTTGATGGGGGACCTGAATATGCCAGATGTTAACTGGAGTACCTTTGCTGCAGGCACATCCAAGAGCAGGGTCATTCTTGATGTCCTACAGGGGGCATGCCTCAGACAGCTAGTGTTGGAACCCACTCAGGAGGGAGCAATCTTAGACCTGGTACTCTCAACTGGGGAAGGAGAAAGGATCTCAGATTTAGAAGTGGGTAGCCATCTGGGAACAAGTGACCACCAAACAGTGTGGTTCACAATGAACACAGCCATAGAGTCAAGCCATACAAAAACAAGAGTATTGGACTTTAGGAGGGCTGACTTTGGGAAAATGAGAGAGTACCTCAGAAAAGCACTTGCAAACGGGCACGAAGGAGGGGTGGAGGAACAATGGGAAATAAAACAGCCATCGCAGAGGCAACAAGCCTTTGTGTGAAGCAAATCAACAAAACAAAACGAAGGAAAAAAAACGCTATGGTTCTCAAAAGAGGTGGCAGGGAAGGTTAAGGAGAAAAGGATAGCATTCAGGAAATATAAGGAAACACAGAAGGAGCAGGACAGAGAACTTTATCAGTTAAAGCAGAAAGAGGCAGGGAAGGCATCAGAATAGCAAAGGCCAAAACCGAGGAAAGGATAGCCAACTGTGTTAAGAAGAGGGATAAGACCTTTTATAGGTACATTAGGGAGCAAAGAAAGACCAAACGAGGGATACTGAGGCTAAATAAAGGGGAGGGAATGTGGGTAGAGGGTGACAGTGAAAAAACAGGGATACTGAATTAATATTTCTGCTCAGTATTCACAAAGGAAGAGGAGGGGGAGGTACCTAAACCAAACAAGAGAAACACTCTGAAGATGGGGGTCGATACCAGTCCATTTACAGAAGAAAGGGTTCTGAAAGAACTAATAAAATTGAAGGTGGACAAAGCAATGGGGCCTGATGGGATTCACCCAAGAATTCTAAAAGAACTAAGGTTAGAACTAGTAACACCACTGGCTACTCTCTTTAACAAATCATGGGAGGATGGGGTGGTACCTGAGTACTGGAGGAGGGCAAATGTGATTCCACTTCACAAAAGTGGGAGCAGGACAGAGGCAAGAAACTACAGACCAGTTAGTTTGACTTCAGTGGTAGGGAAAATGATGGAATCACTTCTGAAGGAAAGAATTGTTGAGTACCTAGAGGCCAGCGGGGCACAGGACCCAAGATAACATGGTTTCACAGCAGGAAGGTCATGTCAGACGAACCTAATAGATTTCTTTGACTGGGTGACTAAAGTAGTAGACCAGAGAGGGGCTGTGGATATGGCCTACCTAGATTTTAGCAAGGCATTTGACACAGTCTCACACAAAAGATTAATATACAAGTTAATCAGCCTAGGAGTGGGTCCCAAGGTGGTAGCCTGGAAAAAAAGCTGGCTGGACAACAGGACGCAAAGGGTAATAGTAAATGGATTCCACAGTGAAGAAAGGAAGGAAGGTAACTAGCGGGGTACCGCAGGGTTCGGTACTGGGACCGGTCCTCTTTAATGTCTTTATAAGTGACATTGGAGAGCACCTGGAAGGAAAGGTATGTCTCTTTGCAGATGACACAAAGATCTGCAACAGGGTTGATACACAAGGTGGGGTGGAAATAATGAAAAGGGACTTGGTAAGGTTGGAGGAATGGTCAGAAGTACGGCAGCTAGGATTCAATGCAAAGAAGTGCAAAATAATGCACCTGGGAAACAAGAACCCAGGGGAAGAATACACAATGGGTGGGGAGGTAGTAACAACAACAAAAAAGGAAAGGGACCTGGGGGTAATCATATCAGATGACCTTAAGGTTAGCAAGCAACGTGAGAAGGCAGTAGGGAGGGCTGGGGGTATACTGGGATGTATAGGGAGAGGCATCAGCAGCAGAAAACAGGAAGTTGTTATCCCTCTGTACAAACAGTTGGTGAGACCCCTCTGGAGTACTGTGTGCAGTTCTGGAGACCCCATCTCCATAAGGACATAGACAGGATAGAGGTAGTCCAGGAGGGCAACTAAAATGGTGCAGGGTCTGCAAGAGAAGCCGTATGAGGAGAGACTAAAGGAGCTTAATATGTATACCTTGAGGAAAGAAGGGAGAGGGGACATGATAGAAACTTTTAAGTACCTCAGTGGAATCAACAAAGTCCAAGAGGGTAGCATCTTTCAGAAAAAGAGACTTGCAAGAACAAGGGACACAATTTAAAGATAGAAGGAGGCGGTTCAGGGGCAATGTGAGGAAGTATTATTTCACAGAGAGGGTAGTGGATGCATGGAACAGCCTTCCTGAGGAGGTTGTGGGGTCTAAAACTGTGGGAGAATTCAAGAATGCATGGGACAGACATAAGGCAATCCTTGTGGGGGGTCGGAAGAAATAGGCTGTTGGTTAACTATGCTCTGCGGCCTATCCTGTAGGTAGGGAAATGGGCAGACTAGATGGGCCAAGCGGTCCTTATCTGCCGTCAAAGTCTATGTTTCTATGTTTATCCTGTCTAAACACGGTGTAGCCTGGGACTGTCAGGGCCCAATCATTATTCTCTGTGGCCCAAGTTTTTAGGCAGACCCCTCTCCATCTTTCTCCTGATCCCTACTTTTTTACTCTTCCTTCTCCCTTACTCTTAGTGCAGGAAAGACCACTGAAAAACAGGCTGCAGGAAACGTAGAATTTAAAATTCAAGTCCCCAAAAATATTAAGGGCAGTTCCTCCTTTTCTTTTTGTGCCAGGGCGCGAAGGCCTGGAATAGACTGCCAAAACGTTTGGGAAGGTACTATCTTTTGGAGCCTTATAAAAGATCTGGAGCACTGATAATGACTCATTGGCAAACAGCTGTTGCACTTTAATAGACACTGGGTAGGGGTATGTATCATGCAGGCACTTACACATTTTGTACACATGTTTGCAGTTGTTCTTCAGTATGAGAACACTATGTAACTGGCAACACTGAAAAGTCTGATGGTTGCTAACTATTGGCTACCTTTTTTTACTCAATTATTAACGGGTATTAGAGAGTACCATTTGTAAGGTATGAAACTGAAACAAGTACTGTTATGCTCTTATTCTTTTCTGAATAAATAAAACAGTGAGTATCAATGGTTGGACCCCACTGTAAATGAGTTTCAGCTCGTGTTCAGAAATAAACTATTTTATTACCACTTACTACTCAGTGCAGCACCTTTCATGACTACATTCACACACAGAAAAAAAATGTTAAAAAGAAGTATATTCCATTTATCTGCACATGTCACTTTAAGAGAAATGGGGCCACATTTTCAGGACTATGGTGCTTGAAGAAAGCATGAATAAACTGCTTCTGATTGACTGCCATGGGTGTTGCATCAAAGGCCAGTAAATACAGGGAATTTGAAATTCAGCCAATTGAAAGTTTAACAGATAGCTACGTGAGGAGGGTGCCATCTGCTGGAAAACCAGGAAGCAGGCAGGCATTTTCTTTCTGCTCTATCACTCGTCCTATGATCCATCCTGAGAGGACCTCTTTCTGTACATCCAATGCCTCTGGCTGTCTAGAAGGGCCTCTTCTCTGATTCAAGTCCACTAGAGACCCCAGGATGGTGCATCACAACTGACAACTGGGGCCGGCCCGCCGGCGCAGCGGTTGGATTTCTGCTTGCAATGCCAGCGACCCGGGTTCGGGAACGAGCCTGGGAACTGGAGGGCCGGCCGGGAGGGGAGGACTTGAGCATCCAAGGACCGCTCATCCTCTCCGGGGGGAGGGGGGGTACCAGAACTCGGCTCTTGTCTGACCCCGGGTGGAGACCCGAGGTACAGCAAGCCCGATGCTCCAACAGAGGGGGTGACATGCCAGATGTCGGTGCTTCAGCGCCTTGACGTCCGGGGACCTGGCACGTCGAGAACATCAGGAAAAAACCTTGCAGCCTCCCAGCAGAAGGAGCACCAGGCCCCGACCTTCAATGCCCCTACCTGCCCGGAGACAGCGTGCCGACGAAACACAAAGAAGCATCGGGGTGTAAGGGCTCCCACCCTGTACCCGCCTGGGGGGTACAACCACGGCTCAATGTGGCAAGGGCTGCACCGTTCACCAGGTAGCTGAGCGAAGGCTGATAAGGCCGTGTCTCCCAAAGATGGGGAGAGCTACGAGGAGGGGGAGAATACAGAGAAAGTTAAAAAAAAAAAAAAAAAAACTGACAACTGCCCTCCCCCCCCCCAGCTGACTGGCTTGCTAGAGGGAGGAGGATCGAGCATCTGGAGGACTGCTCTCCTCCTCCGGGTAGGGGAGGGATTGCAGAGCCCAGTGGATACATGGCCCCCAGCAGCAAGCTAGGGGAAAGGCACCTGGGACTGCCACAGAAGGAGCAGGGGGCAGGCAAACACTGACACATAGTACACAGGTGCGCAGGTCAGTCATCATGGTGTCATTGAATGACATGTCGCTTGGAGGGAAAAAAAAACGGAAAATCCTCAGTGGCAGGATTGTGCTTGGACCCTTGCAGACCACACACTCGACTAGCTGGGCCTGCCACTCCAACTACTGGATCCGGTTTGTGGTGGCAGATTGGGGACTCCACGGGGGCCTGGGGGTACTAGCTGGTGGTACATCCCAGTGGATGTCAGGGTGACAGGGCTGGGGGCCATCTGAGGCGTCTGGGGGGGTTAAGGAGGCACCTGAGGTTGGCTACAAGAAAAGAGGAAGGCAGTCCTTGATGGATATGGGGTGTGGTTAAGTATCCTCTGTCGGCTAATACATAATAAACCAGGATGGTCCAGTATGAATAGGTGCGATGGTGAGTGTTGAAGGCACTCCAACCGGCTGAGACGCAAGGGTCTTGGTTCTAGGTGGGCTCAGTAAGGAAACCCCTCAATACACAGCAAGCAGTGATTAACATACAAATTACACGAAGCACTGGGGGACAAGACCTAGGGCTTAGAGGGAGAAAAAAGGTTAATGAAGGTAATGCAATGTCCTCATGGCTGCCAACCCAACTGTATGCCTGCTCTTCCAATGCCCTGCTGGGCACAGCCCAAATGACAATTATGCAGCCCTCTAGCCCTCTGCCTAGAGTGTGGCTGTATGGAAGATATTCTCGAAGATCTGGTGTTACGGTAAGCAATTCCCTTCTTTCTCATAGTAATGGCACTGTGGGTAGGATATTCAGAATGTGCCAGGGCAATATTCAACGGTGCTGCTGACATGGCTCAGCAGCGCTGAATATGGCACTGTGACCACCCGCATTGTGCAGTGGCACTGCGCCAGTGCAAGTGTGCTGGCGCAAGAACCACGATATTCAGCGTTGGGTATGCAATGGGGCCATTGCATGTCATTATATTCCATTGCATGCAGTGCATGATCTGGCAACTTGCGCCTGGCGCCCTGCCAGGCTGCAGCCATCGGGGACCGATGCCACCTGTCCCTCGGCGGCAACGCACCCCACCGACCAATCGCGGGCCTTGTAAAAGTAAAACTTCCCTGGTGGTCCAGTGGACCCGCTCCCCAGCCCGATCGCGGGCTTAAATAAATATAAATAATCCCTGGTGGTGGTCCAGTGGACCTGCTGCCAAGCCCGATCGCAGGCTTTGTAAGACTTAAACACTTCCTGGTGGTCCAGTGAACCTGCTCCCAAAATCGGGCTGTGTAAAACTAATTACTCCCAGGTGGTCAGCAGTACCCCCCTCCCCACCCGCCTGCTCAGACCCGCAACCCGCTCCCCAGTCAGCGGCGGGCGGCAGCTCCCCACCAAGCCACCTAGGCGTACAGTACAGCTGTCGCCCATTGGCCA
Source organism: Neoceratodus forsteri (assembly GCA_016271365.2). Lineage (NCBI taxonomy): Eukaryota > Metazoa > Chordata > Ceratodontiformes > Ceratodontidae > Neoceratodus > Neoceratodus forsteri. Next base: position 11,643,532 of record JADMNL010000036.1, read on the forward strand.
CACAGTGGACCAATGGGTGTACAGCCGCATTGCACGCCTCAGTCGGCCGGGTGGCTTGGTGGGAGCTGTCGCCTGTCGCTGACTGGGGCGGGTGGCAGGTCTCAGCGGTGGGTGGGGAGGGGGTACCGCTGGACCACCAGGGAGTAATTAGTTTTACAGCCTGCGATCGAGCTTGGTAGCAGGTTCACTGGACCACCAGGGAGTGTTTAAGTCTTACAAAGCCTGCAATCGGGCTTGGCAGCAGGTCCACCACCAGGGATTATTTATATGTATTTAAGCCCCCGATTGGGCTTGGGAGCAGGTCCAGTGAACCACCAGGTAGTGTTTCAATCTACATAAGCCCGCAATCGGGCAGTGCGGTAGGGTCCACTGGACCACCAGGGATTAGTTTTGTTTATTTAAGCCCGCGATCGGGTAGTGCAGTAGGGTCCACTGGACCACCAGGGATTAGTTTTGTTTAAGCCCGTGACCGGTCGATGGGGTAGGGTCCAATTGCCCAGTCCCATAAAATGGACAAATTCCCTGATGTCTAGCAGCACCTCCGCCCTCCAGTTGCCATTCCAGTGTAGTATAAAACATCCTTGGTACCTAGTGGCCCCCTGCCCTCTGATGCGTGTGCTAACCATGTTAGGGTGTGCCACAGTCCCCTTTGAATACTGCACACGGGTGCAAACCCCAGTCAAACGGCGCAATCACTCTGCCCACTGGGCAAAATCTGGCCAGAGGCCTCTTGCAGCAAGCCCAAGACAGATCAACCACAGCAAATGGGCACAAAAAAAATGAAACCTCTCCAGGGACTTGATAATCAGACTGGTTATAGTCAAGTAGAGGTGAGAGATCCCATATTAGTAAAAAGTTTTAGTGCTATAACCCCCGTTTCAAGTTTTAAAACCTTTTTCCTGCCATCTGAGGAAGTCATGACAGATGGAACACCACAATGGCCATCTTGGCTGTACCAACATGAACCTCCAAGACTTGTTCAAGAGGCCACCACAAACTCTCCCAGATCTAACTTCAGATGTTTGTTACACTGGCTGGATTCTGTATAGTGACTGATTTTCTGAGAGGTCCCAGCAACCAGCCTGGAGGGAGGACTGGCTGAGCGAGTTCAGAGGAAGGATGGGTCTGAACTGAACTCCCTCCTTGATACTGAGGACCAAGATGTGGCTTCCAGTCCAATAACAGAGAATTCTATTGTTACTGGAAAGGTCCACTTCAGGTTCTAATTTTTTTTGGGGGACTGTACATAAGCACTGCACTCTACTTGGATAGTTACTTGAAACCTCCCTCAGAGTATGTATAGAGAGCCCAGAATGAATCGACACTAGGGGGACCATTCTATGGGTGGATGTACAGGTACTGCACTTGATTTAGAATGGGTTGGGGGAGTACACAGTCAGGGTCACAGGAGGTAGGGTTGCAGAGGCTTGGTCTCCACTTGTGGGGGAATAGGGGCTCGGCTGCCTATATATGCCTGTGCCAATCGGCAAGTCCAGGCATAGTCTTCTCCACCACACCCCAGAGGCGACCCATTACATAGGTCAAGCACTACACCTGTGTGCTCCCAGGTCACACCTGTAAACAAACTTTCAGCTTAGTGTGCTACTCCTGATTAAACAATGAGGGGGGAAAAAATGCAGGGCTTAGGCCTGACACTGCCACACAGACATCTTATCAGTGGATAAAAAAAAATCCGTCCTTGGCAATGGCTCCACAGGGATCAGGCAGATTGTGGAGGATGCAATTCTGAGGATACCACCATGATGGCTAAAGTTCTCTTTCCCCAGGGCCACCAAGGCAACAACCATGGGGGGAAAGGACTGATTGAAGCCACACAGCTGGTCTGTAACATAAAGCAGAGGAGCCTAAGAATATTCAAGATGGAAAAGTTAAACCACAGAGGAGGAGATCCTAGAAGGTATATGGTTTACAGTGGTAAGTGTAAATATAGAGCGTGAATGTTAACATGTTAGAACTAGATGGCTAGGGATCTGGTAGAAGGATCTCTGGAACCCCAGTAAAGGACAGTCCAAAATGAAGCTACAATAACCCTGGGTGGGGGTGGGTAGCTTTAACAACACAGACTAATGTAGCATTTTTAACATTAATGTTTTGGTACCGGAGCTCTCCAGTACAGGGAGCAGCTCAAGCAGTGGTCCCCTGGACTACTGAATGTATTACAATACAGGAGTCGAAACCCTGACATGGCTACTGAATGCATTACAGTACGGGGGTCAAATCCCCGACATGGCTACTGAACGTAATGCTGTACAGGAGTCGAAACCTTGACTTGGCTACTGAATGTCTTCAGTATGGGAGTCGAAACCGACATGGCAACCTCATCCTTTATAACACCCTCCCACTCCCTTAGATCGACAGATTCCCATACCCTGGTTGCCCCCGCAGATCCACTCAAATCAGCCAATCCAGTTACTCTCACCGCCTCCCAAAAATTTGGAATTCCCTCCCACCTCAAATCCGGCACTCATCCTCCACCTACTCCATCAGCTCTGCCCTCAATAATTATCTTGCACCTAGCTGCTCCTGCCATGTCCCTTCCCAAGATTTGGACAAACCCTACTTCTCTACCCTCACCTACCACCCCAAGAGGCTTGTATCTCCCATATACTCCCTTCCCCCAGCATCCTAAAGGGGTCTCTCTGGCACACTGCACTATCCCCTTCTCTCTAGTCCCACCAGTCCCATTGCAGGGTTCCTCACGCCCTGAGGGAGTCTCCAGGTACACGAATCTCCCCCTTTTTTCACGTAAGCACTTGTTTACTTATTAACCTGCCACTTATTGTCCACTCTTTCTACATGTTATGCACAACACTAACACCTGCCTTACAACTATGCTAATGTTGATCTTGTAACTTGAATGTTTACTGTCTCATTCCTATTGTACCCTTCCCCCAGGTCCCAGCGGGAGACGAGCGACTTGTTGCTCAGTGTGCCTTCCTGGTGAAACATTTCAATAAATAAAAAACACACATTAGACTGGCAGATGATATGTTAAAACAAGCTGGTCCAGCAATACCGTTAAAATATTTATACAGTAAACGCAACATTATGTTAGCAGGAGTGCTCCTGCATTACAGGAGTGTCTTGCCAGGAAACAGTGGCAGATACGAGTAATGCTAATACAACCTGGACAATAAAACAGGCGAATAAATCCTTCAGTAACCTGGCAATCCGATGGACAGGTGACATGAGAAGGGCGCAGTGCTAAGCAGATCTGACACTATTGATCTATCTGTAACTTAACTCATTCAGGCCTAGATACGCCTGTAGACGGCATCTGAAAGCATAGCCATTCAGGTCACTAACGCCTGTAGACGTACTCAGCTGACTTTCACTCAGGCCTGGAAACGTCTGGGGAAGTCAGCAGTTTTTACCTAAATAGTAAACAAACCAAATTGCTTAGAATTGATTGAATAGCACCATTAGAAAGGTAATTGTGTGCTGAAAAATTTAGCTGCTGATGCTTTCTGTCTATCATGCGTACTTTAGGAGTTATTCACATTCGTTTAAGGTATGATATACATGGCTGACATTTGTCTCCCAGCCTCACCTAAACACCTTGGCCCGGATATTCAAACTGCGACAGGCTGTGGCACAAGCCCGGGCACAGCTCAACTTTGTTGCGCAGGGGTGTGGCCTGGGCGATATTCAACGGAGCTGCGTTATGGCGCAACAGCTTTGACTATCGCACCCTGGCCACCCCCACTGTGCATGGCGCAGTGGCACTGAGCCAGCACAAGTGGCCAGAGTGGAGCATGGAGATGCGCTAGCGCAAGTGCCATGCACAGCACATGCGATATTCAAAAGGGGACATGCAAATGGGGCCATAATTTATGCAAGGCGCACATGGGGCCATTTGCCCCTCCCAATCTCTGACACTACTGTTAAACGTTGCTGGGAAGTAGGGATTGGAAGGGATTGTGTTGGTCGTGGACAGTGGGGCGACCCATGTATGGGTGGTGGTAGGATTGAGGTTGTTAGGTCCAGAAGGCGCCCTGGGTTACGACGGGCATCTGGGAGAGGCCAGACGTGGTTGGTGCCCATCCTCAGGGAGTCCACCAGACCGAGTGGTCAGGTAACCCGAGGGGCTGCACCACCCCCAAATCCCCTGACAGCAGTGCTTTGCAATGCCAGATCGATCAGAAATAAGACGGCAATTATTGCTGCCTTGATTTCTTCGGTCGATCTGGCTTGTATCACGGAGACCTGGGTGGGAGATGATGTGGGCCCGATTTTTGAGGCCGCAGTCCCTCCTGGGTATACCGTGGTGCACTGCCCCAGAGTGGAACGCAGGGGTGGCGGTGTAGCTATCTGTTTTAGATCCAGCCTGACCTTCACCGTGCACCCAGTGAGAGCTCCAGGTTACTTTGAATGTGTGGCCATCCGTGGAGGACCTGATGCGGGCTGCAGGATCTTCCTCATCTATCGCCCTTCTGGACCGATGGGGAATTTCCTTCAGGAGATCGCAGATTTCGTTGCCGATGGGACATTGGGATCCCCCAGATGTGTTTTTCTGGGGGATTTCAATGTTTGGGTCGACGATGGGAATCATAGATGTGGCTGTGAGTTTTCTCAGATTATGTTCTCCTTAGGATTGATGCAGGCTGTTACTGCATCAACTCATCAGGATGGCCACATGTTGGACTTGGTGTTCTCACTGGGGCTTGAGATTAACGATCTCAGGATTGATCGAGTTTTTTGGTCCGATCACTGCACGGTGCAGTTCACGCTTGGGGCTCCTGCCATAAGCCCTTCCCCTGTTGAGATGATTAGCTGTCGCCCTTTACGGGGCTTGACCCGAGGGTTTTTTGGCGGCAGCTAAATTGTCTAGTGTGGGTGTTGCATGCATTGGAGATGTTGATGTTGGGGTCAACACCTATAATAGGGTGCTATCTGACACCATCAACTCCCTCGCACCTGTCCGTGTACGACCCAGAACTTCATACCTGAGGTCCCTGTGGTTTGACGGGGAGCTCAGGGAGATGAAGAAGATGGGTCAGAGATTGGAGCGCTGCTGGAGGAGAACCCGTCTGGAAGCAGACAAACTGGTCCTGCGTGTGCACTATGGTGCGTACCAGGAGGCAATCAACCGTAAGAAGACAGTGTTCCTGTCTAGGGAGATTGCTGCCGGGAAGAACCGACCGGCCTCACTCTTCCGGACAGGCTTCTCCATCCTGCCTGTCTACAGCCCGGGAAGGTTTTTTCTAATATAGATTGTGAGGAATTTGCTCATTTTTTTCCGACAGGGTGTCCTCGATCCGGCGGGTGGCTTCTTCAGCCAGCAATGTTATAGCGGACAGTGATCGCCTGATGTGTTCTGAGTGCACTCCGCCTGGCTGGGGAGAGTTTAGACCAGTGGAGGTTAGTGAGGTTATCGAGATGGTAGCCAATATGAAGCATACCTTTTGTGAACTGGACCCGGTGCCAACGCGTTTTTTAATGAGATGCGTTGACTGTTGGCCCGGTGTTTGCATTGATTGTACGGTGTTCCCTTTCTGAGGGTGTCTTTCCGGATGCCTTGAAGGAGGCTCTGGTGAGACCCCACTTAAAGAAACCATCTTTGGACCCGGAGATTAAGGCAAATTACTGTCCTATATCCAACCTTCCATTTTTGGGGAAGGTGGTGGAGAAGGTGGTAGCGCTTCAGTTGGAAGAGCATCTCGTGTCTCATGAGTTGTATGAACCTTCCAGTCGGCATTTCGGGCCAGACATAGCACAGAAACTGCACTTGTTCAGGTGCAGAATGATCTCCTCAGGGCTAGAGATCGGGGGGACAAGACAATTCTTGTTCTCCTCGATCTCTCTTCAGCATTTGACACTGTGGACCATTGTGTGTTGCTTGTCCACCTTAGGGAGCTATGTGGACTCACCGGTACTGTCATCAACTGGTTTGAGTCCTTTCTTACCAACAGGAGGCAACGGGTTATGATGGGGAATTCTTCATCTGCACTGCACCCAGTCTCCTTTTTTGCGGAATCCCTCAAGGATCGGTACTGGCCCCAATGTTGTTCGCAGTGTACATGCTGCCCCTGGGAGGAATCATTAGGAAGTATGGTCTGAGTTTTCATTTTTATGCCGATGATACTCAACTATATTTTTACTTTGCCCCAGGAACATCCAATGCAGTGGATGTGCTTAACATCTGTCTGGCCGAGATTAATGATTGGATGGCCTCCAGTTGGTTGCGACTGAACCCCGACAAGACGGAGGTACTGGTAGTGGAGTCGAACAGAGTTCGTGATAGGATGGCCTCTGACTCAGAAACTGGGCTTGTTCTTGGAGCTGTGTCATTGAAGGCCTCCTTTTGGGTGCGAAATCTGGGAGTGATTCTGGACAGGGACTTAACCATGGAGGCTCAAATATCCTCCACGGTTCGTACCTGTTTTTTCCATCTCAGAAACATTGCCAGGATTAAGTCCCTTATTCCGCCTCTGGACCTCCCTACCTTGATACATGCCGTAGTCACATCTAGGCTTGACAACTGTAATGCGCTCTATCTTGGGGTCACAGGAGGATCTCTCCGCAGACTGCAGCTGGTGCAAAACGCAGCTGCCCGGTTGTTGACCGGGCAGTAAAAGTTCTGCCATATTACACCGGTTTTATGCGAATTGCACTGGCTGCCAGTCAGGTGGGTCTTCTCACCTATAAGGCCCTACACGGGCAGGGCCCTGGTTACCTGTTAGACCTTCTGTTACCTGTCCTCTTCGTTCTTCTAGCGGTGGTTTCCTGGCCATTCCCAGAACAAGGCTTAAATCTGCTGGCGATAGAGCTTTTAGCGCCACTGCTCCTGTTATGTGGAATTCTTTGCCAACTTTGGTCAGGGAAGCCCCCACAGTAGACATTTTTAAAGCCCGTTTGAAGACCTTTTTTTCCAAAGCCTTCGATACTTAGACTAGTATATATGGCAAAGTTTGTGATTTTATCAGATTTATTTATTTTTATCATGCATAAATTTTGTATGCTTGGTTTATGTTTTAAACTCTGTTTAAAATTTTGTACAGCGCCCAGAGCCTCCAGGATTGGGCGTCTTTTAAATAAATTTTGCCTTGCCTTTTGCCATTAGCATGCAGGTGCGCCGATCCCTGATGACTTGCGCCCTGCCAGGCAGCAGCCGTCAGGGACCGACGCCCCCTACAGCCCGATCGCGGGCATTTGTCTATAAGAATAACCCCCCTCCAACATCCCTGGTGGTCCAGTGGACCGCTATGTGCCCGATCGAGGGCATCGGTATTATAACCCCCCCACGTCCAATATCCCTGGTGGTCCAGTGATGGACGATGGCAGGCATCTGTAAAGCATAAAATATTCCTATTACCCTGGTGGTCTATTACGCCCTGACCCCCACCTTGTCCCAGGTCAGCCAGCGGCAGCACCACCCACCTGCCGACTGATGAGCTCGGCTGCACGCCCATTGGTTCACAGCGGAGCCAATGGGCGGCAGTCCATACCATATTACTCAGTCCAGATACCGTATGTGAATAGTGAACCAATGGGCGTGCAGCCCTACCGAGCTGTCAGTCAGCAGGCGGGTGGGGTGCTGCCGCCCAACGGATTACCGCGGGGAGCGGGGCTCAGTGGGCGGGTGGCACACTAGACCACCAGGGTAATAGGAATATTTTATGCTTTACAGATGCCCGCGATCGGTCCACCAGGGATATTGGACGTGGGGGGTGGTTATACCGATGCCCGCGATCAGGCACATAACAGTCCACTGGACCACCAGGGATGTTGGAGGGGGGTGTTATTCTTAGACAAATGCCCACGATCGGGCACATAGCGGTCCACTGGACCACCAGGGATGTTGGAGGAGGGGTTATTCTTATAGACAAATGCCCGTGATCGGGCACATAGCAGTCCACTGGACCACCAGGGATATAGGAGCAGGGGATTTAGCTACACGGATGCCTGCGATGGGGCATGGGGGGTGCGGCAGGAACTCGGGTGGCCACCCACAGCTGGCAGCTGCCATGTTGCACCCTGCAATGCTGCAGCTCACCTGTGGGTGGCCATCATTATTCCTTTTTGGGGGCTTAACTTTGTGCAGGCAGGGTTGCGCATGCATGACTCTGCACATCCTGGGCTAAATATCGGGCTGTGCAGGTTATGCATGGGCACGCCCATGCCTGCATACATTACTGATGTATTCCGGTGCGTCCGGGATTTGTGCGGCACACTTTTCCCTTTTGAATATCGTGCCGAGGTGCATCAGTGGGTTGTGCAGGACAACACTGTTGCGCCATGCACAACCCTTTTGAGTATCAGGACCCTTCACTAAATCTGGGGGGAAAAAAAGGCACAGCTGTTCGGTATTTCAGTTACTATAAAATAAAAACTAAATGGATTACAATTGATTGCATAGCACCGTTAGAAAGGCAATTTTGTACTGAATAATACTGCTGCTGACACTTTGTTTCTGCCATGTATACTTTAGGAGTTATTTGCATTTGTTTAAGGTATGGTGTGCATGGTTGACATTTGTCTCTTAAGCCACACCTAAGCACCTTGAGAAAAAAAAAAAGTCGTTTGGTATTTCAGCTAGTATAAAATAAAAACCAAATTGATTGCATAGCACTATTGGAAAGGTAATGCTGTGCTGAACAACTTTGCCACTCGTACTTTGGGTGCAGCACTTACAGTTCAAGAGACATTCACATTTGTTTGTGGCATGCTGATTATGGCTTGATTTTGCTTAGAAAGGTCCAGGATGCAGTGCTAAGAGTATACAGGGCACAAGTGGTGGAAGTTTCAAAGAGATCTTGTGGTGTGAATGAGTTAAGACATTCATTTTATATATATATTTATGTTTAAAGCTATGGTCAAAAAAAAAAAGTGACCCTCCGATTTTTTCGCGGGCAATCCCTGCAGCTACATGCAGAACTGTCTAAATCTTATTTTCTTCCACAAGTTTAACAATTAATTAGAATGACAAACAATTGATTAATTTCATCAGGTAGAGTCGAAGGGGCCAAAACTCAACGTTAAATGGGAGCAGTCATCATAGAGGACCCCACACTCAAGTGTGGAGCTGATCCCAATGTGCACAAACACATTTTGGTTTACATTCTTTTCACCGTAGTATAGATTGTATCAGACTAATTTGGCTTACTTGTAGGCTACCTTTGTTCCTACAAATCCCAGAATCCCCTGCAGCTGACAGTAGTATGCAACAGTGGGACATTCAACGGCCTGCAGGAGCATGTTAAGAGCATTTATAATCGCTGATCAGATATTTTTTTGGTTCTGCTTTTCTCCGAGGGCTAAGTACAGTCCTCTTTGACTGTACTTAACCCAGAGAGGACAGCAGAACCAGCTAACAAAAGACAAGTTGATATGAACTGTAAACATGCACTGCAGGCTACTGAATCTCTCACTGCTGCCTACTATTCTGATGTTAACTGCAGGAGATACTGTGATTTGTAGGAACAGAAGAGGTCATCTCCGCATCTTCTGTGGAATGTTTTAAGGCTGTGTGTAAAAAGTGAAAAGGTACATTGTTTTAGTGCGAGAATGAAACAGAATTTAGGTCATGGAACACAAGCATTTCCCTATGCTCTAGCGTGTGCCCGGCGCACACATCAGTGACAAAAAAGTGATCCCGAAAGACAGCAACTGATCTCAGAGCAGCTTTTGGGGCACAATACAATATATGTAGACTCTTCTGCTCACAAGGCAAGGGCAGAGACGGAGGCAATACTACAAGTCTTTTGTGCTGCTAGTAGTGATATGGGAAAATATCCCTCCACTATCTCCCCTGTACTTGAAGAGTCCCACACAGGTCCTATGTTGATGTCCAACCACTGCTGGCTTCTAACTGGCTCACTACAAAAGCTGGGACTACTCTAGTAACTCTCACGACAGGGAGTGCTCCCAGATTCTGCAAGGGTCACCATGCTTTAATGACGTGGCAGGCCATCCGAATGTCAAGCTCTCCCCTCCTCTCTCTGTAACAATGTGTTGCAACCACACAAAGAAGATCCATGACAATCACTGTATGTGAAATAATATGGTAGCAACTCGTTAAGACTGTATTGCAATTAAGGATGGACCAGAAAAGGTCCTGATCCTTAAGAACCAGCATAAAGGTTAGAGCCTTGTTTAGGTCAGACTGCGTATCATAAAATTAATGTAGATACCCAAAATGGATACAAAATGTACTAAATAGAAGATGAAGTATTTTAGTATCACATACTGATATGGGTTTTAAACTCCAATATGTGCATTTTTCCCCCATCGATGAAGGGCACAAGCCTTGTTGGGCACCCAAAACAGACACCCCAAACAGGGGACACACTGCTTTGAGCACATACTAAGATGTCCCAATGCATGGGATACAGCCAAAACCACTGCATGGCTCTGCCGTGTTTAACTGCCAGCTGTATCCCATACAGCCCTCGTCTGGCAGTAATTCTATTTGTCACAGCCAAGACTGTGTCACCCTGCCTTTCTGGCAAGCATCCCCCCCATTGGAGGCTATTCCTATGTCGCTACTAAATACTAACACACGATTTGGGTGTGGGGTGCCAGTTTCATTGACTGGGATAAATCTCCTCCAGTCTATCCCCACTGGTGTGTTGACTAGGCTGCTGCTGTATGCTTGGTATGTTGGACAGGAGTGGTAGGGCTACCTTGGGAGATCCAGACATTATTTGCCTAGTTGATGCAGGAATCTTGGGCTGGCAGTGTAGCCTACAGGTTAGAGTAACAAGCTGTGAATGAGCTCGATGCATGCAGCAGACAAACCAGAGTTTGATTCCCACAACCTCCACTAGTATACCGAGACACACCGAGCAAGTCACTTAAAACACCCCAGTGCTCCCAGGCCACCCCTGAAAACGGGCACCTGTGCCTTGTGGGCCTTACCCAATTACCAAAGAATAAGTTCTCCCTACTCAGTCCCAACAGCAATATCCAAGGTTTCAGACTGCCCTCAAGCCTTGGCCCCACAGACTCGTATTCCACTCCATAATCCTTCCAAATCCTGGGTGGTTAGTAGCTAGACACTTGGATCATTTATACCACTGCTGGCAGGCCATGGCCCCAAGGAAATGTGGGAGAAACTGGTAAGGATAAGGCCTATGGTACAGATAAACCGGAATAAGTAAATACTCCAGTAGAAGGCTCTCAGGACGTAGTGTTTCCAGACCCAATACTGCATTGGTTTCATGCCAGCACCTGCTGGTGATGACAGGCACCACTGACACTTCCGCTCTGGTCCTACACCGCCATAATGGGACCATATGTTGGTCTTGCTGTCAGTGGTTTCCCCTATCAAAGACAGCAAGATGTGCCTCCTGTTAATTCTTTGCCAACACTACACCAAGCCCTTTGGTCGCTGGGCTGCACTTGCCATGGAAACTGCATACGCACTCACTGGAGAAACAAGTGCCTGCATTTGCAGAGGAATGCACTGATCCCACTTTCACCACCTCCTTGTCAAAACCAGCTGGGTTTTTTGGCCTTAGCTTTACTTTCGACATCGGCACACTCGTAAGCAGCCTCCATCAATCCCTTAGGGCTCATTTCTGTTCCACATCCATCCCAGCGTCCTTGCAGAACTTCTCCCATCCTACAGTCAGCCCTCTGGGAAGTCCAAAACTCCTGTGTTGATCAACCCTCTACCCATGTCCAGGTGAAAGCACACTGTGTGGTCACTTCCTGAACACGTGCAGTTGGGTAGGACCAGATCCAGGACAGCCCTCAACTTAGTGGGCAAGACCTCAAGTCAGGAAAGCACCCAGCAGTATTTCTTCTGTAGTGGATGAGGCAGCAGGAATTTTCCAGTCCACCCCAGACAGACTGAAATCCCCCTCATTACTTCCCCACTACTGGGCATTTTACCTAGGACCCCAATACCTTATCACATTCACCCCCAAAGGCAGTCTTAATCACCCCATCTTTGGTTTCCTTCTGTGGAAGGATCTCCACCCACGAAGCTTCAGCTTTGCCTCCCATCTTCTTTTCCTGATGCAAATTATCTCTTCACATTTCACCAGCCCCTAATGCATTTTATAATAGGAACTGTAAATCTGCCATGGGTGGTGTAGCCAGAGTCTCTTGCTGGCCACTACATCCAACTCTCCCCCTCAACCAACAATTCAGATATCTAGCATTTAGAGACCCCCTTTACTCCTGTCCTACTTGGGGGGGGTGCCCCATCCGTTAGATTTACTCACCAGCAGTATGACCTTGTACTCAAGACTTCACCCAACTCCCTGACCCCATATTAACCATTCTCCAGCTTGCCTTGCCCACTTAGTGCTACGGCCCCTTCCCTCTACTGTGCTCCACCTTTAGGATCTAGTCTTCCATTGTTTTAGTGTGACAGTCTTCAGACTGCATTTCTCGAGCAGTCACTTCCCAACATTCACACCTTTCCTTTTGGCTTTTTTGAACCATCTCCTCCATCAACAGCACCTGGGCCTATAGTCAGACTCTAGCCTAGAGTCGAGAAACTTCACAAGATATTCCTTCAGGTCAAGTTTGTGTAATGGTAGCTTCTCACATACCTTCTTTCAATGGTTTTCTTGGTAGTGATTTGCAAGTTTCACTTCCCTTGTGGAAAGAAGACTGTTACATGGTGTACTAAATTTCAATACATTTCTATGGACTACTTTCCAAACTAAGTATTCAGTGTTTTTACCTGCACTTTAATGAGGTGACATTAACATGCAAGAATCCTTGTCAACATAGTGTGCTGACTGCTCTGCGGAAATTGTGTCCAATTAAGACATCTGCTGTAGCTAGTAAGTGTGATACTGTTTTCGTGACACTGTACTCAGTAAAACAGGAAAACATGAAATAAAGTGATGCACCACAAGTTGCTCCTCTGGCATCACAGTTCTGAAAGGAAAATGGGCAGGGCTAGAAAATCTTATCCCACTCAATCCGTGAAGAGCACTTAGTACAAGCCATAGCTCCACAGCCATTATTAAGTGATCAATTTTTTCCTTTCAACCTTGTGAACTGCATATCTGGTGGATCCCGCAGACACCCCGTCTGCACAAGGGACTCTGGCTAAATCCCAGCAACGGAGGTCTGCCACAGGCGATTCATCTGCAGATAATATGTCATTACGTTTTGTAAAGCCTCAATCAGGTCAGTCACCCAGTTTGTACTCCAGAAACCAAGTACAAGAAAATGTTACTGCCCTCAGCAGTACAACAGAACTTCACCTGTGAAAGGACTCACCTTTAGTGCATGCAAGCCACACAATTCTGTGAGACATCCAGAGCAATGCCTGTAAAATGGTAAAGCTTGGGGGAGACACTCCCACCCAGATATCTTACTGTAAAAGTGTTACTGCAAACAATGTTCCCCTTCCATATTAATTTGAAGGAATCCACTCCATCCTTTATGGGACTGTGAACTCATGTAGGGCTGGTGGAATTTTAAAAACCCCCCTCCCCTCAAAAAAACCTGGGCAGATCACAAAATCTTCCCTCCCACCTCAAACTAAAACAGCTAGATAAGGCCTATGGCCCACCCAATCTGCCAATTTGCGCTTGTAAGCTCATGTGAAATCAATGGAACCCCATCAAACCATGTTCACAAGCTTTTTATTGCATCTCATGGACAAGGTGGTATTGTTTGCACAGACATGGAAACAAATGCAACATGATTACAGACCGGAATACGTTAAATAAAATTTGTAAAAACTGGCAGATTTCTAAGACAAGTTCCTTCATACCATTTTGGTACCAACATGTCTTGGGTAGCATGAAACTGGTTCAAGAGCCAACAGCATAAGAAGGAGTGATTAGCGGAGATCAGATACAAGACATGCTACAATGGCACAAAACTGATTTCAGACACAGATTTAATACTCTTCACCCTCTTCCTCCCCTTCGCCTTCAACAGAGTCAACACCAACCTCTTCATAATCCTTCTCCAAGGCAGCCATGTCCTCACGGGCCTCAGAGAACTCTCCTTCCTCCATGCCCTCTCCCACATACCAGTGGACAAATGCACGTTTGGCGTACATCAGATCAAACTTGTGGTCCAGGCGAGCCCAGGCTTCTGCAATGGCTGTGGTGTTGCTCAACATACACACAGCACGCTGCACTTTGGCCAAGTCTCCACCAGGTACCACAGTGGGAGGCTGGTAATTAATACCAACCTTGAAGCCAGTTGGGCTCCAGTCCACAAACTGGATGCTACGCTTAGTCTTAATGGTGGCAATAGCAGCATTAACATCCTTGGGCACCACATCACCACGGTACAGCAGGCGGCAAGCCATGTACTTGCCATGGCGTGGGTCACATTTAACCATCTGGTTGGCTGGCTCAAAGCAAGCATTGGTGATCTCTGCTACAGACAGCTGCTCATGGTATGCTTTCTCAGCAGAGATAACAGGGGCATATGTGGCCAGAGGGAAGTGGATACGTGGGTAGGGCACCAAGTTGGTCTGGAACTCTGTCAGATCTACATTCAGGGCACCATCAAAGCGGAGGGAGGCTGTGATAGAGGACACAATTTGGCTAATAAGTCTGTTCAGGTTGGTGTAGGTTGGGCGCTCAATGTCTAGATTTCTGCTGCAGATGTCATAGATGGCCTCATTGTCTACCATGAAGGCACAGTCAGAGTGCTCTAAGGTGGTGTGGGTAGTCAGGATGGAGTTGTAAGGCTCAACCACAGCTGTGGAGACTTGAGGAGCTGGGTAGATGGAGAATTCCAGCTTAGACTTCTTGCCATAGTCAACTGAGAGACGTTCCATCAGAAGAGAGGTGAAACCAGAACCAGTACCACCACCGAAGCTGTGGAAGACCAGGAAACCCTGGAGACCTGTACACTGGTCAGCCTAAAAGAAAAACCAAACGAGAAATCAATAAGACTAACAAAACTAGTCATTATAAGCCACAAGATATTACCCAAGTCCCCTGTAACTTTCCACAGAATATGCATCATGCCACACAATTGTATATACTGTGACAAAATTGTTCTGTGTGAATTTTAATTGAACCAGTTTCCATAGTGACTGGCTCCCTTCCCCATCTCATTTATCCATAAGCCTATCCTCTATGCTCAGAGAACATAGATGTCAGCCAATGACAGGAATGCTTTCTGCCATAAATGAAAGCCACTGAAATCAAGACAAAGTGCTGCAGAGCACTAGCCTCCTCCCCCCCCCATTGTACCCATCCCTCAGTGTGGGGCAATCGGGTCAAATGTTTTGTGCAGATTTTCATGGTTGTAGCTCATGGTGGGTGGAGTCAAACTGGCTACTCTCCTGGGAGCAGTGACTCGTGGCAAGGCAGAAGGGGGGAGGGAAGAGAAGAATGGAAGGCGGTTGATTAGCATTTTAAATGCTAGAAGGCTTGCAAGGCTCCCATCTACTGGTCTTGGGAGCACAGATGGTCCTGCCTTTCAGACCACAATTAACTCCCCTGAAGTCAAACCAATCATCCATGTTACTTCAATGAAAATTAAAAAAAAAAAAAAAAAAAAGACAAACTAGCCAAGGGGCAGGCAGAAAATATAGAATTTGATGGCAGATGGGGACCACTTGGCCCACCTAGTCTGCCTATTTCCCTACCCAGATAAGCTGCAGATTCTAGTTAAACAGCCTACTTCCTCCTACCCCCCCACCAGAATTGCCTCATGTCTGTCCCAAGCACTTTTGAATTCCCCCACTGTTTGACTGCAGTACCTCCTAAGGAAGGTGGTTCCATGCATCTACAACCCTCTCCGTGAAAAAACAGTTACCTCCGAGCCATCCCCCCCTCCATCTTCAAATTGTGCCCCATTGTTCTTAAACATCTTTCCAAAAGATGCTACCCTCTTGGACTTTGATTCCCTTGAGGTACTTGAAAGTTTCCATCATGTCCCCCCTCTCCCTCGAGGCTACACATTAAGCTTTTAGTCTTAATGTCTTCTGATGCAGACCCTTACCATTTTGGTTGCCCTCCTCTGGGCAGCCTCCACCCTGTCTATGTGGAAATGGGGTCTCCAGGACTGCATGCAGTACTCCAGGTGAGGTCTTATCAGTCTGTACAAAGGGACAACTTCCTGTTTTCTACTGGTGATGCCTATTCCTATGCATCCCAGTATCTCCCCAGCCCCCCTTACTACCTTCTCACATTGCTTGCCCACCTTTAGGTAATCCGATACGACTACCCCAGGTCCCTTTCCAATTTTGTTGCCGTCAGCATCTCACCCCCATTGTGTACTCTTCCCTGGGTTTTGTTTCCAGTGCATTACTTTGCACTGAATCCAACCTGCCATACATTTGACCATTCCTCCAACCTCACAAGTCACTCTGCATCCTTTCCACCCCACCTTCTGTATGGACCCCATTATAAAGACATTAAAGAGGACCGGTCACAGTACTGTACCCTCTGCATCCCATTGTCCAGCCAATGTTTTACCAAGGCTACCACCCTGGGAACCACTCTCAGGCTGGTTAATTTGTTGAATCTTTTATGCAGGACTGTCAAATGCCTTGCTAAAGTCCAAGTAGGCCATGTCCACAGCCCATCCCTGGTCTACTACTTTGGTCAGTCAGTCAAAGAAATCTATTAGTCTGCAGGTGGCAGGAAGTAGGCTGTTGGCCAACTAAAATCTGCAGCTTATCCAGTAGGTAGGGAAATGGGCAGACTGGGTGGGCCAAGTGGTCCTTATCTGCCGTCAAAGTCTATGTTTCTATGTAGTCTGACATGACCTTCCCACTGTGAATCCGTGCTGCCTGGGGTCCCGTGCCCCACTGGCCTATATGTACTCAATTCTTTCCTTCAGCAGTGATTCCATCATTTTCCCTACCACCGAGGTCAAACAGGTCTAATTTCCTGCCTCTGTCTTGCTCCCACTTGTGAAAGGGAATCATCCTCCCTCCTCCAGTCCTCAGGTATCACACCATTCTCCCACGATTAAAAAGGGAGGTCACTGAAGCAGTAACTGCCCCCCCCCCCACGCTAAAGTAGGAAACAGAACCCAAAGGGAGAGAAGTACCTCATGTGCAGATTAAGGAAGAAGGGTGCTAGAAACCAGAGCATTAAAACAGCCCCGGGGCAAATAAGAGGTATAAAATCAGAGTGGTAACAAATCTGGAAGGCCATGTGTGCAATTGGTAGTCTAGGATTCAGATTCTGTACCTACAGGCCATCATGGCAGATGCCAACCTGGATACTGTGGACATTACCAAGTTGTGGTGCACTGAAAACTGACCAGGACATGGCCATACCAGAACAGACACTGTTCAGGAAGGACAGGGAGAGAAGAAAAGGAGGGGGTGTGGTGCTTTATGTGAAGAAAAGGATAAAAGCCAGAGATGCAGGCAGTGCGCGCGTGCACTGCGAATCTCCCTGGAGATGGAGAATGAAGAACTATTCACACTGGGTGAGAGCTACAGACCTCCAGCACAGGGGGGGAGGAATTCAATTTTCTAAATGTAGCCTAGAACCTCCCAGATGCAGCCTGAACTAGAAGCAGACATCCTGAACTCCCTGCAGTGGGGCACTATGCAGACAGCAAATCAGCAAACCCACTTATAATGTAGCAATACTGGACTCAATACCAACTATGAAGACCAGTGATAATGGTACAATGTGGTTCAATGTAAGGAACGTGGAATTTACTCACACAAGGGTGAAGGTCCTAGACTTCAGGAGGGCAGATTTTATAAAGATGGCTCAATACCTCAGGGATGGAGGTGGGGTTAAGGAATAGGGAGGGCAACAAACCTCTACCCGAAAAGAGGGAAGAGAGCTATAGTTCTTGAAAGAGGTGGATGAACTGTAAATGCTACAAGGGTAGCATTCAAAAACTAATGCTAGCGAGGAGAATATGGAAAAATGGAGAAGCAGGGAAAGCAGTAATGAGCATGAAGGCACAAACTGAAGAGAACAGACTAAGTGGTAACAAAAAGTAATATTTTTTTTAGATGTGAAAAGGAAGACTGGGGAGGGGGAATTGTAAAGGAGACCAGAAGGCAGACATCCTGAACAAATAAGTTGTCCAGTGCTCAGTGGAAGAAGGGGAGAGTCCACAACAAAAGTAGAAGCCGTGAAAGGAGGGAGGTGAACACTAGGCATACTTGCCATCTGAAAGTGGACACAGCAATGGGACCAAAATGGGGTACATCCTAAGGTACTGACTGCACCTCCAACAAGCCCCATTTAACAGCTTATTGGAAATAGGAATGATTCCAGAGGCTTGGAGGAAGGTAGATATACAGTCCCACTTCGCAAAAGTGGCAGCAGGGAGGAGGCTGGCAATTAGACCAGTCGCTCACATCGGTGGTGGAAAAGTTGATAGAATCACTGCTGAGAGAGGATAGTGGACTATCCTGAATCTAATGGATTACAAGACCAGACAGAGAATGGAGTAAGAGGTGAAAGGCTATGTCAATTGAATCTGATGAGTCCGATTAGGTGACCAAGGAATTAAATCAGAGTGGAGTGGTGGACATGGCCTACACAGATTTCAGTAAGGCATTTAACACTGTTCCACGTACAAGCCTATTAAGCAAGCTGGGAAGCTTAAGAGTGGGTCCAAATGTGGTAAACAGGCAAGAAATGGTTTAGTGAATAGGAGACAAGGTGGTAGTAACCAGACTTCACTCCGAAGGAGGGAGGGTGACCAGCAGGGTGCCTCAGGGATCAGTGCTGGGACCAGTCCTCTAATGTCTTCACAAGAAATACTGCAAAGAAAGGTCGCCTCTTTGCGAAGGACATCTGCAATAGGGTGGATACGCCAGAAAGGGGGGAAAGAATGAGCAGAGACCTTAGAAAAACTAGAGTGGTAAAGGGTATGGCACTGGTTTTAAATGTGAAAAAGTGCAAGATAATGCAGCCCTAGGGAAAAAAAAAAAAAAAGGCTATAGGAACTCATAAGTAGACCTGGAACTTGGGGGATAGAGACCCTTCAAATACCTCATGGGGATAAATAAGGAACAGAAGGGGGAGGCAGTTCAAGGGCCTACCAACTGAGGCGATGAACATTAGCAGAGTTCAAGAATAGGAGGCAGTATAGCACAGTGGTTAAGGGCACAGAGCTGCAAACCTGGGTTTGATTTCCACAGTCCCCACTTGCATACTGTGTGACCCTGAGCAAGTCGCACCTGGAAACAAGCTTCAGCTTAGTGTGCCTTCCTGGTTAAACATTCTGCCCCATATATGGGATAGGCATAAGGGAATTTTAGTGAAAACTTGGGGGGGGGGGGCTGGAGGTTGGGGTCTGTGCCAATACTGTAGGGTAAAACCGGCAGACGGCATGGGTCATATTTATCTGCCATCAAATTCTAGTTCTCTCCAGTTATTACATATGGGATAAAATTTCATAGCGACCCAACTGGACGGTCATCAGGCATACAGAATGTTCTCTCTAGCCATAAAGAGACACTGCCCCGCCCCCAAATGTCATTCAGCAATACTGCTTAGTATTTCTGCATTAATCACAGGAAAATTAAATCCCTATAAACTACTGGAAGGGGCCGCCCGCAACAGAGTGAAGAAGTCTTCCAGAAAATGCTCAGCCAGCCCAGAGGTGTGGTTGGCAGAGGCACTGGCTGCTTCGCTGTGCCATAAGAGGACTCAAGTTCCCAGGTTTGTGCAGGGGGCCGGCCAGGGAAGCATCTGTAGGACAGCTCTTTCGTAGAGGGATGCATGTCTTGCTGTTACAATCCAGTGACTGCCCAGTCCCCTACAAGCCCCACACTACTGCTAGGCCCTGTAGCAGAACACTGGAGCCAAATAAGCCCCAAGGGGTGTTGGGGGACAGCCCAGACAGGGACATATTAACAGTGGAAAAATGACTCCGGTGAACATTGTACTTAATGGGGCATAGGTCAAAATGTGACTGAACTGGTCCCAAGCAACAGGAGCCCCCTTACCCACAGTAGGTCATGTCATTGCTATACAGATGTATGTTCCTTCTCCAATTAAAAAAAAAAAAAAAAAAAAAAAAAAAAAAGGGGGGACACAGGTGTATTACTACATGGGAAACAAAGAATTAGTTTTACAGTTCAGAACAAACTGAATAGGAAATTCACTTTAAACTGACTTGCCCTACAGCAGCTACCACTCGCATGGTGTGGTAGCTGCCCTTTGTGGCAGTCGTTCTAGCCATGTTGGATTATTGGCTGCAACCAGTATTTTATATTTTACTTGTAAATTAGTTGTAGCATCCATTGCCAGATGCATTCAGAGCCCCATTCTAGCCGCCACACCCCCACACTCAAGCACATAATGGTGTGGCCAAGAAGTGCGCTGGGGCACGCCCCATTGAAATGAATGGTGCTAGAGTTTAACATAAATGGTCAGTAACAGATTAATGAAAAGCACCACTTGACTAACAAGATCATGTTGGTCAAGTGGTGCCTTTCATTAGTCTGTTACTGGCCATTCTTGATGTTAAAGTGAATGAACACTAACCCCATTCATTTCAACCCCACGCCACACATATTATGCGGTGGCTAGAATGAGGCTCTGAAAAAAATACATTGGGCAATCTACGCTAAAACAAATTTACGAGTAAAATATCAGGATTGGCTGCAACCAGTATTTAACTAGGCTGAACAGGACTACCAGAGGGCAGCTACTACAACACGCGAGTAGCTATCTATATTGGAAGCTTCCTTTAGAGATTTGGACCCCTTTTTATCCACGATGGAACGAAGCCATCCTTAAATGTTAGCCAGAATCCAAAATATCAAAGTTTAGAGTGGAAGAGAACAAGAGAAATGCGATTTAAAACTTCGATACATTTTTGAAATTTGGTTCTCATTTCACTTATTAAATTGATATTTACACTGCAAGGGTCACGTTTAATTTTTTGTACTAGTCCAGCTAGAAGTGGTACACATTTGCATGACCCCCTTTACACACCACACCCATGGTCTGTGATGATGCATGGCATAAACCCTCTGGCTCACCTCCTTGGCCAACCGGCATCCAACAACTGCAATACAGCAAAAAAGCACTAGAGTAATACCCTTTCCCCACCCATGTAAACAACAACAACAAAAAAATAAACCAAACACACTTGCCCATATGGCAACAATCAATATCAGAACCTGCACACCACTGATCCCATCTTAACAGGATCACTGCAGAGCCTGAATGCAGGCAGTCTCACCCAGTGGTGCTCTGCAATGCAGCATGAGGGAGAAGACTGCTGGGATTCAGGCTTGGTGGTGAGAGCCATGGGATCAGTGGCGTTTTCTTCCCCAAGACTGGTCCAAGTTGTGAGCGAGTTTCACCATCCCCAACAGGAAAGTCAGGGTGAAGTAGCAGTAGCCCCAAGCAGGTTGCACTATGCCTAGTCAGTAAACTAAAATTAAGAATGAACCCCTGCTCTTCCCTAAAAAGGCTGTGCGTTTGCACAGCGTGGTCATTGCGATACATACCAGCTTGCGAATGCGGTCCAGAACCAGGTCAATGATCTCCTTGCCGATGGTGTAGTGACCGCGAGCGTAGTTATTAGCAGCGTCCTCTTTGCCAGTGATTAGTTGCTCAGGGTGGAACAGCTGGCGGTAGGTACCGGTGCGTACCTCATCTGAGGGGGAAAGGAAATAAGACCGATCAAGGATGGGACACTCACCAGCTGGCATCAGCAAGAGTCCCAGAATCAAATTTAAGCCCGCACATCTGCCAGCGTTGACTACAACAAGAGTTCAAAAATGTTGCAGGGAAAGGGGTTGGTTTTGACCCAGTGAGCATCACCCTGCAGTCCCCTACAGCGTGCTGCAAGATGTGCACACGAGTGCCAGCATCTGCACACTCCCCTTCCTAATGGCAGGGGATTTATCACACTGCCACCTATGGTCACCCAGTACAACACCACATGTGAGGCAATTCCCCACCTTCACTGTCGGGATCTTTATCCCTTACATCTGTAGTCCCTGCCCTGCAGTTGCAGAGCACGATTTTGGCTCCAGAACATATGTGGCACAAGTTAGTTTTGTAAACTCGATTAGCATTGCTAATCAGAAATGGTTTCCTTAGTAGCCAGCTAGTCTGAGGAGCAATTTCATAAAACTAGATATTTTTTTTTTTTTTTATCTATAGGACAACAGTTCAGCACTGTGGAGGAAATGTTAAATAGCAAGGCAAATTACAACTGTTACACCGGGGCGGGGAGAGGACTACAATAAACTTATTAAATTTTGGTGATCGGGTAGGCCCACTGAGCCCCGATGTTCCCTTTTTCAGGGACGACCCGGGATAACAATCAGCCGATAAGACAGCAACTGATTAGCAAGTCACTGTCAACCCACTTATTTTATGCTTTGATAGAGGGGATGTGATCGAAACATTCAAATAATATGTTAACAGGATCAATACGGAGGAAGCTTATTTTTTTAGGGAAGGTGGATACAAGAACTAGGGGCATGGAGAGGGAGAAGGTTCAGGGGAAACATTAGAAATTACTACTACAAAGAGTGTGAGCCCAGGAATGGTCTGCCAGACAAAGTGGTGAGGGCCAGTACAGTGGAGGGTTTCAAGAGGGCCTGGGGCAAACAAGGAGTTGTCAAGGGGAGGAGGGGGTGAATCTTGCAGGGACAGAAGACAAGTGTGTGCGCGAGTGTATGTAGGAGAACAGGCAGACTCGATGGGCCAGGAAGGTCCTTTTCTGCCGATATGTCTAGGAATCCACAATTTACATTAGCCCAATTAAATCCTGATGTAAATTTAGAGGCCGGGTCATTCAAACAGGAATGAGACTTGTTTGTCTGCAGCTCAAACTCACTTACCAATAACTGTTGGTTCTAAGTCTACAAAGACTGCCCTGGGAACATGCTTGCCAGCTCCAGTCTCACTGAAGAAGGTGTTGAACGAGTCATCCCCTCCTCCGATGGTCTTGTCACTGGGCATCTGGCCATCAGGCTGGATACCGTGTTCCAGGCAGTAGAGCTCCCAGCAGGCATTGCCAATCTGGACACCAGCCTGGCCAACGTGGATAGAGATGCACTCACGCATGTGGAGAGAACAAAACTGATTAGAAGCATTTTCATAAGTCATAAGACAGTGACCCCACCCTTCTTTTAAGGGCAGCCACCCCAAGATACTAGTAGCATCTTCAGTGAGGTGGACTGGAACACTGGCAAGGCAACCAATTCAAATACAGACCAGAGTGCGATACCCAGTTCATACAGGCTCCACAGCAGCAACACTTGAACATACATTTTGACAAAGACAAGTTTGTAATGCAAGAGGGTTCCAAAAAAATTTACAAAGCTGTAGCAACAGATGATGAACTGGACACTGGTTAAAAGAGCAGCAAGAGCTGCCAGCACCAAGAATCCCCTCACCCAATCGACTGTGCAACCATTTATTGCAATACAGTAACAGATTGCATCAGACTACTTCTACCAACTTCCAAGCAGACATTTGCTGTAACCAGATCTCAGACTCCCCTATAACTGATGTAGATAGGCTGCAGCAATGAGGGATTCAGCCTGTAGTGCATGGGCTGGAAAACAGCAGGACCAGCAACAAAGCACTCTGATCTTATAAAACTATTAAACTGCAGGCTATTTAATCTCCCACTGCTACAGCCCATATCCCAGATATTAACTGCAGAGGACGCTGGGGTTTCTAGTTATAGCAAATATCAGCCTGATACAACCCACCACTATACTGCAGTAAGAGAATTTTGCACACCAAACTGCAAATTGGGACCAACCCCTATTGTGTGGGGTTCTCAGTACCAAGACCCATCGCAAGAACAGTTACCCCTGCAGCTTTAAACAGCAGGGCCAGGGCTCCCAGATCCAAATGAGCACTTTATGGATTTTACAGTTCCCACAGGCTTGCTTTGTTTATAGAAGAAAATTAGTCTTCCACAGGTAGTACATTCACGCAAAATCCTCCTGGACTTAAATGGCAAAACTTGGCTGGGAGCCCTTATTTTAGCAATGACTAAACACACCCAAACCCCCACTGAGAATGTCTTTTTTTATTAAAACATTTCCAGAAAGGCCAACTTTCCACCTTGGAGACCAGCCTAGCCTTTATTTGCCTACACCAAACAAATCCACCCAGCTGTTGTACATGACTCAAAGGAAACTGGAGCTTAAATCCAGCACCAGACAGCATCCACCCTATGCATGCCAGGCCATTTAGAGGACTCCGCCTCAGTGGCTTAGAAGTCACATCACCAGCCGCTACGTAAACTGATCTGCAAAGGGGAACTTCCAAGGAACGTGGGATGACTGCTGCATTTGCAGAACAGACCTGCTCTGAGGAAGTAGCATCCCGGTTCGGTACTGCTAACCGGGACTCTTAATAGGGAACACTGTACCCTACTTCCCCTCCCCATGTTGAATGGAGGCACCCACCGCCCAACAACCCAAATTATATGAGTTTTCAGCGCATATGTGGGCTGCTTCTCACATACACGTTCGTCCAGCTGCCATGCCCAGGGGACGGATCTCACTGGCGTAGTTTTAAGAGTGTCTGGCCTCTTCCGAAACCAGATTTACCCCCTTCCCGAGAAGCCACTTTTTTTGCTACCAGTAAACAATTTGCGCGCGCAAATTCAAGCAAAGCCATGCAGCCACCCCAACATTTCCTGAGATATTTTTAGTAACAGGCTGCCGCTGAGCGAGCATTATCGCTCTGCAATGCGGCACAGCATCGGTTCCCCGGGACATGCGACACCACTCAACTCCACCCTTTCCACTAGGAACCGGCCCGGCCGCAGATCTGTACCGCGGACCGAACCCCAGGTGAATCAGATCCAGGTTTGATACAAATACTCGATCTGGTGCAGCGAACTGGGACTCTCATCAAGGGGCGCGACACATTCCCCGCCCAGGAAAGCCATCAGAATCGTTCGGTGGGTGCCGGGTGGCTGTGTTAATCTTTGGCGCCAAACTCGCGAGGCATAGTCCCCGCTGGGTGTTGCAGCAAGTCGGATTCCAAGATGCCCCCCCACCCCAAAAAAAAAAAAAACATTATACAAATTCTGAAGCTTTACCGCAAGAGACAAGACTGCGCGCGCACCTTCCTCCCCGTGATACCCATCCCCCACCCCAAGTGCCGGGAAAAACGGCAAGTATATACTTCAGTCACCCGTCCCACTGGGCCACGGAGACAGCACTACTTACCATGTCGTTAGTATAAGCAGGCCAGTAGAGAATTAAATGGAAAAAAGAAAATAAAAAAATGAGACGTTACTTCTCCGACGATGAAGAGTCGATGCGAGTAACCGAATGAAAAACAGCCGGCGGGAAATGGGTTTTTATAGTCCCCGGCTGGCGGGGCGGGCCTGCGTGCTCAGAGAATAGGGCGCGCGATAACAAAAAGGGCGGGGACAGAATGCAGCTGCTTGAGGGGCGGGACACATAATTTATTACAAGCTGCTAATGGGCGGAGTTGAAGGGGTTTCGTACCTGTCCGTTTTCATACGGTGCATTTTTATTGGTTTATTGGGGCTCTGCGAGCTGGTGAGGAAGGTGAATGAGCCTCTTTGAGCAGCGAGCGCGACGCCAGGTGTTAATAAATTATTATAATGATTCCATTTATGGTGCAGTTTGGTTGGCTGATTGCTGTGGTTCCACAAAGCCGTGTTTGTTCTCAGTCTGAAGCCGGATTGGGGGGGGGGGGACGTTGCAGAAGGACCCAGTAGCGGCTCTAGCCACAAATGGTTACCAGGGCACAGCTGGGGCACAACAGATGGCAGCCAGGGCACTGATATATTGTTACAATGGGGGACACTCTATACCATATGGGGAACCAACTGGGGCACAGCATTTTTTCACCAGGGCGCGGGCCCTGGTGTAGAGCCGCCACTGGAAGGACCCACGGACAGCCTGCAGGCAATGAAAGGGGTGCATGTTGAGACAGACTATGCAAAGAGAGGCCACAGGCAATCGGTGGAGTTGGGGTGGGGACCAGGATCATTGCAGAGGGCCAGTACAGATAGGCAATGCAAGAGGGCTACAGGGAGAGGCAATGCAAAGGGCTGGCATGGGTTTGGCACTACAAGGGGGCTACAGGAACTGGCAGTGCAAAGGGTCCACAAGGACAGGCAATACAATAGGAGGAATAGGGATGTGTTCCATCCACTGCTGGCAACTCCCACCCTATCTCCCTTCTGCAAAGTTGCAGGAGAAATTGGTTTACTCATGGTTTGCTGACTTCCTTCAACTGCCTATCCCCCTTCCAGTCTGGCATTAGGACAGATCACTTCACCATCACCTCCCTACTTAGGGTCACTGACTCCATCCTCTCAGAGATGGATCAGGGCACCTTACGGCAGGCATCTTCATCAATGTGGCTAAAGCCTTTGATTTGGTGTCCCACTCTCTCGAGGATAAGCTGAGCATTGCTGGCCTCTTAGCCTACACTGTAGACTAGTTTTGAGCCTATCTCATGGGCCATAAACAGTTGGTTCAGGTAGGAGACACCCCTTCTCCACCACTCCCTATCCAGGACAGGGTCACTTAGGGCTCCAATCCTTTTCTCGATCTTCCTAAATGAGCTCTCTGTCTATGCCAACTCTCATATACACGTGTATGCAGATGACACAGTCCTCTACACCTCTGGTCCCTCAACTGCTTCTGTGGAAGTCTTGCCCCAGCATGATTTTCACAATGTTCTGCGTTGGTTCCGATCCAATCAGCTTTGGGTCAACACACAAAAAAAAACTATGTCTATGACCTTTGGTGTGGGGGGGGGTTGGCTGAGCATTCCATGGATGCACATCTCGGAGGTGGGAGGAAGTATGGTCTCCACTACAATACTGCCGCCCGGGTGACCACAGGTGGTGGTTCAGAAGAAGCCATCACAGGAGGTTGCTGTTGGCAGCATGACAGGTGTA
Organism: Neoceratodus forsteri; assembly: GCA_016271365.2. NCBI lineage: Eukaryota > Metazoa > Chordata > Ceratodontiformes > Ceratodontidae > Neoceratodus > Neoceratodus forsteri. The sequence continues at coordinate 11,670,313 of JADMNL010000036.1, forward strand.
TGTCAGCAAGGCCTTCCTGACAACTGTGGGGCGGGGCCAGAAAACGTGACAACAACACGACCGATGCAGGATGCTGTCTGACACCTGCTGCAGGCCCCACACTGCCTACTGGGATCCTCTCTCCTTGCAACCAAAGTTCGACACTGTCTGGGGAGGGAGGACATGTGCTACCCCCCGACGGCCATTCCCATGGGGGGGATATCTATTGGGGACCAGCAAGGAAGAAGTAGATCCCAACGATGGCAGGTGACAGGGCTGGGTGGAGCGACCGGACCAATGGGGGCCAGCCGGGTAGAGGAGAAAAAGCACAGTAAATTAATAAAAAGAAATAAATTGGCCCAGCTCACCTCCCCTCCCCGTTTTCTCCACGCTAGATGACTCTCTGCTTGAGGCTGTCCTAACCTTCAAGTACCTTGGTGTGTGGTTAGATATCAGGCTTGGCTTGACTTTTTGGCCATATCAATGCCATCCATGCCAAAATCTACCCCAAACTCAGTGCCCTGTACCGTAATAAGGACTACTTCTCTCTGCTGGAGTTAGTCACCAAAATGGTTCTCCTGGTCTGTGACTATGCAGATGTGGTCTATGACACCGCCCCGCCCATCCCCTGTCAGACTGGACACCCTCTGCAACATTCTCTACCGCTTTGCTACAAACTCACCGCCCGTGCACCCACCACTGCTCTCTAACTATCCTCCCGCTCCCCACGTCGACCATTCCACTGTGCTTCCCTCATCTCTCTAAATACTGGTCTGGGTCCCTCCCCTCCTAGTTATCCTATCTCCTCTCCCCTTCCCCATTCTTTCCTCCACCTACTCCTTGCGCTCTAGGGACCTACGCACTTTCTCCCTCACCCTCAAACACTCCTCAGCTGGAAAATATGCTTTCTCATAAGTCTCCCTTCCCTCTGGAATCAGCTACCCTCCTCCAGTCTCTCTCCCTCCCTCAGACGCCAACTAGAACTTCTCCCTTCTCTCCCTTGTTCCTGCCAACCCTCTCCCTGAACTCTTTCTTACCTCTCGGCATCGGTTCAGCATCTCATCATCCGGGCTCTCCGTACTTGCGGAATCCACCTGATTTGTACAGTTGTTGACTTTGTATGTGATTTTGCCCCTGAAAAAGGGACTGTATTGTCTCAGTGGGCTCACCCAGTCACCAAAATTCAAATAAATAAATAAATAAATGTTTGGTATTACTGTTTGTACTGCACTCAACTTATGCACTTTATGTCACTGTTCTTGTAACTTCATTATTAGCCTGGCTTGTATTTCTTTGTAACTATGTTCTCTTCCCTTTCCCCCTGGTCACACCTGACAATGAGCCTTGGCTCAGTGTGCCCCTCCTGGTTATCAGTTTCAAATAAATAGGAGATACATGGGGCTACAAAGAGATAGACGATGGCAGAAAATGACCCATAGTCCATCCAGTCTGCCCAAGAGTCCCTATCTAACCCCAGGACCTACTGTCCGTACAAGGCACTTGCCCTCCCTGTTACTGTCACCCTGAGTAACCACCGTAACCTTCATTTTGTTCCCAACTGTGGTTGAAACCATTAATGATTTGACACCCACCACCTCAGCTGGTAGACTGTTCTGTGGTTCCACCACCCTTTCTTTTTTTTTTTTTTTTTACTTTCTGTTTGTCTGCCTCACCGCGCTGAAGCTCCTCGTCATTGGGAGACTCCTGATGCTGCCCCACTTCTCTGCTTTACCTGATATCCCCAGAGGTTCCCCCATGGAGCGTGGTTGTGTCCCCCAGGCAGGCACGAGGTGGGGCCCTTACACCCCGATATTCTTGATTTTTCGTTGGGTCTCCTGGTGGTCAGGTGGGCAGGAGCTATCAGGGCCAGGGCCAGTGCTGGTGCTCCGTCTTCCCATCACTCCAGCGTTGTTTTCCCCTGTTCTTTCTGCGTGGTGTTACACCCTGATGTCAAGGCGCTAGGTGCCGATGTCCACCACAGAGCTCCCCCCGGACCACCCTGCTACCATCAGGACTTGCTGTAGCTTGGGCCTCCACCTAGGGTCAGGCAAGCTTCAGGCCTTGCCCCCCCCCCAGAGAAGGTGAGCAGTCCCTGGGACACTCAAGCCTTTTCCCCTGGCTGGCCCTCCAGCGACACGAGTCCACTCCTGAACCCAGGTCATCAGCATTGCAAGCGGAAATCTAACCATTGCACTGGCAGGTGGGACACTCTTTCTCTTTTATCAAGACATTATTTGTCCATCGCCATGGACCTGGCTCCTCCGGCCCATCGAAGCCATCATGGGTCCTGCCGGGTCCCAGTATTTTTCCTGTGTTTTCTCCCCCATGCCTGTGCAATGGGCACAGGAGCTGTCTCCACCTCCATGGAGGCAGACAAGCACCCTGGGCGTGGGCTGAACCCTTCCAGTTGTGCTGACACACGCAGCACAAACCCCCCTCCTAGAGAAAGGAGAGCAGTTCAGAAGCTCAATCCTTACCTCCACAGCCAACCCCCAAATGACCCGAGTCCGTTCCTGAACCCGGGTGACTGTAATGGTCCACCACCCTTTCTGTAAAATAATATCCCTCTTGAACCTCCCTCCTGTCAGTTTCCTCTTGTGACCTCGATCTGTTACTCACGCTGAATAATTCCCAGCAATTTACCTTGTTCATTCCTTTCAGGAACTTCAAGGTCTCTGTCATGTCACCCATCTACCATCTGCTCTCCAATGAGTCCACGTTCCGTGCCTTGAGACGATTCTCACAAGACCTGCCCTGCTGGCCCTGAATCATCTCTGTCACTCTGTGCTGCACCGTCCAGCTTGTTATTATCTTTCCTGAGGGGAGTACTCCAGTCCAGAAATGGGTCGAGTACTCCAGGTGTGGCCTCACTACAGATCTATAAAAAGGCAGTATTACCTCTTTTCTTCTGCTGCTAATGCCTCTCCTGGTGCATCCCAGCATCCTGTTTGCCTTGCAATAGGCCTTGTTACATTGGCTTGATTGTTTGAGGGAGTCCCTAATGACAATTCCTGGGTCCCATTCCTCAGCTTTAATGTTAAATCGTCCCCACCCATCCAGTACTCTGTTCTTTGGTTCTTGTTCTCTAGGTGCATCTCCTGTAGTTTCTGCAGGTCACTGTGCATTTTCCCAGTTCTCTTGTCACTAGCCACCAACCCACAGAGCTTAGTGTTATCTGTGAAGACACACAGCCTCCCTCGGATTCCCTCTCCAGTGTCATTGATGAATATATTGAAGTGGACTGAGCCCAGGACAGATCCCTGTGATATCCCGCTCGTGACCTCCTTCTTCTCCGATCTGACCCCATTAACCAGAACCCTCTGCTCCCTCCCTAGCCACACCCAGATCCTCCGTTATCTTCAGCAGTCATTTCTGAGGCACCGAGATAAAAGCCTTGCTGAAGCTGAAGTAGAGTAAATCCACGGTGTGGCCCCTATCCAAGGTTTCATCACCCAGTCAAAGAAAACTATCAAGTTAGTCTGACAAGATCTCCCTGCTACAAACCCATGCTGTTTGCTGTCCTGGAGACCACTGCTCTCCAGGTAGTCCACAAAATCCTCTTTAAATATTGACACCATCAGTTTTCCTACTACAGAGGTAAGACTGACAGGTCTGTAGTTCCCTGCTTGTTCCTTACGCCCCCATGGAGCAGAACTAAGTCTACCACCCTCCAGTCCTTCAGAACTACCCCATCTATAATGGGCTCTTGCATAGTGCTACCAGGGGTTCAGCCATTTCCCCTGCCAGTTCCCCGAGCACCCTTGGATACATACCATCCGGTCTCAATGCCTTATCTCTCTTAAGCGCTGCTACCCCTTTCCAGACCCTTTCGTGTTTAAATACTGGTTGCCTCATCTCCGGGACTGCTTTGCTGCCACGCTCTGGGAGTGGCTGCTGTTTTCCCTTGTGAAGACAAAACAAAAGTAATCATTAAGGTTGGTAGCCTTTTACACATCCTCCTCTATCACCCTACTAATTGTACCAATTGTAACCACCTTGCCAATAGCGTAACAATTCCCCTTCCTTTCTTCCTGTTTTCCTAATATACTGGAAGAACATACAGGGACACAACAGAGACAGACAATGCAAAGGGTGCAAGGGGGATACAGCAGTACAAAAGGTGCTTGGGGATAGGCAACACAAGGAGCTACAGGGACAGGAAATGCCAAAGGGGCATGTGAAAAGAAATGCAAAGGTGCATGGGCATAGATGATGCAAGAGATCTGCTGGAACAGGAAATGCAAGGGGGCTACTGGGACAGGCAGTGTAAAGGGGACATGGGGATAGGTAATGCAAGGGGGCTACAGCATCAGGCTGGGTATAGGGGTGTATGGGAATAGACAATGCAAGGGGGCTACAAGGACAGGCAATGCACAGGGGGCATGGGATAGGCAATGCATGGGGGCCACAGGGACAGGCAATGCAAAGGGGGCATGGGATCGGCAATGCATAGGGGCCACAGGGACAGGCAATGCAAAGGGTGCATGGGATAGGCAATGCATCGCGACCACTGGGACAGGCAATGCAAAGGGTGCATGGGATAGGCAATGCATGAGGCCACTGGGAAAGGCAATGCAAAGGGTGCATGGGATAGGCAATGCAAGGGGGCTATGGCAGCAGGCAATGTATAAGGATGTATGAGGACAGGCACTACATGGGGGCCACAGGGACAGGCAATGCCAAGAGGAGCATAGGATAGCCAATGCATGGGGGCCACAGGGACAGGTAATGCAAAGGGGGCATAGGATTGGCAAAGCTAGGTGGTCACGGGGACAGGCAATGCAAAGAGGGTAGGGGAGAGGCAATGCAAGGAGGCTACAGGTACAGACAATACATAGGGGTGTATAGGGACAGGCAATGCTTGGGGGCCACAGGGAATGCAAAGGGGGTGGGGATAAATAATGCAAGTGGGCTGCAAAGACAGGGAATGCAAAGGGTGCATGGATAGGCAATGCAAAGGGGATGGGATAGGCAATGCATGGGGGCTATGACATCAGGCAATGTATAAGGATGTATGAGGATAGGCATTGCATGGGGGCCATAGGATAGGCAAAGCATGGGGGCCACAGGGACAGGTAATGCAAAGGGGGCATAGGATTGGCAAAGCTAGGTGGCCACAGGGACAGGCAATGCAAAGAGGGTGGGGGAGAGGCAATGCAAGGAGGCTACAGGGACAGGCAATGCATGGGGGCCACAAGGACAGGGAATGCAAAGGGGTGGGGATAGGTAATGCAAGTGGGCTGCAGAGACAGGGAATGCAAAGGGTACATGGGTAGGCAATGCAAAGGGGGCATGGGATAGGCAATGGATGGAGCAACAGGGACAGGCAATGCAAAGGAGGGGGGTAGGCAATGCAAAGGGTGCATGGGATGGGCAATGCAGGAGGATACAGGGACAGAAATGCAGAGGGTGAGGGATAGAGCCAGAATGCATGGGGGCCCTGGGACAGGCAATGCAAAGGGTGCATGGGATGGGCAATGCGGGGGGGGCTACAGGGAGAGGCAATGCAGAGAGTGCACATGGATAGGCAATGCATGGGGCCAGAGGGACAGGCAGAGGGTGGGGATAGGTAATGCAAGTGGGCTATGGCATCAGACAATGCCAAGGGGGGATGGGAATAGGCAATGCGTAAGGAAGTATGGGGATAGGCAAGTGATGGGGCCGGGGTGCTTGTCAGAAAGAGGACCGACCAGGAAAGGAGGAGAAAAAAGAACGAATTACTGTGCATGCGGCAGCACTGTGAGAAACACCAGCTTCCTCATGGATTTCTGATCAGCTGAAACTTTGTTATACGACAGAAGGGTGTAACCACGTTCCATGACCTTTGAACTGTGGTAGAGCAAGGTTTCAGCTGGCTTGGAAATCCATGCAGAACAAACCCTCACTATACATTATAATAGGTATGTTACACCTGAAAATACGCATATATTACCTACAGTACTTACCTGGTTACTAAATAAAATACAGTCAATGGACAGACAATGCAAAGGAGTCAAAGTAGAGGGACATGGCATGGGTTGGGAGAAAGAATGTGGCAGACAAGATGTCTTATGAATTGATCAGATATTGGATAGGATGGGTGGGGTCAAATCTTCAAATTCGTATGAATACCAATCCAAACTAAACACACTTAGCCCCAGTGGCAGAGTTGGGGGCGGTCGCCTCCTGGCTGCCGCAGTGTGAGTGGTGCCCCACCAACATCGTTATTCACTGCTTAGTGCCCATTGTGGAGCCCATGATTGCGTGAATGCCCCTCCCTCCCCCTCCCCAGATGCACCCAAACCTGGCTCCGCCACTGTTTAGACCCCATTCTATGACGTATAATCGAAACTCGCAAATTAGTAGGGGGTCTACCGTACAGCCATACAATTCGAGAAACTATGTTACAAAAAGCATAGGGTTAATTCATCCAGACAGAGACCGTAAACCAAGATCACGCACACCTCTGCTGCGATGCTACACGTCACTCCCAGGGCAGCTAAGGATGTGGCTTGCTTTTTTTCTGTTTGCAACTGCGTCCTTCTAGAAGGATTCAGTTCCTGAAACTTGAAGGAAAAAAAAAGAGCCCGGATATGGGAAAATAAATAAATAATAAATAAAAAAAAAGATCTGCACTGCAGCGGAAATGAGTCAGTTGGGAGCTGGGGGTGGGGAGAGGAACTGCGGCATAACACTGCGGCAACGTGTGGCGCCCCCTCCCAACGGTGACTGCAGTTAAATGTTTCGGGTGGGGCTGCATTTTATCTGGTTTATTTTTCAAACGTCTCACACATCTTCGGTTACAAAAAGAATCCCTCTCCGTGTGACTGAGCAGAGCATCCAGTATTGAAATGCAAGGCAGGCAGCCCCCGCCTTCCAGGGCTTGCATTTGCTGTCTCGGTGGGGTTGCAGCTGTTCCTCGCAGATGGCGGCAGGGGGAAGAGGGTTTCCTGAAATACCACAAAACCCTCCACCACAGCCGCTTGTCATCCGTCGCAGCTCCACTGCTGAAGGGGACAGCAGGGACATTAATAAATATCCTTTTATACAATGGCAAGAAAGAATCCTGGCTGCTGATTGGTCAGTTGGCCATCACAGCAGGGATGTTATCCTGGCATAACATCCCTGCTGATTATCCTTACCCATCTTTTCTTAAGAAACAAAAATATTTTTCTAGACTAACATCATTCTTTAATTCTGTATATAACAACAAGCCATTGTATAATAGGAATAATGCCCTCCAGGGTGGGTGTTATGCTGGGATAACCTCCCTTCTCAGGTGTTGGACGCCCTCGACCGGTGGCCTCAGGCCCAATCACCCGAAGTGGGATGTTATCCCAGCCTAACACCCACCCTGTCAGGCATTATTCCTTTAATAACGACACTCTTCCCCCAAGGGTCATGGGATGGAGGGGCTGTAATAAATACCCTCAGAATGCCTCTCCCCCTCGTTACAGGAGGGAAGGACTTTATTTATTGAAATAGTTTCACCAGGAAAGGCACACTGAACAACACGATGCTCGTCTTCCGGTGAGACCTGGGGTGAGAGGATACAAGGGGGTTGGATAACACCCAAGTTATCAACTGAGCAAATAACAAAGGCAAGTAGCAGCATATGGATACAATTGCATTAAACGACAAGCAACAACACATGGAGTACATTGGATATTGTATGAAACATATAACAATTACCTGACATACTGTATAGCAGCAATACAAGGGAAAATTTAGCACACAGTAATATGCAGCTATAAGCAACAGGAGACATAGAACACATGATGGTGCAGGACAAAAAAGCACAGGACAAAAGTGCATAGGTTGGGGCTATATGCCAGCATTTATAGCAAAGCTTCTTCCCTCCTGTAATGAGGGGGAGAGGCATTCTGAGGGTATTTATTACAGCCCCTCCATCCCGTGACCCTTGGGGGAGAGTATCGTTATTAAACTCCAGCCACTTCGAAGAGTGGAGTTATTCTAGATGCCCTACAGGGGGCATGCCTTAGACAACTAGTATTGGAGCCCACTCGAGAGGGAGCAATATTAGACCTGATTCTCTCAAATGGAGACGGAGAGAGGATCACAGATGGTGAAGTGGTAGCCATCTGGGAACTAGTGACCTCCGAACAGTATGGTCTACAATAAACACAGCAATAGAGTCAAGCCATCACAAAGGCAAAAGTACTGGACTTTAGGAGGGCTGACTTTGCCAAATGGGTGAGTGCCTAAGGAATGCTCTAGCAAATGGGCAGGAAGGAGGGGTGGAAGAACAATGGGGAATAATAAAACTGCCATGACAGAGGTAACTTGGCCTTTGTGTGAAGCAAATAAACAAAACAAAACGATGTAAGAAACCACTATGGTTCTCGAAGTGGCAGTGAAGGTTCAAGAGAAAAAGAAAGCATTCAGGAAGTACAAGGAATCACAGAAGGAGCAGGACAGAGAGCTGTATCAGTTAAAGCAAAAGGAGGCTGGGAAGGCAGTGAGAACAGCAAAGGCCCAAACCGAGGAAAAGATAGCCAACTCAGTTAAGAAGGGGGATAAAACCTTTTATAGGTACATCAGGGAGCGAAGGAAGACCAAGGGAGGGATAGTGAGGCTTAATAAAGGGAGGAGGGTGGGCAGAGGGAGACTGTGAAAAGGCAGAGATACTAAACAAATATTTTTGCTCAGTATTTACAAATGAAGAGGGGGAGGTACATAAAACAAACAGTAGAAACACTCTGGATACAGAAGTTGATACCAGCCCATTTACAGAAGAAAGGGTTCTGAAAGAACTCTTAAAACTGAAGGTGGACAAAGCAATGGGGCCTGATGGATTCATCCCAGAATTCTAAAAGAATCAAGGGTAGAACTAGTGACACCACTGACTACCCTTTTAACAAATCATGGGAGGATGGGGTGGAACATTCGAGGACTGGAGGAGGGCAGATGTGATTCCCTTCACAAAAGTGGGAGCAAGGCAGAAGCAGGAAACTACAAACCTGTTAGTTTAACCTCAGTGATAGGGAAAATGATGGAATCACTTCTGAAGGAAAGAATTGTCGAGTATCTAGAGGCCAGAGGGGCACAGGACCCTAGGCAGCATGGATATACAGTGGGAAGGTCATGCCAGACAAATCTGATAGATTTCTTTGACTGGGTGATCAAAGTAGTAGATCAGGGAGGGGCTGTGGACATGGCCTACCTAGACTTTAGCAAGGCATTTGACACAGTCCCACACAAAAGATTAATATACAAGTTAGCCAGCCTGGGAGTGGGTCCCAAGACGACAGCCTGGGTAAAGAATTGGCTGGAGAATAGGACACAGAGAGTAATAGTAAATGGAGTCCACTCAGAAGAAAGGAGGGTTACTAGTGGGGTACCGCAGGGTTCAGTATTAGGATCGGTCCTCTTCAATGTCTTTATAAGCTTACATTGCAGAGGGACTGAAGGAAAAGTATGTCTCTTTGCAGATGACACAAAGATCTGCAACAGAGTTGATGCACAGGGTGGGGTGGAAAGGATGAGAAGGGACTGGCAAGGTTAGAGGAATGGTTAAATGTATGGCAGCTTAGATTCAATGCTAAGAAGTGCAAGGTAATGCACCTGGGAAACAAAACCCAGGGAAGAGTACACAATGGGGGTGAGATACTAACAACAAAAAATGGAAAGGGACCTGGGGGTAGTCATATCAGATGACCTAAAGGTGGGCAAGCAATGTGAGAGGGCAGCAAGGAGGGCTGGGGGATACTGGGATGCATAGGGAGAGGCATCACCAGTAGAAAACGGAAGTTATTATCCCTCTGTACAGACAGCTGGTGAGACCCCATCTGAGTACTCATGCAGTTCTGGAGATCCAATCTCCAGAAAGACATAGACAAGATGGAAGCTGTCCAGAGGAGGGCAACTAAAATGGTGCAGGGTCTGCACTGGAAGACATATGAAGAGAGACGAAGGAGCTTAATATGTATAGCCTCAAGGAAAGGAGGGAGAGGGGGACATGATAGAAACGTTCAAGTACCTCAAGGGAATCAACAAAGTTCAGAGGGTAGCATCTTTCAAAAAAGAGGTGTGCAAGAACAAGGGGGCACAATTTGAAGATGGGGGTGGCTCAGAGGTAATTTAAGGAAGTATTTTTTCACAGAGAGGGTTGTGGATGCATGGAACGGCCTTCCAGGGAGGAGGTTGTGGAGTCAAAATCAGTGGTGGAATTCAAGCATGCATGGGACAGTCATAAGGCCATTCTAGGGGGTTGGGGTAGGAAGAAGTAGGCTGCTGGTTAACTTGGATCTGCAGCTTATCCAGTAGGTAGGGAAATGGGCAGACTGGGTGGGCCAAGCGGTCCTTATCTGCCGTCAAATTCAAATTCTATAAAGCTAAGGCCGCTGGTCGGACAGTAGGGAGGGGAGCAATTGGCACATGGCCGAATCAGGTACAGGAGCAATTAGTGGTGAGGAAGTTAGCTAGGGTGGTAGAGAGAGAGAGTGGGCAGAGGAGGAATGCCTAATTTGAGGTGGGAGATCATGCCATTGCTTGGGTAACTGGTGGAAGAGGGCAGCTTGCCCAGCAGTAGTCTTCTGCCTAGGGATTGATAGTTGGCGGTAGTCACAGGATCTAAGATAATGGACGGGGGAGGGTGCAGCTGAGAGCATGGAGGAGAGGTAGGAAGGGATGGTGCCAAGCCATAGATTAGACACATATTTAGCACAGTGTGAAATGCGGCAGTTTCCGAGGGACGGTAGTGCCAGGGAACGGTAAAGGTCGCAGTGGTAGGTAAGGGGTGAGGCATCAAGAGCAAAGCGGCAGAAGGCATTAAAAAGTGTGTCCAGCTTAGACAGGGTGGACTTAGGGGCTGCACTGTAAACAATGCCACAGTAATCAAAGGAGGGAAGTATCATCTTCTGGACCAGTTCACATCGGACGGGGGGAGGGAGGCTACTGCAGTTCCTATAAAGTGCACCGAGCATGGGGCGTAGTTTTTTTGAAATGGCATCAGTGTGGTCTGAGAAGAAAAGATGGCAGTCAAGCCATACCCCCAAGTAGCAGAATAGGGAGACATCTTCAAGTTTTTGACCATCCAGGGTGTGGAAATAGGGAAGGGATAGGAGTCTGGACAGGCGTTGTTGTGTGCCAAAAGTCATCGTGACAGTTTGTTTTACATTTAGGGAGAGCTGGGGAGAGCTGAACCATTGCTGTACTTTGTTGCAGTCGGCTTGGAGGTTAGTTTGTACCACTTCAGGGTCGGAGCCTGAGGAGAAGAATACAGTGTCATCTGCATACATGTGGATTGAGGTAGTAGAGCAGATGAGCGGTAAGTCATTTAGGAATATAGAGAACAGTATGGGTCCCAGAACCGACCCCTGGGGGACACCAGTAGTTAAGGAAAGGGGGAGGAGATAGCATTTGAGACTCTAACGGACTGGGTTCTGCCAGAGAGGTAAGATCTGAACCAGTTGGTGGCAACAACAGAGAGGCCTGATTCAGCGAGATAAGAGAGCAATATGGGGTGGGAGATGGTGTCGAAGGCTTTCGCAATGTCGACGAAGATGGCTGAGGTGATCAGCCCACTGTCCATACCAGTCAGGATGGACCGTAATGAATGCACTCAGAACACCCCCTCCCCGAGGGGTCACAGGAGGGACAGACTGTCATAAATACCTTCAGAAACCCCCCAACCCCGGCCACATGACAGGAGGAGCCGTAACAAATACCCTCAGAACGCCTCCTCCCTAAAGGGTCACAGGAGGGGGGCCTGTAACAAATACCCTCAGAACGCCTCCTCCCTAAAGGGTCACAGGAGGGGGGCCTGTAATAAATACCCTCAGAAAGGCTCCCTCGAAGGGTCACAGCCAGGTGGAGAGGCTGTAATAAATACCCTCAGAACACCCTTCTCGGAAGCAGGGGTGTAGCCAGACAATATACAAATGTACACCAGGACCGTGTTTGTTGCCTCTGTGTTAGGGTGGGTGACCCTACCCCAGTTGGAAAACTGTAGTGATGGATAAAGCAGCTCAGCTTCAACAAAGTTTACCCCATGATGCCAAATTAGGGATGTGTATAGCATGTAGTAGTCCCTGGAAATAAAATAAAGTTGTAGTTACCTTTTCCTTCTATGTAAGTTTGTTGTACTTTATATTTTGTTTATCTTTGAGCCTTGATAGTTGGCCACTATCAGGGTAGTCTTCAATCTAGATCGTGTTCTGAAATATCCCCCCCCCCAAGAATGTGGCATGCTGGTATATAGCGATCACCATAAGAAGTATTACATGAGGATTTGCTTTTAAATAAGAGTAAAAGAAGCTGTCCAAGGGGTATAATCTGCCAGCTAACATATAGGATAGTTCATGGGGACCGGTTGACAACAGGGCTATTCTTTCACCAAGTTGGCACTATGACGACGGATTACCTCGAGAGCGCAGCTCGAGAGGTAATCCGTTGTCATAGTGCCAACGAAGTGAAAGATGCCCTGTTGTCAACTGTTCCCCATGCACTTTTCTTTATAGTGTATGGTGGAACGCCGCTTTTTGGGGAAAAAACAGTTACTAGAAGGGAAAAAGAATTTACATTGTGAACGCTTCACACTAACCATTAATACTGCCCGATATTGCTGCTTTGCCATGTGTCCTGTCTATGGGTGAGCCTAACTGTCAAATGCTCTTGCGAGGACACAGTGTGACGTTCGCAGTACAGTAGAAAACATCATTCTGTTGTTACTGCTAACGCTCACTAGTGTGTGACTTCAAGGTTTCAAAACGACGATTTCAGTGGAGAAACGACGCTCCACCATACATTATAAATGAATAAAGTTCTCCTTGCTGTAGAAACTCTGAGCATGGCAGTTTGCTATGCAATGGAGGATGCAACCCCCCTAGACAAGTGTAACAAAGTGCTGAGCAGTAAATCCAGGTAAATATACCTGTACTAAATAGTTTGTTGTTTATAGGCTGCTGCTGATTTTAGGAAACAGTTGAGACTATATTTCTATGAAACAAAACATGATATAAGGAAGCATTTGATAGCTTTAGAAAAAGAGATGTGTATAAACTATAAAAGTAAATGCAGGATAATAGTTAAAGGTTGAGTTCATCTCTAGAATAATCTATGCCTTTTAAAGGTAGTTTGTACCTGGAAGCTGGGAATTCAGAAGCTCCTGGGTCTGTGTTTCTGTTGCTGCTGCTATCTCAGCAGCTTCAGCCATTTTAGAAAGATGTTTCCTTAGGGAAGGGCTGGCCCTTAATTGCATTAGTATATAGGGAAGGCTTGGGTCTGGTCCTGACAGAAAGTGATTAGTTTAAAGGGATGACATTTCTGAAAAGGATATTTGTATGTTATGTTTATGCTTTTGTAATAATTGCCCCATATATGTATCCTGTATATTTCTTTGAAAATAATGCAGTTGTGTGAATTATAAATTTAGTATTCCTTTAATTGTTTAATAGAACATGACTGATTAAATCACGTGATACCTGAGCTCTGTATAAGAGATGCTCAGGTAACCTACAATTTAGATTTACTTTGGGCTGAGGAGCAGAGAGGAACCGCAGGGAGAAGCAGCCAAATGTGAGAGAGACATGCAGTGTTGAAGTACTGAGATCCTGGTTACCCAAAGGTGAAGGTGAGGCAAGCTTAAGGTGGAGCTCAGGTTGAAAGTCCTGTTAAGCCTAAAAGCAAGGAGGAATCACTGTGGCCTAGGATTGGCCCTGGACCTCCAAAGGTCAGGGTTTGGGCTACCTGGATGCTAGAAGCTGCTCACCTGGAATTTACCAAAGGGAGAGGACTCAGACTGGTGAGAAGCTGCAGAGGCCTGAGTGGGCAGATACTCAGACTGCAGAGGAACTTGCAGAAACCCAGGGGGTATTGGCAGGGTGACCATACCATGCGATGGGTTCAGTTCCTGGTCTCTAGAGGGCATTGTAAGGTCCAACTGCAGTGTTTAAGTGAGAGGTCTCCTAGCTAAACTCCCAGCACATGCTCTTTATTGTTTTTCTTATAGTAACCTGACAAAAGTTTACATCTGAAAATGCCATCTGTACAAACCTGGCAATAAAATAGCATCTCAGGGTGTTTTACATGATATTTTATGATTCCTGCTGTCTTCCTGAATTGAGCTCCGCGACAGCCTCATTTGGCACACTTAATATCTCATGACACTGGTTGTTGCCATGCATGGGTAAATACAAATGCCATGCATTGCTCCTTAAGACACCCACATACCAGCCCAGAGCCTGTAAAGTGGTATTGTCCTTGGGATGCAAAGACAGTATTAGTGACCAGTCCTTTTAGTTTTGACTTTTATGAATAAAATTACAGAAAGGTTCTTTGTTAGTTTTCATGGAAAAAGGAAGCAATTCAGAGCCTATCTGCTACCACCCTTAAATAAATTGCACACCATGGGGTACTTGGAGTATGCTGGAAAGGGACATGGGAGGAGCAGTAATGCCCGACTAACAACCCCAACCACCAAGAGTCACATGAGAAAACCTGCTGTATGTCTACAGCTGTCTGCGCATCCCTTATGTACATGGGAAGACCCGACAGGGTGGAGAGCTGTTGTGGGATATCGGGCCTTGCAGCCCTTGGCTGTGGTTCTCCCCAAACACCATAAAGGCTCTTACTGCACTTAGAAAATGGACTTTTGCAGTAAGAAAATTAAAACAACTGTATCTTAAAGCATTGCTAGAATAAGTTTTATATTTAAACTAGTCCTCATACAGGTACAGTGCTAATTTTATCAGAGGGCAGCTGATCTACATAGGGCTGTGGAGTGCTGTCAGCCAATCAGGTTTTAGAAAATTTCCTGTGCCATTGTCTAACTTCAGCACATCACATTGTTATTCAGGGTACTCTGAGGGTCTGTAATAAATACTGGAATAGCAACACCCTCCCCAAGGGGCACAGGAGGGAGAGGCTATAATAAATACTTGAATAACAACCCCCTCCCGTGAGGGGCATAGGAACTCTGTTGAATGCATACAGCTGCTCTGGGCATAATTGTTCTGCCTGCTACTCTCTGGCTTCAAGGCCAGTTCTGTTACCCCTTTATAGCAACAAACAGCCACTACGTATCTCCTTCATGTATACCCCTCATGTCATGTCCACTGATGATCTAACCCTTCTGTACAGCTCCAGAACAAAGCATTACTGAATGCTACTAAGACACAGGCTATGCTGTGTGGGTCTGCGAAGAAACTCCACAGCTGTTCCTTTTCATTGTAGAGTTCCTATCTTGATTGATCCATCATTAGTACTGTGGAGCCTTTCAAAAACCTGGATATTACACATGACTGCTCTTGATTCTATACTTGTACGTACCTGAAATCTGCAAAATAGTATACTCCAGACTGGGACTTGCTTACAGAGTAAGGCAAAAACGTGCCCCCCAAGGCTCACGTAGCAATAGCCCACAGTATTCTATCCCCTAAACTGCATTATGGAGCACTCCTTTACTGCAGCTCCTCTCTGAAACGAATGTAAATCCCTGTCACCAAATTGTAAATGAAGTAGTGTAAATAAGTGGGTTAGAGCCCAGTTTTCAAGAAGTTCCGGGGTAATTACAGCAGCAGCAGAGATGATTCATGGAGGTTAGAAGTGTGAAGGTTACAAATCGAACTAAAGACCTGGGCCCAAGTTTGTGAAAGTTGAGGTGAAGGAAAACATCTATATCCAAATTAGCACAAAGTGCAAAGTGTGCTTTTTTTTGAAGCAGCGCAGCACACAATCTTTGAGTGCCCAAGCCTGGCTAAAGCTATTTATTAATTTATTTCAAAAGTTTCACCAGGAAAGACATACCGAGCCGCACCACAGCTAGTTTCCAGATGCATCTTGAGGAGAAGGGGAACGAGAGACAAAATGGAGCATTTCAGGAGAATATGTACAATAACACTGCATAAAGAAACAAACGGAGCATTACAGGTAGTATGTACAATAACAGAGCGTATAGAGAACAGTATTTAGTTATTTACATAATAGTTACAGTATATTCAAAAGCCAACTCAGTAAAGGGTAGAATAGGGGACAGCAATGGGAGCAGCGGCAGAGCTTATTGGAGGAGAGGAAGGGGGGAGGGAGAATGAGGGGGTGCAGTGGAGCAAGGGAGAACTTTAGGTGTGTCTAGAGAGCAGCACAAACCAAAGCCCTAACAAGTGTGCAGGTACGAACCCCTTCTAACTTCAGGCATCACACTTGGTATCAACGGCAGACTGCACAATAGCAGTTAGGGTAATCCAGAGGTGTTTGCCCTTTAGCACTAAGTTTCAGTCTTCGGAGAGTGAAATGCAAATAACCCCTGGCTGCAGATAAGGCCCTAAAAGGCAATTAGCATCTCATAAGAGGCACATTTTTTTCTTTATTCTTTGGTAACCAGGTGAGGCACACTGAGTAGACAATGCCTGTTTTCAAGGGTGCCTCAGGAGCACTGGGGAGGTTAAGTGACTTGCTCAAGGTCACACATCATGCAAATGGAGGCTGTGGGAATCAAATCCAGGCCTGCTGGATGTATCAAGCTCATGCATAGCTTGTTGCTCAAACCTCTGAGCTATATATAAGGTATACATTTACATACGTATTCCCTGGAGGTAAGGAGGGATGGGGGGGGCATGATAGAGACATTCAAATACCTCACTGGTATAAATAGAGTACAGGAGGGGAGCATCTTCCAAAGTAGGAGATTCTCAAAGTCAAGGGGGCACAGTATGAAGTTGGGGAGAGGGGGGATGGCTTCAGGGTAACGTGAGAAAGCATTCTTTCATGGAATGTGGTGGCTGCTTGGAATGGCCTCCCAGAGGAGGTGGTGGGAGCTGAAACAGTCACAGGATTTAAGAATGAGTGGGACAGACACAGGGATATCCTGGAAGCAAGGGGGGGGGGGGTACTCCAGAGTTCAGTTTGAGCATTGGCTCTCATAATAGGTAGGGATTGATAGGTCAGACTGGGTGGGCCAAGAGGTCTTCATCTGCTGACAACTTCCATGTATGTATCTATGTACGTATCCAGGGAGCAATCCTTTGCCCCTTGGACTGCATGGAGGCTGAGCACACCAGTCTGACCCAGCCACACATAGGTTCTGGGTGTCTGTATTGCTTTGTAAGGTCCATAACAAAATGATTGACAACAGGCCAGCTGAGCTGCAGCATAAATGGTCCTGTGGGGTCCTGCTAAAACCCAGTTCCAGGGCTGTGTGGTACACAGAGACCATCTTGCTCAAGGTCATGCAGTGAGTACATTGCTCTGTGGAGTTTGTCCCATGCCAGATAACTTCTGGTAGTCCAGGGGTCCCTCCCCCCTCACCCAGTCTCCCTTCACAGGCTTATATTATTATTTCCCAGTGTCCAGTGGTCCCCCCTTCCTCATCGCATCCCCACTGGCAGTACATTATCATTGACATTATTTCCCAGTGTCCAATGGTCCCCCCTTCCTCATCGCATCCCCATTGGCAGTACATTATCATTGCTATTATTTCCCAGTGTCTAGTCGTACTCCTCCCTCACCTGATGGAGGAGTGATATTATTTTTTCCTGTTTTACTGCTGTCCAGTAATCCACCCCCCACTCGATCCCTGCTGGTAGTGTAATATTGTTATTCCCTGGTGTTTAGTGGTCCCTCATGGTAGCCTCCAGCCCACCCCTTCACTGATGATAGTGGCCAGCACTTACTCTTTGCTCGCATCTCTGGCTGCCCACCATCTAATAGCAATTCCTCCTGGTTTTACCAATATTGTTTTACTCTTAGTACTACATTTATTTATTTATGTCTTTGTTTACTGGGTAAGTGCACTGATCCAGAGCCTGTTTTCAGTCATGACATATACAGTATACATTGTATATTATAACTCTGTATATGTGCTTTTTCCATGGTAGACCCGGGGTACTTCCACTACTCTCTGACTTTGTTGTATCCAACAGTGTTCACCCTGTTGTACGTGCTTTTCTACTCTTTGTTTTATTGTTATATTGACGTGGAGCCTTTGCAAAGGAGTCTCTGACTCAAAGGTTTGTAATTCTGATTCTTCTATAAATAAAAAATAAATTAAAAAATCCGCCCTACGCAATTCCTGTATTGCTGTTCATTGCTGTATAGAGATAAAGGATTTCCCGAATGAAAATAAACCAAGTCAGCATAAACTCTACCATGCATTGCTGTGGACTGTTTATTTTCACCTTTATTTTTTTCTTCTAACTTGGTCAAATTAACAACTGTTTTTGGAAAACTTGGGTGAAAGCCTTCAGACCCCTCCCCACAACCACTTCACTGTTGACTCATAACTACCATCCAAAAATGGGTGTTCGGCATTTGCCCACCAAACACTGTCAAAACTCAGTAATTTAAAGGTGAATTTCCTACCATGGAATTTGTCACCGTGTATCTCGTGAGCCTGACGCTCAGTTAACCTAGGATTGTATTGTATGACAGCTCCCACAGTGTTCCCCCAACACACATCTTGTATCGGAGAACTGTCTTTTAAATTCCACTACGATTGTTGGGATATGTTTGTAAATTCATTGTAATTTATTGTAAATTCATTGTTATTTCTAATTTTGTACCAACTTGTTTGCACATTTTTGGTGACTTTATGAAGTGCTGCTTTATGCAGAGTTTATCAATGCATTGTGCCTTTAAGGGGAATTTAGTTAGGTTGGGGGCACAGAGAGCCAACATGCCCCCTGACAAAGGTCTGAGTGTACGGCCGAAGCGCTGGGGATTACGGCCCTCTGGCATCTCAGATCTGGCTACCAAGAGGATGAATAAATGATTCAGTGAGAATTCTGAACTCTCCTGTGGTTCTTTGAGTGCAGGTACTTGTTTTTTACTGCAACAAAGACTGCCTGTCCCTGCAGGTCTGCCGGGACTTGGTTACCAAAATGGTGGTCCTGGTCTTTGGTTATGCAGATGTGGTCTACGGTACTGCCCCCTCCTCCCTTGGCAGACTGGGCACCCTCTATAATGCCTTCTGTCATTTTGTGGGATTGAGAGTGTTCAGAGACGGGCAACCAGGATGGTGCAGGGTATGCAAGGGAAGACATATGAGCAGAGATGTAAGAAATTGGATCTGTACACGCTGGAGACAAGAAGGGAGAGAGGGAACATGACTGAAACTTTTAAATGTGTCAAGGGGATCAACCAAGTAAAGGAAGGGTGCTTATTTAAAAGGAAGGAAGGGGCTGTAACTAGAGGGCATAACCTAAGACTTCAGGGTGGAAGATACAGAGGCAGTGTGAGGGGACGAGGAGAGGTGGAGGCGGAGGCATGTAACAGGCTTCCTGAGGAGGTGGGGGGGCTGAAAAATTGGAGGGTCAAAGTTAAATTTATTAGACATATGTATATGTCTACTCAGAGAGTAGTGGTCTGTGGGGAGCTCTCGAACCCTACAGAGGTTGGTAGTGGGGTACCACAGGGCTCGGTCCTGGGTCCAATCCTGTTTAATGCATACATATCAGACATCAGGGATGGTATAGGGTGTGAAATGAGTCTCTTCGCGGATGACTCCAAGATGGGAGCAGTAGTTGAGGGAGAAGAGGGGAGGTTGGCCCTGCAAGGGGACCTGGACACCCTGGAAAGCTGGGCTCACACATGGAAATTAAATTTATTATCACCAAGTGCAAGGTGTTGCATCTTGGTCGGGAAACCCTAAACACAGGTGTACACCCTGGGAGGGAGGTGCTGGAAGCCTCAATAGGGGAAAAAGACCTAGGGTCATGGTGGATACATGTATGAATAACACTGAGCAGTGCAGGAGAGCAGCTAGCAAGGCAAACAGGATGTTGGGATGCATCGCAGGGGATCACCTCTAGGAGCAAGGAAGTGATTCTGCCACTGTACAATGGACTGGTTAGACCACACCTTGAGTACTGTGTACAGTACTGGAGACCACACTTGAAGAGGGACACAGCTCCTGGAGGAGGGTACAGGAGGGCAACAAAGATGATACGAGGCTAGGGATTTGACTTACGAGGACAGACTTGAGGAGCTCTGCCTGTTTTCATTGGAGGAGAGGAGAGACAGGGGGACATGATTGAGGTCTTCAAGTACCTCAAGGGAATAAATAGGGTAAACATGGAGGGGATCTTTAGACTAAAGCAGGGAGGCATCACCAGAGGGCATGGTTTGAAGGTGGAAGGGTGAAGGGGGAAAAGAGGAGGAGGTTTTTCACTGAGAGGGTGGTGGACCCTCGGAATGCTCTGCCTGGTGAGCTGGTTCAGAGATCCACAGTGGAGAGCTTTAAGAGAGGGTGGGACAGACACAGAAAGTGGATGTATCAGATGATGGCCTATCCCGGGGGGGTGGGGATGGATGATAGGGGTTTCTGGAGCACAAGGGATGGGAGGGTCTCGGCACCCAACTAAGGATCTAGGTTCGAGCAGACTTGATAGACCATAAGGCCTAATCTGCTGGCAAACAGTATGTTAGTATGTTAGTATATAAATATCACTTTGTTACATATAGAAAGGCGACACACATTTAAAAACACCATCTGTTAACAGTCACTTCACTTTAGCATCATTTGTTTTATAGTTGCTGCACAAATCTTAATCACGTAACTTCTATCCTTACAGCAACAATATTTTATATTTAGCGCCACCTAATTATCACCACCTATGGCCATTTTTACTAGCTGCATATCTTATAACAAATTGTACACATTTTGCTGTGGCAAATATTATTGGTTCAGATGTTGACTTAAATAATCTAATAGTCTTATCCCACACATCTTCTCCCTCTAGACATTCCCTTAGTGGCAAGATCCAGTTCCTCCTTGGCTTATCAAACACAGGGCATTCAAAAATTATGTGCAGTATTTCCCAATTACTGTTTTCATTACAATAGCACGATGTAGGGACTGCTACTCTAACTAACCTATAATTCATCCCCAAATGTACTTGCTCCATCTGAAATTTACATAAAGCTTTTCTCTGATTTGCATTATCACAAAATTGGAGGTACATTTCTATCGAAATTATATTCTTAATATTTTTTTATATATTTTCCCTTCTCCACAATCGTGTAAAGCCTCCAGGTCTTGTGCAGCCGCAACAGTCAATCAGTCTTTGGAGGGCTTCAAGAAAAGAGCATGGGACAGTCATATGGGGCTGTATAGCAGGGGGAGGGGGTTCCAGAGGGGGAGGGATGAGGAATTGGGGGTAAGAGGCAGACTGGATGGGCTGATGGGTCCTTTCCTGCCACCAAGTTTCTGTGATTTTTTTTTTTGCTTTCAATTGTTTAACCAGGTGAGACACACTAAGCTGAAAGCTTGTTTATAGGTGCAAACTGGGAGCACAGGGAAGTTAAGTGACTTGCTTAGTGTCACACAGTATGCACGTGGGAGCTGTGGGATTCAAACCCAGGTCTCCAGATTTGCAGCTCAGAGCCTTAAACCACTGTGCAATACTGCCTCTTTCTGTGCTACTAACTCTCCCCCTCGTGCTCACCACTACTTCCTTTACTCCTCCCCCTACCCTCACATCGCCAGTCCCACTTCATCTCCAAATATTTGTTTGGGTCTCTACCATCTTACATAACTGCACTCCCCTCACCCATCCCTCTGCATCATACTCCCTCTGCTCCAGGGATCCTTACACCTTCTCCCTCCTCCACCCTCACTCCCTTGTTCCAGGGATCCTTACACCTTCTGCCTCCCCCACCCTCACTCCCCTGCTCCAGGGATCCTTACACCTTCTCCCTCCCCCACCCTCACTCCTCTGCTCCAGGGATCCTTACACCTTCTGCCTCCCCACCTCACTCCCCTGCTCCAGGGATCCTTACACCTTCTCACCCCTGCTCCAGGGATCCTTACACCTTCTCCTCCCCGCCTCACTCCCCTGCTCCAGGGATCCTTACACCTTCTCCTCCCGCCCTCACTCCCCTGCTCAGGGATCCTTACACCTTCTCCTCCCGCCTCCTCCCTCTGCTCCAGGGATCCCACACCTTCTGCCTCCCCACCCCTCACTCCCCTGCTCCAGGGATCCTTACACCTCTGCCTCCCCACCTCACCCCTGCTCCAGGGATCCTTACACCTTCTGCCTCCCCCACCTCACTCCTGCTCCAGGATCCACACCTTCTCCCTCCCCACCCCTCACTCCTCTGTTGGGCAGTCAGCCTTCTCCTACTACCTTCCCTCTCTCTGGAACCTGCTCCCCCTCCCATCTCTCCCCCTCCCCATTTCCCTTAGGCATCAACTAAAACTCCTTCCCTCCTCTTCCTACTCCTGTCCGCTCCCTACCTGACCTACCCATGACACCCTTTCCACCTCCACTATGGTCACCCTTAGGGTCCAGTCACGTCACTACAACTGCTGCACTGAATTGCTTCAGCCTGCTTTTATTTATATTTTTTTCCACCTTCACCCGGACAGCCCTGCTTCAGGCAGGCACCCCAGCCTCATCACCCCAACCTCTGCCAGGACTTGCCACCAGCCGTCTTACCCCAGGGCTTGCCCCCCCAGTGGGGTCAGATGGGGTCCAGTCCCCCCCCAGGACCAGATCCAATTCAGGCTGGCGAGTCCAGCTAGTCAGGTGTGGGATCTGCAGGTGCCTGCCGACATCCTGCCACCAGCATTTTCCCTGTTCTGGTCCCCCTGTGAGGTATGTCCTGCAAGGATGTCTAGATGCATGCCACTTGCTCCCATGCGATGTGCGCCAGTGCTTGCCACACCTTTCTATCTTCTGGCCTGGGCTGCGTTTCCCCCAGCTTCTGCCATGGGCCAGGTAAGCAGCGGGTTCTGTCCAGCCCCCCCTCCCGCAGGACGAGAACAGTCCCATGGATGCTTAATCCTTCTCCCCCCGGCCAGCCCTCCAACACCCAGATTTGATTCTGAACCCAGGTCATCGGTGTTGCAAGCGGTAGTGCTACTGCTGCGCTGGTGGGCCGTCCCTTGCTTTTGTTAATTTAACTGAGTATTGGTGCTGTTCATAGAACCAACCTCTGTTCACCCTTTATTGTTACTTGCACTGTACCATGTTGAACTGTCCACTGTTGCACTTCATTGGAATGCTTCTTTACTTCTATATGTAATTTATTGTAATCCTTTTCCCCTTGTCGCACCTGGAAACAAGCCTTGGCTCACTACGCCTTTCCGATACCAATTTTCAAATAAATACGTGGCAGTGCCCTACTGTGGTAGGTGGTATCCACATTTCACAGAGAAAGTGTCAAGGCCACCTACAGGACTGCTCTTGGAGCGGCTTCAAAGCGCTGTGTTCTCCAGAGATGGGCAGATAAATCCATTTCACAGTTTCCTCCAATCACATCACTTTGTTCAAACTTTTCCTGCCAGGATTATTCTCTTATTGTCTTGGTTCTGGGGCAACGAGACTCAAACCTCTAGAACTTTGGGACATTCCATATGGATTTTGGGTGGGGAACCCTACACCCCCCCCCCCCAAAATCCATAACTTTGTGTCAGAGGGCTGGCCTGAGGAAGGAGGACTGAGCATCCCAGAAAACTCTCCTCCTCTGGGGGGGTTGACACCGCTGCTGCAATACTGCCAGCTGGGTGACCACGTGTGGCAGTGCAGTTAGGCAGGTGTTGTGGGAGGGAGGATGTCAGACAGAGCTTGTGGAACAAGCACGCTCATGTGTGGCCACATGGGCTCCCTCGTGTGCTGCCATCCTGTGGGTGGGGCATACAGAGAAAATAGCTCAAAGGATCAGGATCACCTGGCACACTCGGGCCCCACTGCCCACTGTGAAGACACCCTGGGAACCTCCGCCCCTGTAGTTCTGGAGGGGGTAGAGCACTGGTTCTGCTTTGGCCAGACCCCACCATGAGGGTGTAAGCTCATGGGGTTGAAAGTCATACACACAGGTAAGAGACAGAGATTTCGGGGGATGGATCCAACCGGGGGACGGGGGGGGGGAGGTCAAACAGGAGGCCAAAAGTATAAATTAAAAAGAAACATAACTAGTGTTACCATGGCAACCCCTTTACTCTAGTCAGGTGAGCAACTACCTTCACAGTCAATACCAATACCTTTACTTGGACAATCAGTAGGAGGGTGTGTGACAAAATAGGCCTATATCCTTTATTAATGTTCCTATTGTATGTGCTGTAATGTACTTTAGAGTTAAGACACTGTCTCTTTAAAAAGGCCAGAAAGAGCTAAACAAAATAGAACAGAATTACCAAAAGCTAGTTTGGGTCTGGTACTATCTAGATAAGGAACATACAAGTTTATGACTATAAAAGTCATAACTCTTAGATAAAACTGGGCGTTTAGTTTCCAATAAGAAAAAGAGATCAGGAGGATGGCCTAGTGTCAGGGGCTCAAGCCAAATGCAGAAACCAGATGTTACAGGGGTTAGACATGGAACCACAGTGACACCTACAGGATGAGGTTAAACTGTTGCACGCCAAACTCTATATCCCAAAAGGGGTGTGTGGCTTGCAAATGACCATTCAGACTGTATTTATCAGGCACACATTTTGAACATCAGTGCAGTTTAGCTTGGAGTCAAAAGCCTGAGGACTTGGAGGGTCTCAGAGCTAAGAGAACTTAAGCTGTTATATACTTTCATTAAAGTATATGTGGGTCTTTTGGGACTACCCTTAGAACAAGACCTGTATTTTTGTGGAAACCTAATTTTTCACATGCAAAACAGCAATTCTGATTTTAAGTCAGAATTTGGGAACAAGGACTTCACTCTTCAAGATAAACCCTGAATTTTGAAAAAGGACAGTCAGAGACTGATTTTTTAATTCCAACAAAGCTTGTGTTTCCAAGGAACTTTTCTTCACCTACACAGAGGTGTTATTCTCAAAAAGGACACTTTTCTGGACTTTGAAACCTCAGAATAAGGTATAGTTTAGAACAACAGTATAGCCGGCCCGTTGGCGCAGCAGTTGCATTTCCGCTTGCAATGCTGGTGACCCAGGTTTGGGAGTGGATCCAGGTCATCAGAGGGCCAGCCGGGGGAGAAGGATGGAGCATCCCATGGACTGCTCTCCTTCTCTGAGGGGAGGGGGGGAGAATTTCCGGTGCATAGAGGGACCCCTGGTGGAGGCTGGGGGCACCACAAGCAGCCGGCATCTGGACGTCTGGGGGCAGGGCAGACACAGGTCATCATTGCATGTCCCCGCCCCCAAGCCTACGGGGGGAAAAAACAGTCACCAGCATCTCCATGATGCCCACCTCGCTGTGCCTATATCCGCTCCCAGCCAGCTCCCCAGACTGGACCCATGTCCACGGTACCTTCGCCCAACCCTGGAGGGTAAGCCAAGAGGGCAACCAGGGAGTATCAGCCATATGGGAGTGGAGGGCGGTGAGGACCATGACTGGGGCAGAAAGTCCCGACGCTGGGGAGGACAAAAAGCATTGTAAACAAACAAAAAAAAAAACAAGTATGTAGTGTTTTCTGTAAACCATCCAGTGTTATTTTTGGTATTGTCTGCAGTTCAAAGATCTTCCAAATTATAGAATTTACTGTGTTTTTATTTAAGTAAACTTTTATGATTTTCCTATCAGCTATGCCTGGAGTCTGATTGTGTGAGCCAACATTTTAACAGAAGGGTTTTGTAAAAGACTGTACACCTTCATAACGAAGACAGTGACCACTCGGCTATCCTACAAAACTACTTAGGCAAGAGGCTGCCAGTGGTAGTGGTGGGAATCAAACCCCGAACACAGTACAGAGTCAAGGGGACTTGCAACTACAGTTTCTACCCTCCCACTGGGGAAAAAGGAAGGTTGGTATCACTTCCTGAACCCTTCATCTGCTCACAAGTTCTGTAAAATGGTTGATCCTCCCTGCAAACAGGAGGTCCTGCCATGCCCAGGAGGTTGGGCTTGTGACAGGGGGCGTGTGATACAGGTGAAACCCCACATCCCTCCCTGGGAGCTGAGCACCTCTCATCATTCCGTAAGGCTATTTGTGAACTTCCTTTGACCAGAACTCACCTTAATTGGGCAGATGCCTTAAACAGACCACTGATGGTCACTGCTTGTATTCACAGTTTCCTACTAACTTTTTTGGACCCACAGCCTCCAGTACTTCACTCCTTCAGGCCTATCTTGACTCTTCTTCCCATTGGAGTCACCCAGCCATTTTCATCTTGATCCATCTTGAGGTACAGCTGGCTTCATCCACATTTAGGGGACCCATCTCTCCCATCATGCCCCTACTCCCTGACAAACAGGCTGTGCCTGGCCTCAAGAAGCTGGGGATTCCTGTCTGTTCCTAGTCTCCAAGTGGCATGGGTGCCGGAACATGGGGAAAAGTGTGTATGGGGGCTGTAGTTATTGTTTTGCTTTTGACTTTGCATGCAATAAAGGGGCACTTCAAATGCTCATGGGCAAAAGTGTGTGTGTGTGTGTGGTGGGGGGGCACTGCCACACCCCCTGTCCATTGGTTCTGGCATCTATGCCAAGTGGGATATCTGCAACCAGAGATCTTTTGTAATTACTGGTATTAAAATAAATGTAGCATGAGCTTTTTCTGGCTATTGAGGGCTTCTTTATAGTTGTATGTTCACGAACACTAACTCAAGCTAACACTAAGGTTTGCCATTGGCACAGGAACCCACCTCCCCGGGTAAAAATGCCCTCGCCCTCACTCATGCAAGTTGTACGACCCCAACAGTGGCTGATGCAGAGGCTTGTAGTCACTGGTATGGGGGCTATGAAGGCCGTCATGTGACACATCTGGCCAGTGTTTTCCCTGTTGTTGTCCTAGAGTCACTGCCAAACTCCTCCAATAGGAGGCCCCCCACCAACACTGCACCTTGTGGATGGGACCCAACTGACATCTGGAAGCTGGGTACCAGAGGAGGGGTGATGCAGTGGGCAATCCAATCAACCCTTCCTCAAGAATCTGAGCAAACTGCCTTTACAGCACCCTTCACATTCCAACTGCAAGCCGTCCCGGTGACTCAGACGGCTCAGGCACCAGTGCCTCACCTGCCACAATGCCAGCAACCCGGGTCATTCGGGGGTTTGCCGGGGGGGGGGAGGATTGAGCATCTTAGAGGATGCTCTCCTCCAGGGAGGGAGGATGGCTGGCTCCACTGTCATATTGTCACCTAGGTGGCCATAGGTGCCAGTGCAAGCTGAAACATAGCAGGGGAAAGAGTGTGCCTTGAGACTGAAGACAGTCTTTTTTTTTTTTTTTGTAGTTGTTTAACCAGGAGTAGCACACTAAGCTAAAAGCTTTTTTACAGGTGCATCCTGGGAGCACAGGGAAGTTAAGTGACTTGCTCAGGGTCACATAGTATGTAAGTGGAAGCTGTGGGATTCAAACCCAGGTCTGGTCTGCTAGATGTCACA